>OX411312.1:26060140-26497640 GCA_948150685.1 Rhaphigaster nebulosa
ATTAATAGTAAAAAAATAATTAAACAGAATTGTAAAGTTTCTTATCAATATTTGGGTGATTCTTCCAAAACTAAGCATTTTGAATGTCGGAATTTCATTTAATGAAATGTTACTACAAAAAGGATTTTTTTTGTTGAAAAAATATTACGATATATCGAATTAAAGCTATCGGACAAAAATATCGATATATTTCTAAAGAAATACTGATATTTCGATGCATTGATAAAGAAATATTTATTATTCGAAATAAAAATATTCATATTTTTCCCTCATGCGTCCCCCAAGGTAATTTTTTGTGGCCCACAATGTTCTGAAAAAAATATAATCGTAAAGTAATGTTATCGATTATTATCCTAAATTTACTTAATTACATAAGTTTAAATATCTTGTCCATATTCCTGAATCCTCACTTTAAAATATTATTTTTAGAAAATTTGTAAATGTTATGCGCCCCACGGCTTTAATTGAGTTTGACACTCCTGCCCTATGGTACTCCCTATTCCAAAGTACACTAATCCAGGTATTCCAAGTATACTAATCTAAGAAGGGTCAATTCTCATACCTCCAAAAATCGCTTACCCAACACCTACGTCCACCAACCGCCATTAAAACCCAAATCCGCAAGGTCAGTTTAAACAGAATCCTCCCACGTACGTCGTTTTGTTTCAGTGCTGATTAACATTTTAGAAAATTCTTCGTTATTGAGATCGAAAAGTTTACATGCCCCTTTCAACCGTCACGATAATATTACTTCAATTGTATCAACTGGATGAGTAATCCGTCATTGCGGTTTTTGTGGCCTCCTGACGTTATTCTTTCGAAATAAACGGCCAGGATTCGTGCACTTAATGAACAGATGAAAGGACAATAGTTTGTAAATTGTAACTTTAAATAATAAATAATTTTGCAACTGAAAAATAACTCTGTGATGTGGCCCTACATAATCGGTTTTTCATCTATCCAAACCGTCGGTTTGAACGATGGAAAATGGTGGGGAGAAAACTGTCAGTTGGGCACGAAAAACTATACTCCTCTACAACATTGGTTTTTTCATCCATCTGAACCTTACATCCACTTTCTTTAATTTATTTCATTCATTTATTTGATTGATCTTTTTAATTTACATATATTGAACAATCGAAAACAATTAAATCAAAATCTAATTATTACTCATTTAAATTTTCACCACGACCAATGTTCATATGTCGACGAAAGTAAATAATTATCATTAATAAAAAAATTAATAATAATTATTGTTCGAAGTTGGCAAAGGTGACATGTTTCTAGGGGAGGAGAGGATTTCTAAAGAAAACAAAATAAATTTATTTTAAGCTTATATCTGAAATTTATTAATTGATAGTTTGTGAATTGGTTTGGTGAGAATATTATTGATTCAATTTTGTTAAAAGTGTATCAAAATTGTATCTACAATATACGAAACAGGGCCTCAGAACGATGGAACCCTACATGGGCAGTCTTAAGGTCATCGTTCCAATACAAAGATTTTTTTTCCTGGACAGGTCTCCTGGAACGCCACTAAAAACGACGGTTTTCACGAGCAAGCTTAACCTTACAATTATGTTCTCTCGATATAAAAGAAATACATCTGTAAATATGTCGCTTGTTAAAATGCATGTAAATATTGAAAATCTGAA
This sequence comes from Rhaphigaster nebulosa, assembly GCA_948150685.1. NCBI lineage: Eukaryota > Metazoa > Arthropoda > Insecta > Hemiptera > Pentatomidae > Rhaphigaster > Rhaphigaster nebulosa. The sequence goes on from OX411312.1 coordinate 26,061,796, forward strand.
TATTCGATGTGTGCGACATCATGCGACGGGGATATAGCATTATTATCTTCCTTCCGTAACTTATAAAAAATGTTGAAGGTTCATTTGAAGTTCCACCTAGAAACTTCTTTGGAAGTTGGCTCACCCGACAGAATATTGAACCTTTTCGATCAGGAACCCAGGTCATCACCCCTGAAGTATCTTGTATCTCTTGCATGCTCACCCTCATTATTATTCTACCGATTTCCGAAGGGTTTCCTCAGCTTTACTATTTCTTTCTAGAGATTATAAATATATTTTTGCAATACTTCATGTACAGTCTTAAATGCGTTATTATTTATTATAAAATAAAATAAAATCTCTCGACGTCACTTGGAGTAAAACAATGCCTGCCAGATTGGATGACGTCAAGTTGGAATGAAATTTTAATAGCTATGCTGCATTGTATGTCTAAGACCGTGGCTTTTAGACCCACTAAACCCTCGTCACCATTTAGTACTGCGGGTAACTGTACGAGTATATAGCCTCTGTGTCCATTTTAAGTTATAGTCCAGTCAACTCGGAACCAGAAAGGGGTCTCGGAGAAACGTTTCGGATAAGTTCTGGAAATTTCCTAATATATGCTTATTAGGGTGTCGATTACCAATTTCAACTTTGTTACCTTAAATTTTTGCTGTAAATATAAAAATATTTTATTTTTCTTTATTCTTATTATGATTAATTCTAATATTCATTTTATACTAAATTAAAGAAGAATAAATTACCTACAAGTTTAAAACTAATGATTTTTTCGCTCGATAGATCCGTTGGGAAGCTAGCGCGATTCGAAATTATGAGGCGGAATGTCGAAATTATTTTTTGAGGTCTCGGTGGAAAGTTTTGGTGAAATTCTGAAAATTTGCTTATTTATGTATTTTGGGATGCTGATTACGAATTTCAACTTAGTTATCTCAAAAATTTCCGAAAAATATATAAAAAAAAAAAAATCTCATTAAATTAATTTCGACATTCCGTCATAATTTGCATTCGCTCACTTCAAAACGAAGCGGTCAAACAAAAAAATCCTCAGAGTCAAAATTGTTGGTAATTTACTCGTCTTTAATTTAGTATAAAATGAGTAGTGTTTATTCGATTAAACTACGGTTTGTATATTATTTTCTTAATTTTTTGTTGTTTTTTTAGACTGTCGGGAAAAATTTGAGGTAACAAAATTGAAATTCATAATCAATACCCTAAAAAACCTAAACGAGAAAATTTTCAAAACTTTCCACCGAGACCCCTTTCTTGTCCATATTAGACCGGATCCAGTTAGACTATAGGCGTAAGAAAAAAAAATGCCGCCGACTAAAAAAAATATAGAGTACAAAAATGTAAGGAATTACTCTTTTTAAATTTAGTATAGATTTTTATAAAAAAAATAAATACATGGTTTTCATGCTATGGGAGAAAAAACGAAAAAATTCAAGGTTTTTAGCCCTCAGAAAGTTCTCCCGAATGAAATTTTGTTGGAAAACTCGGGTTTTCCCTGCTGACCTCAATATATACAAGTCAGGAAAAAAAAAAATCTTTTATCCGATCTTTTGCAAGGTAAAATGTATATTCCCTAACAGTGTATTTATAGGATATCTAGGACTAATAATGTATTTATAGGATAACTATAAGCAGCTTTATTGTGAGAGGCAATAAATACATAATGCTAAATAAATAATCAATTAATAAATTAAGACCAAATAAACAAATATTATTCTCTATATTTTTTCCCAGTGATTGCAAACGTCCTGGGGACAAGACTCTCCTTCCCTCTCCAGTATGCTATAAAAGTATATTTACTTCTAATTAATATTCATATTATTTAGTTGACCTGCCTTGGAATGATATGCTATCTCTATATGGTTAGGCTCTTTTAAAGTTTTGATGTATGATGTACCGTGTCTTTTCTGCAATTATATGATCTTATCTTTTTCTGCCCTGATGCCAGAATTCGCGAATCGAGGACTGGTTAGTTATTTGCTGGTATTTCAGAGAATTAAACCTTTGTTTTGGAATCTTCCAGTTATATCTTAACAGAAATTTTGTCTCTTATCTTTATTTTATTATTTTTAGTGTTTTCTATGATTAATTAATCAATTTTTTTTCCCAAATTCAATCTTTAAATCACATATTTTTCCGTTAATCCTCGATACTCGTTATTCTTTCGCAAATTAAACTATTCATAAAGATCTTGATATATGATGCAAATTTGATCCGAAATATATATATACTTGAATTACTAATTCCATACCTACAAAAACCCATGAGTTCCTAAGCGTTAGAAAAGAACACAGGCCCAGGATCTTCTAAGATATAATTATCATTATATTACTTCCAATTAATAGTACTAGTATCTTCACAAGCAATTTTTATTTTTTAGTAATCTATTTTGTACACTAACTGATTGCATTGTAAAAATACAGTTTTCTATAAATATTTGGGGAAAGAAGTGTTAATATGGAACCCCACATTGTTTTTTTATAGACATTTCAAAAAATTGCGTTGTTCCCTGGCAATGGCAATGGCAATTACTGGCTTTAGATATTAGTCTGCTAAATATTACACTATAAATTTCAAATTCTCCACCTATCAAATGAGCAAAATTCAATTTTATCAGGAAGGTCTAATTTGTGCTTCCGACTTGAGGTGCAGGTAATATGGAACCCCTTATTTTTATTTTATTTTTTTATTCCAGTCGTTTGTTTAGGTTTTTTTTGTTTCATTTTGACATTTGGCCCATAAGCTTTAATCAGAAATTTCAAACCAATTTTTTTATTTGATTTTAAATATTTATTTTTTTAAATTCCTTTTTACTTTCATTTATCTATATATGAAATATTTTACTGTGATCGTGAAAAATTTTGAATTCGAGTTTTCAACGGAAATACGCGTTCTAAGGCCCCATGAGCCCAAATAATCAAGTTTCGCAAAGTGTTCTATTTGTGTAGATGCGAACAGTCTAGCTCAAAAACGAAAAGTTATAGGAAATTGAAATTACTTATTTAAGGCAGGTATATGTCTGGGATGTTACAGCAACATTTTCGCTAAAACCGATATATACCGGAAATGTCACTTTATATCATTGTTATTAAAGTTTTTTTTACATTTTATCGAAAAGGGCCCTAACGATTTCGATTAAACTCGTTATAACAATGCGCAATTACATGATTTTTAGTATCAGTTAGGACTTATCCTTGTTGAAATAGTCTGACAGGACTTAAATGCAGAATTTCCATAATGGCTTCCTCTAAAGTACATTTAATTTTATGATTTACTTGTTTGTGGTAAAGAACTTCCCGTGTCAATTATTTTTAATATTAAAAAAACTTTTTTCATAATAATTTTCGACGTTTCGAAGTCCTTCGTCTTCAGGATCCTTATTCCCTGCAATACAACATAAAATATTTACAACCAATAGATATTCATAAACATTCTTGCAACCTTTTTTAATGCATATTAAAATTTCTTATTACCTTCAAACATAGCGCACTCCTTCAAATTTTCGGCCTACAAGCCATCCTTAGGCATCTCTGTAAAAGGCCCTTATATAGTTTAATTTATAACACTCCACACTGTTAAATATATTTAAATATTCCTGTAAATAACCATATACATACTAAACAAATTTTTACTATGCATATAATGCCATATTGAAGTCCAATCCGGACCAAGTCCAAATATACAGCGTCACTAAAAAATAAATAATTATAATAAAACACAATAACAAAATTGAGGTTGTATCAAATTTCATTACAGTTTAAAATTCAAACATTTTATTAAGTTAATATCATTAAAACACTTACAACTTTAAAAATAAAACAAGAATAAGGGAGCCATCTCAGTCATCACAGCCAGCACAGGTGAAACTATTTTATTTTTAAATTTGTAAGTGTTTTAATGATATTAACTTAATAAAATTTTTATATTTTAAACTGTAATGAAATTTGATCCAACCTCAATTTGGTTATTGTGTTTTATTATAATTATTTATTTTTTAGTGTCCCTGTACATTTCGGCTTGGTCCGGATTGGACTTAAATATGGCATTATATGCATTTTAAAAACTTTTTTAGTATGTATATGGTTATTTATTGGTATATTTAAATATATTTAACAGTGTAATGGGTTATAAATTAAACTAAATAAGGGTCTTTTACAGAGATGCCTGAGGATGGCTTGTAGGCCGAAAATTTGCATCGAAATAAATAAAATTGGTGAAATAGCAACAGTCTGCATTTATTTTAAAAAATAAAAATATTTTTTTTGTCTATTTATCATATTTTCTATATCTTAGATAATTAAGGGAGTATATATATATATATATATATATATATATATATATATATATATATATGTCAATAATAATTGAGGATATTCCAAGGGGCGAGGGGCCGGGGTAAGGTTGAGGTGGGGTGGTGGGGGGTGCTGGACTGGCAGTACAACTTGGACTTTGGAAGGGGTTTCTTCTCGCCGTATAGATGTGTTCAACTCAATAGCGGTCTTAATAATTTATAATCTCGGATATTTAGTCATTAACAATATTTAATTAATAATGTCAAAATCTAAATATTGCTTTGGTTTATCGCTCTTCCTAGTATCAATACTCGCCAATGTAGGTAAGTAAAAATTTTTTCATGTAGAACAGAAAATCTTGTTGCAATGCTGAAAATACTTCGCATTCAAAGCAAACATACAATATGTAAACCTAAACAATTTTACAAATCAACAAAAAAAAATAAGAATTAATTGAGAAATTAACATTGACACTACCCAATTCATTACTAAATTTTCTTGTATGCCTACTTTCAAAAATATAAAACAGGAAAAAACGATTTAATTTTTAATATAGTAAAAATAATAGACTTAAAAATCGAGTTGACCCAGTTTTTGAAAAAGTCACTTCACCTATCGAAGAAAAATCCTATACGAATCAGATCGCTTATGATTGGTTCGTCTAATTGAATCATGCACTTGTTTGTATAGGGCTTTAAGATTAATAAGTTAATAATTTATATAAAGAAATTATTTGAAGACAAAGAAAATACACTTGATAATGAATAGAGAAGAAATATTATCGTTACAATTATTATTTTAACATATCGATCGTATTGAATAGAGTTTATGCTTTTTCATTTTTTTTTTTTTTTCAAGTAATGAAATGAAATTTAAAGTTTTTTTTTTTTTTGTATATTTAAAACGAATACAAGGGAAATTATTTTATGATTATTTAGAGCATTTAATTAAATTAAAGAATACTAGGAGTTGATTTTTGTAATATGTCCTATTAATACCATAATTAATTGGATAACTATTTATAACTATTCAAACGTTTTTTATTTTTTATTTAATTTAATGATATCGTCTAATACATATCATATCTATTTTAATATCAATAAGAACAGTAAGTGGTAGTTTTACTAAGAAAGTAATAAAGTGACTAAGAAAGTATTACATGAAATGTACACTTGATTAAGAATAGAGAAGAAATATTATTGATATAATTCGTTATAATAATTATTTAAATATAACGAATTTATTGACAAGAGTTTACATTTTAAAAAAAAAAAAATTTTAGGTTAATTCTTTTTTTTATTTAAAAGGTATGAAGGGAAATAATTTTATAATTATTTAGAACATTTATTAAAATTAAAGAATATTGTAGCTAGATTTTTTTAATATATTCTATTAATATTATAATTAATTGGTTAACTATTCATAACAATTTAAACAATGATACCATTGAATATAAAGCTTGTACTTTTTTTTTTTTTATTTTATTCTTAATGTTTGTCTAAATTGTACCATAGAATAATGCTACACAGCTACTAAAAAGTTTAAATTGAATTTTACATAAATATGCGGTTTCGTAAGGAATATGTACATTTTGTAAATAAACTCCTCTTGCACAGGGTTACTATGCAAGAGAAAAAACAAATAAAAACAATATATATATGATATATATATTTTTCTGTTCATTGATCTTTTTATGAGGAAAATTCTGTAATCGGTTAAAAATTTTCTGAAAAAGACATTACCATGCCATCTCTCAAATAAATAAAAATTCACATACATTTTTTTTCATTTACATACACACAGACACTACATAATTTTATATATTTATTAAACACATTTTGCATGTAAATCTACAATTCAAATCATAATTAACACAAAATTAATAGAAATCTATATGTACTCATTTTGATATAAAACGATAAGTAAAATAACAACGCATTATTTGATAAACACATATCGTTTTATTGATAAAACAATAAGAGATAAACCGTTTTGTTCGGAGGATGTTTAACAATTATGGTATAACCTTTCGTTTTAAAATTTAAAATAGTTGAAGACATGAGTGGATAAAGGTGTTGCGCTAAAAATTTAAAATTTTTAGAAAATGGTAAATAGAGTATTTTTTTTTAAGATTTGCTCTATCAAATTCACAGAGAAATCATGGGATTGGCCAAGAATCATGAGTTTTTAATCAGTTTACGTCCATTTGATGGTAAAGAAGGATCAATCTAATTAGGGATTAATAAATTTATTTTTTATTTATTAAGAATTTATCAATCCCTAATTGGATTGTTAATGTTACAAGGCGGATATAAGCATATAAGAAAAAATCAATTTTTGAAAATTTGTTACATAGCACCTTCGCTCACTCTTGTCTTCCAATTACTAACACATCTGGCTCTTGTCATTTTAACTATGAATATTATTGTATAAGTTGAAGAAGTTGTTGAATATACAATTGCTTATAAAGTTTTAAATCGAGTAATCATTATTACCTTATTGAAGATTATTTAATCGATACATCTGAGAGAATAAAGTAATTCGCGTTTAGATCAAGTAATAAATAAGAGAGAGATAATTAAAACCCGGGATTGCGGAGGATGAACCCTGTTAATATAATTTAAGTTGGATGATTGAAATGGCCATATAAAGTTTGTTGGGATACGCAACGAACGAATCCCTAAAAAGTTAATCAGCACTGAGCCGGGTGATAAACGTCCGAGGGATAGACTGAAACGTAGGTGGGAGGATTGTATTTGGGTTTAGACAGTTACACAGGTGTGTGGACAGCTATTGATTGTATCGGCATCGAATCATTGGGTTCGTTAAGTCTTTTATCATTATTATAATCATTATTGAATATAAATTCTTCAGAGAGTAAATTTTAACAATAAATTAAAAAACTTTCTCCTCTCGTTTTCTACAAATTTCGCATACTTTTCTAAAATCGACTATACATTCCATTTAGTGTATGGAACATCAGGGAAATTTTGATGATTTCTTCAACTTCATCTAGGTATATATAAACCTGTACCACTACAACCCGTGAAGGGTCTTGAGTTTAGTACTTAGTAAGGAGGTACTGTTTCTAAGCCAAAGGTTGTGCACCAGGACGCTCAACTGCCAACCTTTTCCCCCAATTAAGGTTTCCCACTTTATAGAGGCTGGGTGAGCCCATGGAAGGTCTCCCGATCCTAGGCTTGATCCACGGCTGATATAGCACAGTTAATAATTATCTGCCTTAGCCGGACTTGAACCCTATATATATATATATATATATATATATATATATATATATATATATATATATATATATATATATATATATATATATATATATTGGGTTCGAGTTACAGATATAGGCACACATATATATATATATATATATATATATATATATATATGATCATACTCCAACAAGATGGCAGTGTACCAAGTGTTAAGACGAGACCTAAAGAAGGATGTGATCTATAAGCTATAAATACATATATACATTCAGTACCAAATAATTTGGGCTGTTTCATCATGTCCGAATGTTTTTTCGCAGTTTTTAAGGTTTTATACACCTCTACAGGCCCTCCAAATTTACTTAGAGGGTTGAAAATGTTTATGTAAATTCAGTTGGTATAAGAGAAGTGCCCTTCGGGGGTCTATAATTTTTTTCTTTCACCCCCGCCATTTTAATTTAAATTTATATTTCACTGAAAATACGACCTTAGTGATCGGAGCTCTGCTACTCACGCTCTTTGTAATATGGATACAATAAGCCCGAATATAAAATGTCATCCTAATAACAATAAAAATGTGCAAATAAAATGCATTTACAATACAAATAAATGGATTCTATTAAAACGAATTGGACATATGATGACTTATATTGTTCGGAAAACAGAAACTTGTTGCATTATCAGTCAAAATTGCTCGGTCATTATTCATCAGTGAAACTTCATAGTTTACTCGCTGATTGATTTCGCCAGTGGTAGATCGATGAGTAATTTCTGGAGTGACACCATTTGCATAGATATCTTGCTGTAATCTCGGTTGTCAAATTTTTCCTATTTTGTTCACGTATATCACGCCTCACGATCAGTTTTATTTTGGATGACAAATATTCGATTTATTAAAATCAAGCTAAAGCGTTTTGGAGAGCTTCGTAATACCTAGTCCCAGAATAATTTAACATAGCTGAAACATTATTTTGATTACTCAAGCCCCATACATTTTTCTAAATAACGAATTTAAAAAGCCTAATTAATTGATGAGAGCATAAAACTCAAAAAATGAGACAACAAATATTATTTCGATATGATTGCAAGAATATAACACAAAGCCTCAAGTCTTTCAAACGGCAGTGAATAACTAATCAGTCAACGTTTCACAAAGTCAGGCATCATTAGGGTGGCTCTATCTTAATTTCCGACGAAAGTACCTCTTGGCAGTGGCGTAGCTAAGACAATTGGCGCCCAAGGCAAGCTTCAAGATTACCGTCCCCCAGGACTGGAATTAATGGGGGGGGGGGGGGGCAAAGAGTGTACTTATCTCAAAACGCTAGAAACTAGAGGACGGCAAATTTCGAGTGAATGTTTAATATTTCAAGTTAAGTATAAAATATTTGTTTCTTCTTTTTGATAGTTTTGACCTTAATTCAATCAATAAAACGAGTTACTGATATGAGATGATGAGTTTTATTTCGAAATATATTTCCTATAGATATATTTCCTATATATTTTCTATATAAATATACAATATATTTCCTATATTCCTCCAATAAAAGCCAACACTTTTATAAAAGTGTTGGCTTTTATTGGAGGAGGATGAAAGAAGGGACCGAAAAATTGACCTTGCCCCCTGGCAAAAATCCTATTTTCGATTCTGCCCCTCCCCCCTGCCACAATTCCAGGTTATATACTTCTAGGGAAATACGATACCGACAAAGCATCGATACCGGCACTCAATCAAGCATTTAAATCAAATTTTCGATACCATTAAGATATCGAACCGAATGTTGAATCAGTGGTATCGATATGGTATCGGGTGGTATCGATATGGTTTCGGGTGTTATCGATATGGGGTGTGGTCAATGAAGAACACACTAATAAGTGTAACTTATTTATTTCATTGTGTGCCTATATCGCAAGTCCCTATCTGCTTATTATACACGTTTTTTCACGATTACTAATTTAAACGTATGTTCCACTTAAATCCAATAAAATAAATATTCTTTTCCGTGCCTAAAAAAGAAGGAAAAAAATATTAAAAATTATTTCTTGACATTTTGGCGCCCCCTTCATGTGACGCCCGGGGCGGTCACTCCCTTCGCCCTATCCTAGCTTCACCACTACTTCTTAGTGCCTTCTTATTCTTATTCCTTAAGGGCCAGAAACACTAACTACATTCTTGACCTTCTTATTCTGGCTTCTTCCATTCACAAATACAAGATCTCATTCTTCCGATTTGTACAACCCTTTCCATAGAACTACTTCCTTCGAAAAGTCCTTTATCATTCGTGCTGCTTAGTTTTGGAATTCCATACCCATCCCTATTTGTAAAGTTTTCTCCCCAACCTCATTTATTTCTTCATCTCCTCATTGATCAATGTTCTGCATACATGTAAAGAATAGATATTTATGTGAGTATGTATTTATTTTCAATATTTTTATATAATTATTTGTTAGTTGAAGTCCGCATGAAGGATTCGGTATAGAAGGATCAATCTAATTAGGGATCGATAAATTATTTGCCACTTTTATAATTTTATTTTTATTGAAAACTAGTTTCAAATATTATACATTCATCTTCAGTTCTAAAAAAAAAATTCAAAAATCAGTAATTAAAAATACAGTTTTTTATGTATATGTATAATAATACTAAACTGTATTTTGAATTGCTGATTTTTGAATTTTTGTTTATTTTTAGAACTGAAGATGAATGTTCAACATTCGAAACTAGTTTTCAATAAAAGCAAAATTATAGAAGTGGCAAATAATTTATCAATTCCTAATTATTTGTTATTTGTATTTTAGCTAGCAATTTAATAAATTCACGATAGTGAAGTCAGGCAAATGCTGCTTAAGTTGTACATTTTCGTTAATTAAAGATTATTTTTTCATTTCATTTTTCATCAGCAATGGAAAACATCTGATAATATAAATTAGAGGCCTGAAATGGCACATTATAAAATGATATTTTGATACAATTGTGATGAAATGGAAGAGGAAATTTTAGGGCTAAAAAAATATCTTTGTTTTAGTTCTTTGGAAACTGGTATTTACGTGGTTTTCGGGATTCTGAAAACAAATATGAACTTGTTTTATACCTTAAAAATCTTTTTGACCTACTTTACTTTAAGCGACTGAATGCTTTAAAAACTTATATGTTGGCTTCTATACACCATTGAAACGAACTTTAGGAAATGTGTATAATATTTTTGGATGTAGAATCACCAAAAAAAGTTTATTAAAATCGGTGACCCATTAGATGACCCAAGTCCCATCCACTTGTTAGTAACGAAAGAATGATTAAAGAAACGTCCGATGGGTAGACCGATACGCAGTTGGGAGGATTGCGTGGATCGAATTGGAATCATCCATTCACCTCTAAGACCTGGAACTCTTTTCTATGATTCCTTGATTCAATAGAAGAAGCAGAAGACCGCGACGATTCACTAAAAACGGTTACTACTAAGATTATTCGGAGGCGGGGGAGAAGGGGTCGTGGTTCACTAAAAAGTCACCAACTCCCGATTCATCTCTAACGGTACTTTTAATATTAGGCCTTAATATTATGTTTATTATTAATTTGCATTTATTGGCAATAACGGGTCCAAAGGAAGAAGCCCACGGCCCACGGCCCGGCGTCGTTGATAATTTAAATAAATGACTTATACATTACAGACGTATTTATATATTGAATATTATGCGCGGGGCCTCACGCTATTTAAAAATAAATTTTGAACTAAATAAATTTGCTTTTGATCCAAAAAAAAAAAGTCTTAACAATTAGAACTAAAAGGCAAAATTATAAGCTGAGTTTTGAGAGTAAATTTAAAACGCTTAAATGGCATAAAATCCTGCCATTGGTGCCTTAAAATTTTCAAATTATTCTGGAGGAGGACCCGGATTCCCCCTTCTACTTAGGAGGTATTCAAATAGGGTCACTTGTCGGACTCGTATCCACCATTAGCAGTACCAGTACCTCCCAAACTCCTAATATAGAGGGGTCCAGCAATGTCTAGATTTACCATTACGTATAGGCCGCTGGAGGACCACGCGAAGCGTCTACTTGATGTGAGATTTTCTCAGGTGCCACAATTCTTTCATCTTCTTCCTATGCATTTTTCTCACTGGCTCACCTTCCGGTTGAGTACTTTGTGGCTGAACGTTTGTATGTCTTATGTATAAGAATCTGTTGTGCCAGCCAGCATCCTTCGATGTTTTATGTTCTTATGTTTTACACCGAAATCTGTTTACCAAGTCTCCGGCATTCTTTGGCCTTATTATTATTTATGTTTTAGTTTTTATAATATTGTGCAACATTTGTGAAAAAGAGAGAAGTGTTTACTGAATAAGAGCCACAATTTTATTTAGACATTTCCAGTTATCTTAACAGTATCCACCAGTTATCCAGTTATTTCATAAACTAAATTAAGCCCTTCTAATATTTGTATGTGTTGAAGTAATGCGCAATCTATAGTTCATGCGTCCATTTTGGGCTGCTGATATTAGATGTCCCGTCTTTGGTCTGCATTTATGCGATCATGTCGTTTTCTCTGCTGATGATGTCTGACTTGACGAAACGTTGGCTGATTTGTTAGTCACAGATATTTGAGAGACTCAATGCTTTGTTTTTGGAATTTCTAATTACATTATATCAATGATAAATTCACTGATAGAAAGTAATTAAATGTATCTAATGTAATTAGAATGTATCTTCTTCATAACTTATCTGTATCATATTTACCCGCTTTACTTTATATAATACATACGAGTATTTAAATTTAAATTTATAAGTAATAATAAAAATGTATTAATTTAAGGGGTAAGTGGATATAGGAGGTATGTAACATTTTTGTTACAATTTAGTTATTGTCATGGATGAAGAAGGTACGTATTGGTCTGTTATTTGGTACTTACAGCAACTCCCTAGGAACCTTATTAAGCTGGATACTGGTGTAATGAAGAAGGTATTTGACATCAACAGAGTATATTTCTAATGGAAGAATGATGTATGTAACATAAATTACCACATACCTTCTTTTTCTAGTCATTTAATTTTACTAAATAAACCTCAACCAATTAGGTTTATACCTAACGTTTAAACTTGTACCGAAGGTTTAAACCTGGACCAATGAGGTATGTAATGAAAAATAACGCTTACCTAACGAGCATCGAAATTTCGTCCCGAATATACTGTCCTTGCCTACTAGCAGTAAGAAAATAATATTTTTAAAGGAGGGATTGATAAATTATTTGCCACTTTTGTTTGTTTTTAGAACTGAAGATGAATGTATAACATTCGAAACTAGTTTTCAATAAAAACAAAATTATAGAAATGGAAAATTTATCAATCCCTAATTAAATTGATCCTTCTTATTATATTGATCCTTGATATCATCATGCGGATGTCAACAGATATTGAAAGAGATTTGATGTAATGATCCCAAAACATATTATTGCCCTATCTCCATAAATGGCCGAATAAATTCTCTGATCGGCCGCCATTTTTAAAAGAAATGGTGTCTGGTAATGTCGGGTTCCGAGGATCCTCCGGAGGTGGCCAGTGTCTTTGGAGCAAAATCTCGAAACTATAGAGTAATCTCGAAGAAACGCCAACAAATGTTATTTTTTTTTTTTTCAATTTTTAGATACTGCATATCTTGAAACGTGAGACCTCAAATTTTGGGAGAGGAGGGTTAATAATTTTTTTTCTCGATTGATTAAAAAGTTTCATTATTGAAAATAATAATCCAAAATACTAACTTTATTAGTGGATGGAATAAGTTGGCATGTACAATACATATTCTATTTTTATATTTTAAACACATATTAAAAAAAAAATTCTTACTGAATAAAATGTTTTTAACACTTATAAGATTGGTATATTTTAGTAAGAACTTAAAGAAAAAAATATTAAAAAGTACCTAAATAACAACTTTAAGGCTGAATATCTCAAAACACACTTTCTGTTACAGACCTTCATCTACTCAACCCTTCAATTACTATTCGATAATATTATAATAATAAATATATTCATTTAACATTTTATAAATATAAAAATTATCGAACACAATCTCGAGCCTGGAATTAGATTTCAGAAAACGGTCTCTTGGAGTGTGAGTGGGATATTGCCAGACAAGGCTTCCCTTTTAAGAGGTATCCACCGCAGACGGCCTAGGAGCACAAACAGTGCTGCCTAAATAGTGATTCAGGAAGCTGCCATAATTAGGAAGTTATGTCATCCCTCACTCTGGCAAGGACGTGCCCTGTCCACACCACGCTCGGCCATTAGTAGACCGAAATAGTAACCATTTGCCGAGAGTACGCCTCTTCTAGTAGTGCTAGTAAACCAGAGAAATAGCCCATAGGTCTTTGGGGCTCACTCAGTCTCTGTAAAGTAGGAGCCAAATCGTTTGTCACTGGTCTGAATCGGAGCATTTGTGAATGTTGGAGCATTGGCTAAATATTGGCTAAAGTATTGGCCGATGTTTGCCGCTGGTACCAAGCGGTTTTCTTCCAAAAATCAAAGGGATTTGCCATTGCCATTGTGTTCCATCCACACCAGTGACGAACTTTTTGCCCAACGGGTTCCTAATTTTCATCTGAACATTGGATTTTATAATTTTTGTTACTTTAAAGTTGATATTGAAATAATCAATGATTCATAACTTTTGTAACTTTAGGTTGTTAATTGGATTTATCGTTTTGATTTGTCAACGAATTCTCAAAAATCAGGTAATTTTCGTAATTCAACTCCCGATCTTTGAAGCTCACAAAATATTATTGTTAAATAAAAAATAAGAAGGATACTCTTGAGTAGCGGTAAGAAAGTAACAAAAAAAATATAGAAAGACAATCAATCAATCTCTTTCATTCAATATAATGTTCTTTTCAAGTTCTTTTCTCTCAAAGAGCAAATGGTTATGGAATTAAAAAATAAAAATGTTAATGTTCAGTTTCTAATAAAACAATATTTTTCCTTGCAACCGACGGAAATTTTCAAATTCCCTTGTGGCTTTCGCACGAGATCTGCTAATAACTGACTCTCATCATATCTGAATTTCGTTAAAAAGGAAATGTGAGTGCATATTGATGTAAAAAATTCATATTTATAATTGAATGCTTTTAATAATCGCACCTAATTGGGTAATGGAGTGCGTTACTGGCGTTGTCTTTGAATGTATAACATTATATTTTTATATTACATATATGAGTACTTACCGTTATCGTTAACGATAAATTGTAGTCATCCGCCACCTTCTTTTTGATCTTCCTGCACCAGCAATAGCTATTTTGTGCATAGGAATCGATGCTACTGTGGAGGCCGCGCCAAATAGTTCGTCTTCGGACCCCAGAGCAGAACCGTCTAACTTTTGTTTTTAAACAACATATTTACGCAAACATTGGACAAACGATTCGTCAAATGGTTTGCGATGTGTGTAAAGGCTTTCACATTTCAAACTTTGCAAACGTTGAACTAGTTCTTTGACAAAGGAAATGCCACTGGTGTGGAGTCTGTATAACAGTCCCCTTTGAAGCTGATTCTCGAACAGGTATTCGCGGAAGTGCGGTCAGCATTACGCTCCAACGTTTATTCTTTAAAAATGTTGACTATGTATCGTTGTTCAACAAATACTGATACCTCGACTGTCGACTTGAGTAACTCTTCCGCCGTAGAAAACCATGAGATCCTCCTGAAATTGACTCGAGTACTCAATTCATTTTTTATTAACAAGGTATAACATAATTAGCGCGCTTCTTCAAGAGCTGTGTTCGAGAGAGTTTCGTGTCTTATCTTTGTTTGTAAATCTATCGATTCCTTTCCATTTTAAGGCTATCTAAATAAGAGGAGTAGTCAGTCAATTATGGGGAAGTTATTATTGACTTTTAATGAGAGAGGAAAACACATTGCAAATTGACTATAGTTTCTTCCATTCTTTTTTTCTTATTGATAAAAATACACTGTACTTAAGTCTTCTGTGAAATATTGTATCGCCAAAAAATAAAAACATTTTTATGTCAAGTTCATAACTGTAAATTGGACATTTATTTGATTAAAATTATATTGTTTATTGAGCAGTGCTGCCACCATTAATTAATACACACAATGCTATTAATGAATTTCCTCGAATTGTCTTCGGAATCCACAGAGATTTATGTTTTCTACAATATTGCACCGAGTTCAACTGACTTTTTCCTGAATATCGCCGGAAGTATTTTTTGGCTTTTTTCATGTATCATAGTCATGACCATTGATTCCTTTTTTTCTTCCAAACCAGAAAACCAAATCTGCAATTCACCCCTTCCGAACTATTTATCCCTTCTCATAAAACCGCTGCTTCGACAAACCATCTATTACTTGAACTACTTCCTTTTGGAATCCCTCTCCCATTTTCCCGGTCTGGAATTTTAAACCCCCTTTTCCACTTTAATCCCATCTCTTCGGCATCCGCTATCGCCGCAAAAATAATAATAGCATTCCTTCCCATTTTCCTGTTTATATTTTTATTATACATATTTCATCTATGTAACCGGTTAATTTTTAATCTATGTAAAACTATGTATCCGTGAGGTATTATGGGTATTCAGCATTCCAAAATTGATAATTTAAAAAAAATTCAAATTTTTGAAACTCCCTTGTATCTTTGTTTGGACAAACTATAAAAATCTGAAATTTTTACCCTATCTTGTGTGTTATACTGCTGTGAAATTTTATGTTTGAGATTTATCTTCAAGTCAAGTTCTTAGAACCTTAAAAATCACACAAAAAACACATGTTTAGCAAACACATACAATGACGGTACATTACAATAGACAATAGACGGTACAATTACTCTCTATTACAATTTGTATTGCATTAAAATAGATTTATTTATTTATTCCCTTCAGTTATAATTATGTTGTGTAATGCTTGTGTGTATGCTCAGAGTTGCCTATAATCATAAACGATAAACAGACTTCAACAAACTTTGCGTATAGAGACTTGTATGAAGTGACATCTCTCAGATAAGTCCCTCAGGCAATGTTCAACATCATAGCATCTTAGTAGTCAATAACAGTTCATATTTCTTTGTGCAACTGGCCAGTGCGGTTTAGTGAAGTTTTATGCTTTTTTAAAAATATGGAAACACCGTGTTCTATTGGAATTTTTACCGAAGAGGAGTGCTATAAGTGTATCTATGATGTTGTTCCTAGGATAATTATACCAATAAATAAATAGGTATTTGGAAGACCAATTTTTATTCTTTAGTAGGGCTAGACGTGAAGTAACAACTGCTTGTAAGTTACTATGAGAACAAATGTTTATTAAATTCAGCCGCATTTTTCACACATCAATTAAGTGAAAAAATATAAAAAAATATGCACCGTCATTACAGGCTAAAAACGTTTTTTTTTTTTTGTGATTTTTAAGAGGTTAAAAACTTTACTAGGACATAAATCTCAAAAATGAAATTTATATAATAGGATAACATACAATACAGGATTAACCTGTAAAAATTTCACATATTTAAATTTTGTTCAAACAAAGATAGAAGGCATCAAAATTTTTATTTTTTTTTTATTTTAAATTTCTGAAAAATCGTTACTTGAAATGGTAGCTGAAGAAAAGGAAACCTTTTTTCTTTTTTTTTTTCAAAACACATTGCATATAGGTAACTTCACACCCCAAAATATTAAACCTGATATTAAGAATATGCACTCTTGGAGCAATATGCCTCAAAAATTGAAAATTTGTCAATTTAGATGTCATCTGCTCTAGTGGATGTTGTCGGTTTTGGATCAAAATATAAACTTGTACTGCACATAATATTTAGGCTGTTACTTCCTGAATAAAATGGTTTTTTTCATCATGGTTTTCATTGTTCCTACAATGTCACAACCGGAAGGAACCCATATCAAAATGACATTTTTAATGACAGTATTAAGTTTTAGCTTTAATGTTTTTTCACAAATAAAGTTAAAAATTAAAAATGTCTTCACAGATGAAGCCCTCAACCAAAATCCTTAAATCTCTTTTCCATTCTTCCCTGCCTACCGGCCCCTCATACGTCAATGCGTGGCAGGCCCTTCTTACAGCCACTTTATCTTTCCATTGTATAATAGACCCTCTATTCTTACCTTCTGCCCCTCTTTTCATCATCAGTTTCGGAATTTTTCCTACATCCATAACATCTTAAATATTTTTAACCTGCAATACATTTTTTTTAACATTCATCTTTTCCCTAATTCAATAGTTATGGTCATCCTCGAACTTTGAAACACTGGTCTATCTCCTCTAGAAACCTATACAATTCCACTTGTTCCAATAACACGTCATCACGTAATACCTGTTTTTCTAAATTACTAAAAAAAAATATCTGATGTGGACAACACACGACTTCCTTGTATGCCTATTAAACTATTAATCGGTGGCTCAAAAAGTGATCCTGAATTTGGTTACTAGTAGTTTCCGAAGATTGCAGTATCTCGGTGTCGCGACATCCACCTATTGACACACACACACACAAATAGGGAGGAAAACCAGTATTTTACACTAAATTTTAACACTTAAGACAAGTAATAAAAATGTTTAAACCTTTATTACCGAAACATTTGAATTCTGAATTTAATTTTAATATAATTTTTGATGTAAGTTTATTATGACCTTCAAGTAAAGTACCCTTTTCGGCTCACCAATTTTAAGCAAAATATAGTAAATACATTCATATCGATATAAAAGTCCTATTTACCAAATTTGAGATGTTTTACATTATATTTTAATATAATTTTTGATGAAAGCCTAATATTACCTTCAAGTAAAGTACCGCTTTCGGCTTTCCAGTTTAGACCAAAATCTAGTATATTATTCAAATCAAAATATAAGTTATAAATACTAAATTTGAGAAGTTTTGCATAGTATTTTAATGTAATTTTTGATGGAAATCAATTATGACCTTCAAGTAAAGTACCACTTCCAATGATCAAGCAGTGACCAAAAAGGGAGGTTCACAACTAGATTTTACAGCAATTCTAAATACAAAATTTCAACTTTTTACGGCTAACCGTTTTTGAGTTATGCGAGATACGAACATATGTACGTAAAGACGCCACGAAACTAGTCAAAATGGATTCAGGGATGGTCAAAATTGATTCAGGGATGGTCAAAATTGATATTTCCGTTGAAATTTGAAAACCGAAAATTTTCGTGATTACAATACTTCCTTTACTTCGTGCAAGGAAGTAAAAAGATGTTTTCGGTCATAATTTTTTAACACTAGGTACTTTATTTTTATTTCATAATAGCTATTTTTGGAATTTCAGCCCACATTTTGTAATTGACTAGGGAACACGTTTGAGTATTTGTTATGAAAAAAAAAAAAAAAAATCAATCGAAAGAGTAGCATCCACGTTGAGAAAGTATACAGTGAGGTCTAATAAGAATTTTTCACGTTTAAACCTAGTTAGCCGAATGGATTGGGGTGAAGCCATGCTCGGAATAGTATAGGTTCGATTCCCAACTTGTTCATCCTGTACTCATTTCTTGGCGGTTGTGCTAAATAAATCTTGAGACTCTGGTAAGGACTGGTCTGCAATCTCTACTTAGGCTCCTAAAGTTGCCCAAAAAGACCAATAGGAGGCTCACTTGTCGGATTAGTTCGACTCATTAATACCAGTACCAGTAAAAATAGAGCTGTCCCGCTCAGGCTGCTTTGTTGACGAAAATCTCTCGACAGCGTTTGTTTGATAAAACCAGCTGCATTGCAGAACTCGCGATAAATCTAGAATTACCCCTAACACCATCGATTGGAACTGCATTAAATAAATTTGTCAATTATTTAAGAATCGACATAACTTACAAGACGGCCATTGCTAAGGTGTGAAATATATTTCTAATAATTTGGCGCCCAACATCAGACCCGATTATTCCTTATATCAATCTTTGCGTTATTAGGGTGGATTCTGTTGTAGAAAAAATTATGTACATGTATAATATATGTTGACATTATTACAAATATCTTCTAAACTCATTAGTTGCAACGAACCCTTTTTATATCAGTCGCTCAGCTCGTATTTTCATTGGCATTCTCTTTAGAGAATACTTCTTCTGTGGGAGTTGTGAAGATCCTCTGGACCAAGAACTGTCCGATATATTGATTACAGCTGTCTCGTTTCTCACACTCGAGTTCAGTAACAGAGGTGTCGGATTCTCCTTGTGGAATGTCTTTCGAGATAGCCGGGGTTATTGGGAGCAATGTTCATTTCTCGGCTGATAGTCCATGCTCCGAAGATGGACTTTAATCTGATCAACAAGTTGTTGATGGATCCTCATTATCTCCCCTACCTCAATTTAATAATCGTTTTGAAATCATTCAATGTCACCTACTAAGTGGGGAATGAATGATGTCAAAATAATCTCGTAACTGAGACTTTATACTTCATACAGCCTCAACTATCTCATTGATATTCTCATTAAGATCAAGCTAATAATCTTTTTTAAAATTAGAATACATTTGTTGAAATTTTTTTTTATTTTATAAAAATGTCTTGAGAAGTCAAATGCTTGGCTGAATAACGGAAACTGTCTGTTGGAATACTCTTTCCTTATCTATTGCGAATAAATTGTTATAGTACTATGTTGTCCATCCGTTTTTGAAATTTTCCTGAGCTGCCTGGAATTCAACCTATGAACTGTTCCAAACTCAAAATAAACTAATGCCAATAGGATAATTTACTCCTCTCAACACACAGAAATCCGTACATTACACGAGGATATCCGAACAAAACTATTTAAATTATAAGAAATAAGGGTCCACATTTATTTAGTATCATGGTGATCCAGTAGATCAAAGTAGGTAGGTATCTCCAGGGCTACATTAGCTGAGACTATATTGATGTTATTTTAAAAATAAATCAGTTTTACATAATTCCCAACTTAAAAGATAAATAGTTGACATTCGCATGATGGTATAGAAGAATCAATCTAATTAGGGATTAATAAATTATTTGCCACCTCTATAAATTTGTTTTATTGAAAACTAGTTTCGAATGTTATACATTCATCCTCAGTTCAAAATAAGCAATTCAAAAATGTTTGAATTTTTTGTGTGGTCTTAGAACTGAGGATGAATGTATAACATTCGAAACTAGTTTTCAATAAAACAAATTTATAGAAGTGGCAAATAATTTATCAATCCCTAATTAAAAGATAAATATAAATAAAAGTGTAAAGTGTATGTAATAGTTTATTATTATTAAAAAAGATCTCTCTCTCCCCTCCCCTCCCTCATTCTCTCTCTCTTCTCTCTCTCTCTCTCTCTCTCTCTCTCTCTCTCTCTCTCTCTCTCTCTCTCTATCTATCTGTCTATCTCTCTCTATCTATCTCCCTCCCTCCGATGAATTTTTTGAAATGAGAAATAGGTCTATTGATTTATATGTAATTAAAACAGAATTTATGCTTATGTGAGAGAAATATTTACTATTTTTTATCACAAATAATAATTTTTATATTATGATTTTAAGGATTTATAAAATTGCCCATAAATCACGAACTCCAAATCGGAACGTAATTTTGTAGCTTAAAAATTTGGAGCACACTCGGAACCGATAATTTTTTTTTCTATGAGATTTTCAACGTCATGGTTTTTTGGAGTGCTGAATCAAAATTTGCCATCGGTTTTGGTCTGAAAAAATCTCTAAGGCTAGTTTACTTATGATCAAAATACTTTTTAAAATTTATTTGACCGAAAATCAATAATTTTTTCTTCATTTTACTCTGAAAGACAAATATTTTGCTGGGAAACCATATCGATATCATTTTTCAATGTCTATATATAAAATATAGAATTTTCAGGGTGTTTAATTTTTTCCTCAGCTCCTAGGGCCCTTTGAACGAAACGGTTGGATATGTGCTGACTATATTTCGATGTAGAATCATCCAGAATAGTTTGATCAAAATCGGCGACGGATACATCGTGCACTCACCTTGTAATTATGTAAAAAAATTCACAAGATGAAGTTTATTTCACAATTACTGTAATTGTTAAAAAATTATCCATAAAATTCTTTTCTAACACAGGGGTTTAGAAAAAAAAAACTAGAAAAAACAGAAAAAACTAGAACTTTATAACATGGAATAAAATATTTATTTTTACTTTACGGATAATGGAAAAAATATGCAAATAATTTGTATGCTGATTATTTAAGCTTGAATTATTCGACATAAGAAAGAATTTAGAGTTATTTTCATTACGATTGAGTCGCATTCGGTAAGTATTGAAGGCAGTTAGTTCATGCACCATCAGATAGCGTCATGTGCTAATCTATTTAATCGTATAAGCACTTTACAGTGCTTTATACAACTTAGCAATTACAATTACTTTAATTACAGGGAGCTCATTTCGTTGGTGTTACTCTTATCAAAATGAAAGTTTTTCAAGCTTGAAATACTCTTCTGTGCGTGTTTTGTTGTGGTTTGCACGATACATTAAATAAAAAGACTGATATATCAGTAATTTGTCTGTTACATTTAGTATATAAATTGACTGATAAAATGACTCAATAAATTGACTAATTAGAGATCGATAAATTATTTGGCACTTCTATAATTTTGTTTTTATTGAAAATTAGCTTCGAATGCTATACTTTCATCTTAAATTCTAAAAATACACTAAAATTCAAAAATAAGCATTTCAAAATACAGTTTGGTATTATTATACATATTAAATTAAATATAATATAAATTAGTATTATAAACATAATTCCAGTGAGTAATCGTTTTTCCTTTACAGATGGGAATAAATTTAAGATTTGACTATTGGAGATATTTATTTTGTAATTTAAGCAAAAATCTGAATTGGATTTGAAAGATTTTATTATTTCAAGTGCTTCATATATATTTAATTTGAGACTGTTTTCAAAGTGATGTATTAATTTAACTCCTGATTCTTTGATGAATTTATGTTTTTTTTTTCAATAAAAACAAAATTATAGAAGTGGCAAATAATTTATCAATCCCTAATTAGATTGATCCTTCTATACCATCATGCGGATGTCAACTGATGATAGATATATAATTGATGTTGAATTACTTCCTGTCTTAAACCCATAAAAAGTTTACATGAAACATTATTTGATTTATGTTAAAATCATACTAAAAGGGATTTAAGTAGTTTATATCAAACAGAAAAGTTTGTATTGGTTCGTTCTCGCAATGAACCAGTTATGGAAGAAAGGTGGGATGTTTATAGGCAAACGGCTTAGGGGTCGGGGTTTTTCCAGTAATTCCGGTGAGTAATTTTTTCTTCTGTTATGGATGGGAATAGTCTCCAATAGTCCAATTTTAAATTTATTCCCATCCGTAACAAAAAAAACAACTACTCACCGGAATTACTGGAAATACCTTGACCCCTAAACCGTTTACCTATAAACACCCCACCTTTCTTCCATTACTAGTTCAGTGCGAGAAGAAACCAATACAAACTTTTCTGTTTGATGTAATCTACTTAAAGCTTGGTGAGTGCCAACATGTTTTTGATTTCTTGTCTTAATTAAATTCATAAATATTTTATGATACTAATTTGTATTACATTTAATTTAATATGTATGATAATACTAACATGTATTTTGAATTGCTTATTTTGGAATTTTTGTGTGTTTTTAGGACTGAACATGAATGTATAACATTCAAAACTAGTTTTCAATAAAAAAAAAAAATATAGAAGTGGCAAATAATTTATCAATCCCTAATTAAAACTTATATAGTAAAAGTTGTTTGGGAACTTTATCGTACGAACTTTTATTAGATTGATTAGAATTAGATTAGATTAGAATTAGATTGATTCTATACCATCATGCTGACGTCAACTGAACAAATTGACTGATACATTCAGTTAATAAAATTAGTTAATTTTTTGAGTTGATATTTATTTAGAAATATATTACCTCAAATAGTGTTATAAAACTGTTATTAGAGGGGAGAGAGAGGAAAGAAGAGGCGGAAAAATTAAGCCAGAATCCTAGTTTCAGTCTTGGTTCCGATTAGTTCCGTTATTAGAGAATAACCGTTTTTTGTGCATTATTTCTCAGAAACAGTTGATATGAATATATATACCCATTTTTTTAATGGGTTAAAAAAAAGTAAAAAAAAAAAAACAAACAAAAAACATACATACATAAATATAATTCCGGTACAAGATCATATTCGGACGTGATATAAAAATTTTCATTACTAATTCCACGGACGTACCAACTTGTACCAAACATGGCCACAATACACATTCAAGAAGACACTCATATACAGAAAAGATTTGAAGGCTTAGAAAGAGTTATGGAATCTTCTGAAATACCATGTTTTAATAAGTCAGAACTAAATTCAAAAGGGTACTAAACTCATTCGTGCCAATTATATCATCTATATTTTATCTGGAGATTGTTGGAGGTCCATCGTCCAGTATTGATATAGAATATAAAGTATAATCTTATAATTTTGCATTTAAAAGTTTATGGTGATCATGTTATAAAAAGAAATATAAAATGTATACTTTTTTTTTTTCGCTAAGACCCCGTCATTGAATTGATGGTACCGTTTAACACACAGAACCTTTGGATCTCAGGCTCGTCTCCCAGTTGAGGGTGGCAGATCCGCTCCCAGGATAGGCTAATGCGATGGGGGTGGCACCCCAGGTTTCATTTCCTCCCCGGTCCCCCTCACCTTTAAATCATCTTCCTATTTGCCACCTCCAGCTGCACGCTTCACAGATATTGCGGCAACATCTCCCTAAGATATGTCGAGATGATGGAGAAGAGAATACACATAAAGATCTCCCGTTTGTCGAAGAACATTCAACGGCCCAGGAATGAGGAGAAAAATAAATTTAATTATAAAGCTAATTAAATTATAAAGCTCTTATTATTAGTTACCGTAGATTCCAGAAGTATTAGTCCATGCGTGAAATTTTATTTTTTGGAATAAATTTTCAATGGACTTTCTCAACGTGATAATAGAAGAAAAACAGTAGAAACAAAGTGTATATGCTTTAGATAAAATCGGTATGTAGCAAACTGGTGAAAAAAAAATTCATAAACATGCGTTTATTTCACATTTAAGATGTGATTTTTTTTTTTTAAGGAAAATTAGAAATAGTATTTTTTTAAAAATTAAAGTCGACAACTTTTCGCCAAAAAAAAATAAAAAAATTTTTGAACATTTTATTACAGGGCTTGTAATTGTCACATGTACTTGTTTCGACCCTTAAATTATGGCCTGTTTTAGTACATAAAAAAAAAACTTTTCCCAAAAATTGAAAAAATGTAAAACTATACGTTTTCGAAAAAACAAAAATTTGAACAAGGACCAAAACGGTCTTTCTACTATCATGAGAAATATGCGAGATTCAATTTAATATCTAAAAAACGCGTTTGAATATTGGCCTCTTTCTTGCTCGGGCCACTAGTGGCGAGATAGCGGAGGGAAAGTGAATAAGGGCGGGAAAAGACTCTGATTTCTGGGCTTAGAGCACTGGAAAGTGGTTGGAGAACCTTTCCTCTCTCTTTATCACTTTTCATCTGCTGCCCTGTAATATAACGTCCAAAAATGACAATATTTCGAGGTTTCTAATTTTTTTTTCCGAAAAGTTGTTGACCGACTTAAAATATTCAAAACTCAACTTTTCCGTATCTTTAAACGCTATTACATACTATTTTTTATTTTTCTTAAAAATGAAAACTTTTCGCTTATTAAACGTGAAAAAAATATTTTTCCGCTTGTTTATGATTTTTTTTTCTCACCAAGTTGCTACTTACCGATTTAATCTAAAACGTATACAATTTGTTTCTACTATTTTTCTCCTCCTAGAAAGTCTATTGGAAATTTATTTCAAAAAATGAATATATTTTCTCCATCGCGCCTGGACTATATTTATATCATCGCTTAAGGTGAAATGTAAGACCTTTCTAGTATGCATTGTAAGTTCCCATTTACATGGATTGCATCAACAGACAAATTAATTGCTTATTTATAAAACTTAAAGGATATGTTAATGTTAAACTTTATTAATGTTTTAGTCCTGAAGAGGTCTGAAATGGGCGAACCTTGACTACTTTGCGATACACATGATTTTGAGAGTCTTATTACAATAGAATATTAATTTAAAAAATGTATGAACAATTTATAGATATACGGTTTTATACTAAATAATATAATACAGCTTGCCACACTCAAGTACAATAAGTGTTAAGTTGAATAGCCGAAGGGTCTATAAAATGCCTCCTCGATCAATTCCCTTTTAATTGCTTTCAAGATCATTAATTTACAAGACCTCTTAATTTTGTACTGTAATAAAAATTGAAATAGGTTAAAGTAATTTCATGCTATCTCGATTGCTGAACATCATAATTTTAGTAGTTATTATTGATTTATTAATTTTCATATCTTTTCCTTGCTCATTTAATGCTGGATATTTATATATGCATTTTTTTTTCTTGCATAATAATCTTGTGCAAGAGGGGTTAATTTATTAACTGTACGTATTTTATAGATACATTTAAAAAATATGATGCAATCTATGAATGTAATATAATTTTTTTAAATATAAAAACATTTTTCCGTTTCACGTTTTTATTCAAAATCATACCAAAAATAAATTGTACGTTATAAAAATATCTTATAAAGGAAAATGAATAAACATATGAGTTGATTGGCAGTTAATTATACGTAACAAGAATATTTTTTCATTAATACCCGGGGGAAAGTTCCGTTCCAAGAGCAGTTGTAATATCTGCAAAAATATAAAAAACATAATATTTATTTATTTAGCGTCTACTAACTATGGCCCTCCACAATAAAGTTGTCAACAGGTGTTCTCTATATTCACTATCAGTTTAATATAAATTTTCTATTGATACTGATATAACTAGAAAAATAACGGGGTTAGGCTATACAGTATCCGCAATACTGAATGGTTCTGAGGGTTTAGTAGGCCAAAACGACATATACGGTCGGAAGCACCTAAGGGTTTAATTATATTGATTTTTTTTTTTAAACTTTAGTAAGCCAAATTCATATACAAATAACAAAAATTTTCCACATTTTTCTTTCTAGTTTTTTATATAGAACTTAACGATGGCTAGCTTCAATAAAAAAAGTGTTTAATAGGATTTTTGGTATGTTCCTTATTGTTAACAATGGTTACTACCGATTAAGCTTTTTATGTTCATAAATTTTTTTTAACTTATGAAACAGAGGATGTACTAACGGGGAAAATATAAAAGAAAAAGGTTAATATATATGTATGTGTGTGTGTGTGTGTGTGTGTGTGTGTGTATATATACATATACACACTAATGGAACTGAAACCTTTGTTATAAACAAAAAATTAAAACAAAAAATTGAAAAAGGTATATTTCACATATTTCGAAAAATCGCAAATTTGAAAATCTTGCTCAGTTTTTGCATTAAAAAAAAAGTATTGACTTTATATAAGTAAATAAAAATAATGAATATTTTTTTACTTTTAGATAAAGATTTTTTTTAAAAGTTCCAAACATTTGTTGCCGATTGGGAACAATGGCCGTTAAAAGGTTAATTATGGAGATATTATTGACCCTATTGGTGAAATCTAGATGACGATTAGGGTGTGATCAGAAATAAAACATGTCGTAAATAATTTATTTTATTATTATTATTTTATTTGAGGTGGTTCTAGAGCCTCACGAAGTAAATTCGTGTTAAAATATAAACTGTACATTCTGTAGAAGTAAGATTATGATTCCCTATCAATGACTGAAACCTTCCTTAATCAGCGGAAAATATGGCTTCCGAGCCTTCTAAGCAAACAGAAAAGAAAATATACTGACAAGTTTAATAAAATAAAATATTTTGGTTACATTTATTCTCATTCTTTTACCTTAGTATAAACAAATAAATAAATTGGTTTGTTTACTTTTAAAATCAATTGAAATAAAATCTGTCAGTGTCCTGAATGAGCCTGTAAAATTATTTATATACTTATATACATTGCTGAGACAAATCATATTGTTAAAAATAAGATAATTCAATACAATACATTTCGTGTTCATTTTCTTATATTTGTCATTGCATTCTTAAATCCTTAACATTAAAATAAAATTAGCTTAATTAATAATTTTCCATTATCTCTATTGTTTTTTCATTTATTTATTTTTGTAATTACTTTTTTTAACTTTTAAAGTTTCAAAATTGTTATTATTACTAGTGGGGCTCCGTCCCAAGGACAGTTACAATCACTGGAAAAAATACAAAACATAATATTTATTAATTTATTATTTATTTATGCCCCATCACAATAAAGTTGTCTTCAGGTATTCTCTATATTAACTATCAGATGTTCATAAATTTTCTATTGATAAATTACATAACTTAGACGTAGACACGAGGCAAGCTATACAGTACTAGCAATACTGAACGGTTGTCAAGATTTAGCAGTTTTAAACGATGGGTACGGTTGGATACACATTTTCTTTTATTATATAGATTGCTTTTATTCGGGATTATTTCATAAACTTAGTAAAATTTACTGATTGAATGTGTGAAAATATTCCTTTTACTTCCTCTCGTTACAAATATCCTTGTGCATGAACACAACCCTTAATTCCAACTCTCATGGTTATCCTACAAGAATGTTTTTGTTCCTACAATTTATGCCAATTTTTACTTTGACTAATCCTATAATTCCATAATATGGGGCCATTTACATTTTTAAAACGCACGTGCAATGCCAGAAGAAAAACTCGTGATTCACAGTCTTTTGAGACATTACTGGAAAAAAAATAGCAGCCACCGATGAAATTGTGCCATAGAAGGAGAGTCAATTATCCATCGAAATACTGCCGCACAACCGGGATCAGATCGCCCATCGGTTGTTGATGATGACGTTCTCCTTAAATGTGTAAACCCGGATCCACACGTAACTATTCGTGATTTATCGGCCGTAGTAGGGGAATCCTGTTTGAGTAAATCTTCACTGTGAACAGCTAGATAGGGTTAATGCAGTTTTGAGTGAAAAGTACCCCGCTTTGCAGGAACCAAGCCATTTTGTAACACGACTATGTCTCTGCACATAGTTCTCTTTTGACCAAGGAAAAATTATCGGAATTACAAGGAATAAATGTTTTGTCTCATTCTGCGTATTGCCCAGATATTGCACCATCTGATTATGGTTTGTTTAGATCAATGGCTCATTTTTTAAAAGGTTGGTTCTTTGATAACTACGAGGACGTAAAAATTGGATGTGAAGAGTTCTTTGCCTCAGAGCCAAAGGAGTGGTACCGGCGTAAAATCCAATTACTGGCAGAAAGATGGGTGAAAGTAGTTGAAAACAATAGATTTTACTTTGAAGAGTAGTATTCAATAACGTTTAACATATGTAATTTAAAATAAAGCTATACTAATGCACAAGGACATTTCTAACAACCTAGTATTACATACAGGACAGGATCTGAGTTTAGAATCTGATGGAAGGTTCTAGCTGACCTAGAAGATTATCTAACTTCCTTTAGATCGTAATTAACATATTTTTAAAATTATCATAAATAATGTCTTACTTCAAAATATTTGAAGACAATTTGTATATAATATTACTAATCAGTTGTTTAAATATAACCTCTCCCAGGTTTTGTAAACCTCCATTTTCTTTCCTTCGGTTTATCTTGAATTGGTGTAGTAACTATATTGGGTAAATAAATTTTAGACTGTTGATGTAAGATGCTCTATCCCAGGACTGCATTTATGATATGCTCTTCAGTCCTGAAGACGACTGAGTAGGCCTGGTTAATTATATATATTTATATATTTATATATATATATATATATATATATATATATATATATATATATATATATATGTATTTATTTATAAATAATTAATTAATTTATAAATAAGATTCAATTTTAAATTCTTCTGGAAGTTTTTAATAATTACACAATCATACTTCTAATGCCTTTAACTTTTGTGACGTTTTGTCTATCCAAATTGCATTTTGAAAATATTCACTAAATATCTTAAATCAAAACAGTATATTTGGGCTCATAACACAGCACTGTAAGAACGCAAAAAACTTCAGAAAAATCAACAAAAAAAAGTTTAGTTCGTAACTCTCGTGAAACAGGTGTTTCTATGTTTTAAAGTTTCTAGAAAATCTTAAAGCTCACAAATCAAGTCAGACTTTGCACTCTTTGACGCTGATATAACACTTATATAGGATAGTTTCCATGAAATTATATATATTTTTTTTTTCAGATTTCGAAAGTATCGAACCCTAAATGAACAAATTGAAAATTAACATTACAAACATGACATTAAAGAATATCCATCGAAATGTTTTTATATTTTGTAAATAATCAAAAATGTATTATATTTATGTTAATATTAGAAATGCCATCACGATATTATGATATTTATACAGTTCGCATTCAAGATGAAAGTAAACAATTATCGTAATAGCTTTCTTTTTTAATTTACTGTTCACGTTTTTATGAAGTTCCTGTCAGTTATAAAAACAAAATACACCGTCAGGTTTCACAAAACAGACGATAATAATGGTAAATACATGTGTCGCTTTCAGCTTTTTTAATTAGATAAATTTCTAAGAGGGTTGAAGTTTGTGCTATATTCGTCATTTAATAGTTTTGCAAGAAGTATTTGAAAACCAGCTCAGAATGTAAGGAACAACAGCGATCTTTTGGAAATGGGAAATGCCAAACAGAAAAATACTTTTAGTATTACCCATGAAGAAATAATAATTTTGATTCTGCGGTATTCGGCTACCAGATTTCAAATACAGAGGAAGTAATATCACCACAGCTCTTGGTAGAACTCACTTGTTTCTCTTCTTTTTTTGATAAGTACCTTTTTCACCCCACCTTAGGATAATACAACCCCGGATAATCTGCGACTTGCGTACACGTAATTCCCAGTTCGAAATTAATAATACAAATTCGTAATCTAGAATTTATGACTATTTCATATTTTGAATTTTAACACATTTTGGAAAAAGATTTATATTTATTTTTAGTTTTGCTACTATCAGAGGTCAACAAATTAATTGCTATAAATCTTTTTTCGAGATCTAATCTAATTTACTTATTTCAAGATCCCTTAAGTCCGAATTATTTTTTAAGAAGATGTTTATGTTGTTGTTATTATTATTATTATTCTAAATTACTGAAGGCGATTAAATAGATATCAGCAAAATATATATATATATATATATATATATATATATATATATATATAATTTTATTAAAATATTTATAATGATTGTGACGGAGATATGAAAAGAGAATTTCAAAAATTTAATAATCTGTAACGATATTATTTTTGTTTTATGTTAAAGAATATATAATTATATAATATGATTATGTACATAATCAGCGGAAAAGTCCAAAAACAGCAGCACAAGTCCAATCATAGAAAGTTATAATATCAAATATAAATGATTGAATATTGTTTAGTAATAATTTACGTAAGGAATTTGTAATTTTAAATACTTTATTGTATATATATATATATATATATATATATATATATATATATATATATATATATATATATATGTATATATATATATTTCGACTTTTTAGCAGCTTGATTGGTGTTTTTAATTAAATTTTTAATACAAAATATATTTAAACATAAAATAATTAAAATGAGCGTTAAAGCTAGGTAAATGAAGTAACTTTCACTTACAGACAGTTTTAGATTATAAATATTATTTCTTTACTGTAATATTATCAATATTAGAATATTATTTAAAAGCAGAAAAATCATATTATATTAAATATATATATATATCAAGGGATTTTTTCTAATATATGCTTACTGATTTATGTTTATTTATTTATGTTTATAGTAATGCAGGATTTTTTTTTACTTTTTCTTAAATTATTAATATTCTTAAATATTAAATAAACATTCTTAGATTTTTTTTTTAATATCGTCTTTTTAATTTGTCAATTAAGAAATATTAACATATTTATTTCCTGTAAAACTCGTGGGTTTTACCGGACACGATAATATAATCTTATCAAAGTTTAGATAAAACATAATTTCGCTGTATAACACTTGATACCGACGCAGCCTTAGCTGTTTATAACCTTGGTTCAAGTATTGGATAACATGCCAGTTTGTTAATTACTGACGATAGAATTTTCAGCTTCGCATGAAGTAATAACTAAAAAACTTCTGAAGGCTAATATTATTTTCCAATGTAATTTAAATGCATGCTATTGCGTGTAATAATAAAATAAACATTTTTTTTTTTGCTACAATTTATTATTTATTTTTTTAGTGGTCTGACAGAATTGATTTAGTACTTGAATTTGAGAAAAAAACCTGTTTATTGATATCAATATTTTGTTAGTATATTTTTTAAATTCCTTTATGTACTTCAACTAGAGTGTTGATTATTTTGAAGTTACCAACCTATTATGCCAGAATGATAACGAAAAATCTCAATATTGTATGAAGGGTCTGGGAAAAAACAGTGTAGCACCATTAATTATTTTTTAAATTTTGTGATTTTTGTGCAATATTGTCAGAATAAGAAAATCGAATCGAGAGAAAAAAAAAAATCTAAATGCCTAATTTTTATACTGAAAAGAATAGATGGTCAGATGATAAGCAATATAATTTCGTTCTTCTTGAAGAATGTAGTACTACTGTTCTTTTTCTGAACCTTTCGCTATGGTTCTTAGACTATTCCCATACTATATAATATTTCTTCAATCCCACCGATTTAGGTTAAAATGTTTAAAAAAGAAAAAAAAAAAAAGAAAAAATAACTGTGAGCAGCAGAGGTCCGTCACTAAGGCCATATTTTCATTTAAATACAAAATAGCGGAATGGGAAAAAAAAGTTGAGGCCTCCAAAAGGCAATTCTATAACACAAACTCAATTTACATACAAAATGTTAATCTGCTAAGTCAATTTGGAGGGCTTGTAAAGGAGTGCAAAACCTTAAAACAGCGAAAATCCGGTTAAAGTCGTCATAGAGGTCGAAATTTTGATTGAAATTTACCCCCACTTCTATGGTATTGTTCTGCTTAAAAAACAGTCAGGCATATCGAATTTTAGCTCATTTATTTAATGAGGACCGATGGAAGTACCAAAATGTAGCGGACAAAAAAATAAATAATATATATATATATATATATATATATATATATATATATACAACACTCAAAACCGTGTTCTAGGGGTTATGAAACGGATTTAAAATGCTCCTCTCCTCTCGAGGAAAATACGATAAAAAAAGAAAATCATAAAAAAACAATTCCAAAAAAAAACTTGGTTGTAGTATAGTGCAAAGAGTTGACTTATTCATATCAAGGTAAAAAAAATATGTGGGCTTCACAATACATGGAAACAGAGGAATGGGGGAACTTGCACCGGCCATAAAATTTCCATCGATAATTTATTTTTAGGTCAAGTAAAAAATATTCGTTCCTGCTTTTTTTTTATTGTTTCGAACTTTATTCAGTCAATAAGATGCTTTAATTATTAACTATTATTAAATTTATTACGTAAAATACTGTTACAAAAATGTTGACTTTTATTTGGGGTGGGAGGGTCAAAGAAGAGGTCGCAAAATTAAGTTGGCCCTTTTGAAAAAATCCTAGTTCCGATCTTGCAAGAAAACACGTAAAATTAGCCAATTAAAAAAAAAAATTCGATAGTTAGTATTAAAGAATATGATAAAATTACGATTTCAATATTTTTTTTAGGTATTGTCAAAGGGAATTTGAAGCAATTTTAAAGTAAATCCTTCCTCCATGAAAATATGTGGAACACTAAGGTTATGTGATACTCTAAACGTGACGTCATATTGAATTATTGCTCAGTAGTGGGGTAAATATTACAGCTGTTGTCTATTCTTGTCGAGGTAATTATTTAGAAATGCTGCCTGCATCTGCTCTGCAATACACCAAAACTCTAATATCGAAACTCTTCAGGAATGCTTTCCGAAATATCTTGATGTGTTGCTTGATGAACGAGCTCGTACTTAATTGAAATTTATCAATGTTCTGATTATTATATTAAAATCGACATTTCTTTCAAGCTGTCAAAAGGCAACAGTGATTAATGGTGAACGTGTAAAGTGAAACTTTTAAACTAAACACTATTTGAGGTGCAATTTATACACAATTACCGCATAGCTACATATTTATTCTGATAAACGTTTATAGATTCTAAATCATTAATACTACTTCAAAAGAAAGACTAAGAAACATGCATTTGAAATAAAAAAAATGTTACCAAAATGGAATGGTTCGAATCACGTTCCGGATTTTCAATAATGAACCTTTGCAACCGACCAAGAAAAATTGAAATTTCCCTCCAAATTTGAGGTATTATCTTTCAAGATGCGTAGAATCTCAAATTTAAAAAAATCGTCCGTCCGCCGTCCGCGGTTGTTCTCCGAGACTACTGGGACCATTTAAAAAAAATATTTTTCAGGTCAACTCTGGTCGATCCTCGGAACTCGACATCATCTCTCGCTATTTCGTTTCCTAATGGCGGCCTATCAGATGTTTCATTCGCCCATATCTCGGCCATTTATAAATGTAGAGGAAAAATATATGTTTCGGATTAATTATGCCAAGCCAAAGCAAAACTCAAAATTAATAAAAAAACAAAAATTAAAAGATATATTTTTCAATTTTTATTATGTTACAGTAAAAGTTCCGCAGAGCTACTGGTGGGCATTGCCTCTTGACATATCAGCTGTTTTTGGCGCAGTCTGTATATCAATGGCCAAGTCTGTTAAGGCGGCCATTGACGAAAACTTTGTCATTACTAGGTTATTACAAGCCTTTGTGCATAGAATAAGTTTTTTTTTTTTAAATTTTAGTATAAAATCTACACATTAAAATTATTCCTCAAATTATAGGCCATCATAGTCAATTACTTTAACCCATCTTTCTACCAGGAGTTGAATTTGGTTGTCCTTGGTTTTCAAGGCGGAAAATTCTTCTCATTCTGATTTGACATTCCTGTTGTTTTGGAAGTGCCAGAAAAAAAAAATTGTGCCATTGACCGTAAAAGACCATAGCCAAACAGTGCAATGCCAGGGCTATAAGGAAGGTTCGGTAAGATGCTAACAGCCTCCATTTATGAGAATATTTCTTTGATTAAGAGTGAACGATCGGCAGGAGCATTGTCTTGCTGAAACATCACTTTAATATGATTGACCAAAGCAGGAGACTCCTCTTTTAAAACTCCGTATTCTCTTTCGAGTTGTTCACTGTAAAGCTAAACATCAGTAGCCCTGCCATCTGGAACCAGATCAAAGAGTACATCCCCATAATTCCTCCAAACACAAAGCCTTGAAGGCTGTTGTTCCCAGAATTGAACCTCGTGAACCAAAACGCTAATGTATTGCGATGCACCACATTTTCACCTTCCATTGCACAAATTTCTTCTGCAGTCGCCTTCCCACTTAACCCTTTTTTCCACCTCAGAAGACCACGAATGACAATTTTTCTTCCAGCATTATCAATGGAATTTATAAAATGGAATAAAAGGTAGACAGTTGGTATACATAATTAAATAATGGATTAGTCAAAGTAAATAACGATATATGCATTGTTTACACCAGTGTTGAATAAGAATTCAAATGGAGACTTTAATGTCAGCAATGGATTAATGCACAAAGACTTTTGTAACAACTTAGTATATATTTAATTTTTACCTTTCTTTTGAAAGATCATTGATTTCACCCTTTTGATTCCAATCTTTGTGTGGAGATATCAGCCTGAACGGATTTCACTTGGTTATTATTTACTTGTTTATATTTTATTTGGATCTTTCATTTTTAGTCGTTTTTTCCCCGAAAAAAATAGACTATTGCAGTGGGTCGAAGGTCGGCGGTGAGCGGTGGGACTGCGATTTCTATCCGTTTCATAACCCCTAGAGTACGATTATGGAAAATTTGGAGATGTCTGATATATATTTATATATATTTTTTCCCCGCTACATTTGAGCACCTCCAGCGGCCTCCTTTGGGTCAAATGACCTGAAATTCGGTATGTAGGGCTTTATTCAAGGCAGAACGATACCATTGAAGAATGGATAAATTACAGTCAAAATTTCGGTATGTTTACCTGAAATTTCGGCGTTTTTTAAGTTTTGCGCATCGCTACAGCTCCACCATATTAGTTTATAGGGCTGAAAATTTGTATGTGACTTGAGTTGGTGTCGGGGAAGTATCCTTTGGAGGTTTCGACTTGGTGCCCCCACCCCTCTGGGTTTTCCGATTTTTTAAAACATATGCGCACATTTTTCCTCCAAGTTAAGTTAGGTCAAAACATGTTGCATTAGAAAGGAAATTAAATTACCTATAAAACAAAAGAAGTTTCATCGAAATCGAACGGGTATTAGCAAAGATATGGCTATTTCAACTGTTTCAATGGCTTATTAGTCGTTTTTCCCCGAAAAAAATAGACACTTGCAGTGGGTCGAAGGTCGGCGGTGAGCGGCGGGACTGCGATTTCTATCCGTTTTATAACCCCTAGAGTACGATTATGGAAAATTTGGAGATGTCTGATATATATTTATATATATATTTTTTTCCCGCTACATTTGAGCACCTCCAGCGGCCCCCTTTGGGTCAAATGACCTGAAATTCGGTATGTAGGGCTTTCTTCAAGGCAGAACGATACCACTGAAGAATGGATAAATTACAGTCAAAATTTCGGCATGTCATTTTCGGTAAATTGACATTTCACATGTAAATTTCGGTATGTTAGGGGTCTGTCTTTTGTGGGTCTCAATTTTTTTCTTACTCCTCCGTTTTTATCTTTTTTTAACGGGAAAATACGACTTTAGTGAAGGAGTTCTACTGCTCACGATTTTTTTTTTATTTATAATTTTATAAGCTATTTTATTGAAATTAGGAGGTTGTGGTTTATGATTCCTGTGGCTATAGAATTTATTTGTTTTCTATAACTCAGCACGGTTATATTTATAGTGTGTTTTCTTCTTTTGTTTTAATTCTTTTAGTATTCATAAACATATTTAAATTATCATTCATTTAATTCCTCTTAATTTGTTAGCATAATTTATTAAAATAGGTAAAGGGCCTGAAATTACATATACCCCTCAACTAGGATCCATAAAGGAAGATCACATTTTTGCATAAATAAAGGCCTTATCATAAATTATAAAAGTTCTAAAACAGCTATAAATTGTTTGCAACCTATAAAAAGAAATAATAAAAATGTTATCCTAAATGGTTAATATAGATAAACTATAATTATTCTATATTATATTAAATAATAATTTAAGGTTGGACTGATTGGATTTTGGATTTCGATATCGAAGACTAACCTTATTCGGGGCACACTCAGCATTCGATGTACAGACCGTGCAAAAAACATTAGCCGGCCTGTCAAGAAGCCAAGCCCACCAGTAGTTCTGCCGAACTATTACCCTTACTGCGTTAATCCCCTTAATTTTTTTTTGTACTACAAAAAATAAAATAAAACCGTATTATACACGTTTTGGCTCCGAGAAATTTCTACAATTTGTTGTTTTTTGTCTACATGAATAAGTTGCTAGAACATATAAAATAAAGAACATTAATATAGCTTGTAAATTCTCAAAATAGTCATACATTTGTTGACGGAAAAATTAAATCTAAAGGTTGAGAAAGTTCAGGAGCTCATTTGAGTCGATTGATCTTCCACTGGGTCACCACCAGTTTCCATGGCTCCACTTTATGTTTACTTCCTCGCCAGCATTTCTGGCTATTGGCTTGGGAAAAATCCCAAGTACAATTATAATTTTTGTACTCCTGTTATAAAATTCAAATTAAGAAAGCTTCAGTCAGTAAAAAAGTCTTTGGTATTTAAGGGAATAGAAAAGTTCTGAAAACTAAACTGAAATGATATAGTGTCAGTCCAGAACTAAAGAAACCTCCCTCGATGTTTTGTAGAAGAGCGTAACATTTAAAGTTGTCATTTCAGCATTTATTCAAATGATTTATTCTAAATAATAAGCTTATATAAAAACCAAAAAAGATTTGCCCAGATAAGTGTATGAGGTTATATATTTAAAATGTTTTTGTAGCAACTTTTACAGTTCGAACATTAATAGTTTTCAATTGACATTCCCATGATGGTATAAATCAGTATTATAAAACATTTATGAATTATGAATTTAATTAAGACAAGAAATCAAATACATGTTGGTACTCAACAAGGTGTAAATGGATTTATTTAAATCCATTTAAACCTTGGTGAGTATAAATTGGTGATTTATTTAAATCCATTTAAACCTTGGTGAGTATAAATTGGTGATTTATTTAAATCCATTTAAACCTCGGTGAGTATAAATTGGTGATTTATTTAAATCCATTTAAACCTTGGTGAGTATAAATTGGTGATTTATTTAAATCCATTTAAACCTTGGTGAGTATAAATTGGTGATTTATTTAAACCCATTTAAACCTTGGTGAGTATAAATTGGTGATTTATTTAAATCCATTTAAACCTTGGTGAGTATAAATTGATGATTTATTTAAATCCATTTAAACCTTGGTGCGTACCAACATGTATTTGATTTCTTGACTTAATTAAATTCATAATTCATAAATGTTTTATAATACTGATTTATATTAATCTAATTTAATATGTATAATGATACCAAACTATATTTTGAATTGCTCATTTTTGAATTTTTTGTGTGTTTTTAGAACTGAGGATGAATGTATAACATTCGGAACTAGTTTTCAATAAAACAAATTTATAGAAGTGGCAAATAATTTATCAATCCCTAATTTATAGTTTTATAGTTCGGGCGAGAATCTATATTAACTATTGATGTAACTGCTTAAGGAATTTTTTATTGAAAGGTACTTTTGAAAAAAATTCTCGTTGAACTTTTATGTTAAAATTTTAATTGGAAAAGTTTTTGAAAAACAGTTAAACTGAAACTTTTTCAAACTGTTTCCTACCCTGATTTAAACACATCTACATCAGTTGACACCCGCATGATGATATAGAAGGATCAATCAAAGTAGGGATTGATAAATTATTTGTCACTTCTATAATTTTGTTTTATTGAAAACTAGTTTCGAATGTTATACATTCATCTTCAGTTCAAGGTTTAAATGCTTCCAAGTGGCAAATAATTTATCAATCCCTAATTACACATCTATATAATAAAAAGCTTGGGTACATTGGCAGGTAGATGGTTCCTTAGGTTAATGTTCGTTAATTCTTGAATCTTATTTATTATTATAGGGAACGGGTGTGGGAAAAAAAAGTCTTTAACATAACCTAAAATAATGTTTGTAATGAAAAAATTCCCTAAGACAAGCTACCTTGAAGTATTTACTTAAAAAAGGGTTCAAGAAATTATTAATATATACTATGAGCACATTAGTACTTTTCATCTGCACATAGATAAAATCTTATTTCTAATAAAATCAAAATCACATCAATGATTGTTGGTCACATATGCAATGATGTATAGATAAATTTTCATGTATAATTGCTGCACTCAGGTAATTATTGTGGAACGGAATATAAATTCGAATAACGTGTTGACAAGTGTTCATTCGCGAACACAACCTTCGTGAATTATCAACAAAGAGACACGTTAGCTGAACTGATTAACTTAAGCTAATGACTATAATTAAAAGGCCTCAAGAGATATTCATCTCAAGATTGTTTGTGCATAATTGTTTGCTATCACGCCTTTCTTCTTAATAGGACCTTATTTGATAGATTGTTTTGATAAAGTCCCTATTATTATATTTATCTAAATTCATAGACTCACGCACTTGTTCAAGTATAAACGTTGTAGGATATTATATGATTGATGGTTGATAAATATATAATTAGGGATTGATAAATTATTTGCCACTTCTACAATTTTGTTTTTTATTGAAAACTAGTTTCGAATGTTATACATTCATCTTTAGTTCTAAAAACAAACACAAATTCAAAAATAAGCATTTCAAAATACAGTTTGGTATTACTACACATATTAAATTAAATGTAATATAAATCAGTATTATAAAACATTTATGAATTATGAATTTAATTAAGACAAGAAATCAAATACATGTTGGTACTCACCAAAGTTTAAATAGATTACATCAAATAGAAAAGTTTGTACTGGTTCTCGCACTGAACTAACAATGAAAGAAAGGTGGGGCGTTTATAGGTAAACGGTTTAAAGGTCGGGGTTTTTCCAGTAATTCCGGTGAGTAATCGTTATTCTGTTACAGATGGGAATAAATTTGAATATTGGAGATATTTATTTTGTAATTTAAACAAAAATCTGAATTGGATTTGAAAGATTATTTCAAGTGCTTCATATATATTTAATTTGAGACTGTTTTCAAAGTGATGTATTACTTTAACTCCTGAGTCTTTGTCGAATTTTTTTTTTTTTCAATAAAAATAAAATTATAGAAGTGGCAAATAATTTATCAATCCCTAATTAGATTGGTCCTTCTATACCATCATGCGGATGTCAACTGATGATAAATATATAATTGATGTTGAATTACTTCCTGTCTTAAACCCATAAAATGTTTACATGAAACATTATTTGATTTATGTTAGAATCATACTAAAAGGGATTTGAGTAGGCGCTCTATTTCACAAAAAGAAGCACTCGTAGATGTTTCCAATTCCTGCATGTCAATAACTGAGAAGATTATCTATCGTCATAATATCGGATTGATTATGCTCGCTAAAAGGTTTAAAAGGCATGCATCTGAAACATGCAGTGTTATGAGAATACAATCCTATTGCTCAACACTCCTAGACCTCCTAGTGTAAGTCTTCATTTCATTTCATATGGGTTCCTTGTCACGTTGGCGTTGTAGGCAACGGGTTCGCAGATCAAGGAGCCCGAGAGGCTCTCACGCTTCTTGGCCGAGCTATAACCGTTCTCAATAATCAGATCTCAGTAGGTCTTAACAGTAGGTCTCTCTTAAAATGGAAATATCAGAGAGATGGCAAGCCATATGGGGCGAAATTTATCAAATAAAGTGGTAAAACCATGGCCCCCATCCTAGCGCAGCAGCCGCAGATATGAAGTCTCCCTGACCCGCTCAAGAATAGGCCACACTGGACTCACGCACTCACAATTAATCAGAAAACTGGCACCTCCATCATGCCAATATTGTAACTCCGTTCTTACGGTCAAGCATATTTTTGAGGAATGCACTCACTATGTTCCAACAATAAACAGAATAGGACTGATTCCAAATGACAACGAACCTTCAGTGACATTGGTACTTAAGTTTTATAAAGCACATCGCCTCACAGCACATTTATAGTCTCCTATCTAAATTATAGCACTTTCTCTGATTTTTTTAATTT
The DNA here is from genome assembly GCA_948150685.1 of Rhaphigaster nebulosa. Classification (NCBI taxonomy): domain Eukaryota; kingdom Metazoa; phylum Arthropoda; class Insecta; order Hemiptera; family Pentatomidae; genus Rhaphigaster; species Rhaphigaster nebulosa. Next base: position 26,102,667 of record OX411312.1, read on the forward strand.
TATTAAATCATCTATTACATACATATATACCATCTCGTGTCATCCGGATATATATATATATATATATATATATATATATATATATATATATATATACATATATATATTTGTAATTATAAATTTGTTAATAAAACATTTATTATTATTATATAAATACAAGTAAACATTAGAAATTTTTTTATAGACTTTAAAAATTTTAATTACATACAGCTTGCTCATGAGTTCGTATTTTGATACCGAAACATAGATATAATATTTATTATAAAATGGTTATGACATTTTAAGATGAAGGATATTAAATTTATTGTAGAAAAAATAAAATTTCGTTTCACAAGCTCCTTTAAAATTTACAAATATCAGTGAAGTATATAATACATACGCAAATATTTATTTATTTTTTTGTACATAATTATAATACCATTAATATCAACATTTTTTTATATACTTATCGTGTACTATCTCTCTTTAGGAATTTCGCTTTTATCTGTAATAGCCACATTATTCCGGATGAACGGGGTTGTACTGTAGATAGATAAGTAAAGTTGTGAAATGAAAGGGTTGTGTTTATGAGTTCTTTATTCACTATGAAAAATATAAATAATCTTTATTTTGAAAATGGTTATGCATATTGAAATGAATCATTTAAAAAATGGTATAAAATAAATTGAAACTTTTAAAAAATTTACAAACCAATAAAATAAAGCGAATAAATAAATAAAGTGAGCAATAAAATAAAATTAAATTAAATAACCAATAATATGAAGAGAAATAAATACTTTATTTGCTAGCTTTATCATTCGACATAATATAAATATATTTTACATTATCTTTTCATTTTAACCATTTATCTCCACTCTATTATACTACCTATGTTCTTTTTCTTCCTTTTGTTTATTTTAAGATTTCTAATAAACTCTCATTTCTCCTACAACTTTCTTTTCCAGTGATTCTTAACTTAATATAAAACTTTTATATAATCTAAAAAATTAAATAGACATAATGGAATGTTAAAATTTTAAGCGTGTACACTTATAGACCTTAACAGGTAAACACAAATATATAAATAAAAGGATAAAGACTAATAAAGAAAGAAAGACTAATAGATAAATCAAAAAATAATTATCCACTCAGTTAACTAAAAAAAAAAAACGCAGGACTCTATGTTCATTTTCTGTCTTGATTTCACGAAAATTGAACTATTACTGAATCAGACTTTAAATCATGCCATAAATCTCTTCACAACTTCTGATAACTGTGCTATCATTAAAAATCATTCTAAAATTAATTAAAAAAATAGCAAATTGTGTCTAAACTATTATGAGATTTGTTAATTCATTATATGGATTTAGCTAATGCAGATCGTAACACCTGAGCCTATGAATGCAGAGGTCCTCGACAGTAGCGTCCGAACCGAAAACATTGGTCAAGGAGTTGCACCAGCGAGGACAGCGAATGCCAATGTTATGTTTTCGCGTCAAATAGTAGACCGGAATCGATAGGGCCCCGGTGACGTCACTGCCGAGCCCCTCCGAGCCAGGCGATTACGTAAAACAAAGATCTCCTAGTGAGCTATTGTCAGGGAGGAGGGGGGGGAGGGGGTTATTTTGACTAATATCTCTCTGTTTGTGTTTAGTTGCTCCTAAAAAAGAAATTGAAAAATTATTTTTAAAATACAAAACAAAAAACAATTAAAAAATATGCATTTAATTAATAATTAAAGTAACAATTGGTGAAGTTTTGACTGGATAGTTATTTACTAGTATTTGGGAGACATAAGGCTTTATTTTGTAATCTTCTTATGATATTTTCCAGTTTACGAGAAAAAGAAAAGGCTTCAGAAAACATTTTTCAGAAGACAGAAGAAAGAATTGTTTCGAGAAAAATTGGGCAAAGCAGGAAAAACGATGTAAATTTTAAAAACATTTTATTATTTCCAAATAGTTATATATCTAAAAAAAATAAAAATAATAATCATATATTTTCGAGAATAATTAGACTCTTATTTTTGGATTTCTTCTTTCATCTCATCTTTTTTTGTTTACTTTTCGGAATGAAAGGGAGAAGTCTACGAATATAAAAAATTAAAATGATGACGAAGTATCAAACAATTAAATTTAAAAAAAAATTACTAGTAGTGTTTATATACTGCAATATAAATTCAAAATAATGAGAATAAATTAAAAGTAAAGTCTTGAAATTGGAAAAAAAGTCCGAAATGTAGACAAAAGAAGACGAGATGAAAGAAGAAATATAAAAATAAGAGTATAATTATTGTTGAAAATAGGTGATTATTTAATCTCTTTTTGCTCTTGGAAAATTGAAATCTTACTAAAAATTAATTTGGAGAGACTTTTTTTTTTTACTAAGGGTTTTCCAAGTATTCCAAAATACTTAATATTTTTCCTCTATCCTTATAAATGGTCGAGATATGGGCGTAAATCTTTATTCGGCCGCTACTTTGAAACAAAATGGCGGGCAGTAACGCCGAGTTCTGATGATCAACCTGGAGAAAAGGCGTGGATGGCGTACGGTGGACGGATGGATTTTCGCTATAATTCGTTTTTTTGGATTCTGCAAATCTTGAAATGTAAAAACTCAAATTTTGAGTTTTTTTTTTTCTTTTTTATCAATTAAATAGGTTCATTATTGAAAATAATAAACGAAAAATTACTTTAGAGCTTGTAGACACCTCATGATTATTTGGATATGATGTGATGGATCCTTTCTTAGACTGTTAGTATGAGATCCACTATCTTTGGATGCATTTATGTGATCTTGTCTCTTTCTGTTCTGATGATACCTAAATTGACGAAACGTTGACTGGTTTAATAAAACTAATTTACGCAATAGCTATTAAGATTCAGGTTCAAAATGTACGAACATTCCAAGCAGAAACACTAAGACCCAGTAACAAAACATTACATGCATGTATCTGTTTGTCTGTATGCAATATAATATTCCATGTAAAAGATTTCAAGACAAACTCTATAGACATACCGACACTTATACCAAATATTTCCTGTAATACACATACCGGAAAATAACCAAAGCAGGCTGATAAAGAATTGGTTAAGGGATTTGCTTGAATAAAATATTTTTAAAATTCAGGTTAAAGTTCATACCGATTGTCAATTATATCATCTAGATCTTATCCCCTTATTGTTACAGGCTGAGCTACAGGGAGGAACGTCGTCATAGGGTAGGGGATGGAGGGGATATGTCATTAGTTTGAAAATCGAAGAAGTTGAAAAATTTGAGAACCTACTTCAAACTTATAAATTATGGAGACAAATTTTTTTCCCAAAGAGTTAATAAAATTTAAAATCAATACCAATAACTTTTAAGGTCGCCATACACGTACTGGAAATCCTCAAGGAAGAGCCTCCGGGATTTCCTCTACCAAATCTTCCCCCAAACACGGAGAGGATTTTCCTCAAGAGCGACTGATTATCAACCACACACGATCAAGGGCGCGGAGAAATTCGGCCTCAAGGCCAAAAAATATTGAATTTCCTTCGGGATTTTTCGGTCTCTCTCGTCCTATGCGGCTTCAAGAAAATCGACACACGTTAGGAAATTCCTCAAGACTCGGACTTTTCGGACCAAACAATGTTTTCGAATAGAAAAAAAATTGTTGCCAAAATTCGCAACCGGTAAGTAAAAAGTTCCAATCCAAAAGCTAGGAATATCAAAATATTTCAATATAGTGTTGGGAAAATTTAAATATTTAATACAGTTGGGAAATCCTGTCAAAATAGTTGAGCCATTTTAGAATCCCTCTCTCCCTCCCCTATAAATGGTTGTAGCAATGTACTTGGCTGCAGATTGGCCGAGATATATGCGAATGAAACCTCCAATCGGCCGCCGTTTTGAAACAAAATAGCGGAAGGTAATGTCGAGTTCCTAGGATCAACCCAGGTTGACCTGCAACTTTGATGACAAATATAAAAAAAATCAAATAAAAAAAAACGGCCCTGTGATCTCGGATAAAAGCCGAGGGCGGCGGACGGACGGATTTATTTTTTCATTCGGTTTTTTGATTCTACATAAATTAAAATCTAAAACCTCAAAATTTGAGGGAGGAAAGATTATTTTTTTTATTTTATCAATTACAAAGCTTCTTTATTGAAAATAATAAACCAAAACCAATAGATTTTGTTCCCACGCTAGTAAAATGCTATTAATAGATATATAATTTGCGCGTGCTATATATATATATATATATATATATATATATATATATATATATATATATATATATATATATATATATATCGACATAGTTTTTGAAAAAGGCGTAAGCGCCATTTAGTAAACTTTACAATAAACACATGAAACGTATTTCTCCCAAATAGCAATATATCTTTTTAAATTTTATTCTTTATCGTGTACAGTATGAGTTTAGAAAGATGGCAAAACGTTTATGATTACAATGTATTTTTAATACTTCTAGCGCTGCTCAAGGCCGGAATGACGACTGAGAGTCGTCAGTATTTTGTGCTTACGTCATCAATAGTCGATTTTTGGACCACTTCAAATATTTTTCGATATATCGTCAGCAGGAATCGATAGAGGAGGTGTTTAAGGCCCATAATAAATTGAAACTTTGATTACGAAATTTTTGGCGCTTAAGTTTTTTTCAAAAAATCACGTCGACACATAATATAAAGAAATCGATATATAATATGAGTTATATTGGGTATCGATTCATTTATTTATCCATCAGACATCATCGAGGAAGGTTGATGTGGATCAGACATGTTGATTAAACTAATGCAATAGTTCAATGTCTGAAGTAGCTCTAAGTACCACCCTTTATCATGGCATCCTTATCTAGAGGCCCATTCCTTGATTGCATTAAATTGTATAATGCTATGCAATTTCTGGGCGTAACTAGGCTCAAAAACAACTTGCCTAAAAATTGTCAAACGAATTTAAGAGCGTTTTAAGGATTCAAATTAAAATATTATAAATGAAAAAAATCGACCACTATGTTGCGATTTCATTTCACTATTGTTATATTAAAATAATTCATTTGTAATCTCATAATCTGTTAAATCTCCAAGTCATATTATTAACAAAATATAATAAATAATAATAATAAAAATAAAGAATGTACTAAGTAGATGAACTAATCTGTAAAATATGATTATTAATTTTATATTTTAATCTGTTCAAAGCATTTTTTTAATGAGTTGTAAATAGCTCTTTGGTAGTAATTAAAATTAATTTTGTTTGCAAATAATTATCTTCTTTACTAATTATTTTAGAATATATTTTCGAACGCATTAGTATTCATGGCATGGTTTCATCAAATATTCTAAACATACTTTTATAAATATTGATTAAGGATGTGATAAAATTAATTAGTCAGTAGTAGATCAGTCGAGTTGAATGATATAATATATTCTAGAAGTTGATTGGGAGGAGAGGGGGTGCGTGAAGAAAAACACACAGATATGAAGATTTATTTAATTGCGTGCCGATGTTTCAGCCTAAGTTTTAGGCCATCATCAGGGTTAAGAAAAACAAGATAACCGTAACAGTAAGAAACAATGGTAACAAACAGTAATATAAGATCGTACACTTTTAGTATGAAGATACAGGAGTATGAAAAATATATCAAAACAATTATGATAAGAAAAATAATAAAAATTATGTTAATCAAAATTGTTGAAAATTTAAGTAATGAAAATTAAAATAATTTGAAAGAAAGAAAGGTTATGAATTATATGTAAGATATAATAAAATACATGAAAATTTGTACGTAAAAATAACAAAATAAAAGAAAGAAGTAAGATATAAAGTTATGTAAGCTTAGAGATAAAATAATAAATGTGGGGAAAATTAATAAGGATAGAAACATATGAAGAAAGAACAATATATTTTTTTTCGGTTGTCACTATAGACCATGGAGATCTTTTGCCGTGCGATGTGGTATTCATACAGACATGTATTGCTTGCGGAGAACAGACAGCCTGAAGGGGGTCACCCAATCTCACGTTGATACGAACCATGGTTTCCATAGCTCCACAACCGGTCCCTTTGGGGCCAATTTGGCAGTGTCCTTTCCACCGACTCACTTGGGTCCAAGGACAGTGACAAACCGGCCAAGATCCACGGATTGTGGCTGCTCGGGGTCAGCAGGCGCACGAGGACCTATATTTCTTTCCCCGAAGCAGACCGTCCATGGACCAAACCTCCGGGTGGCTATTTTAGGTCCTGGAAAACCACACCGCGATTCGCAATTTAGGTACACGGGGTAGGGTCATCACTCCTGCGCCCACACACACACACATATATATATTTTCTACTGTTCACCTCGACTGATCTGCTTGTTTTTTATCATTGAGAAAAAAAGTAATAATATGGTACTGCCCAGTTAAAATGGGTTACTTAAAACACTACATATTCATCTCTCTTTTCTAGATTTATAATAAAAAATAAAATAACAAAAAAAAAAAGTCTGATTACCATTTGTTCCTATTCAGGACATTACTTTATTCTAGCTACTCTGACACTATCCTACAACTTTTTAATTTATTGTTTTTTAAATTATAATTCACCAACTAAACTATTGGCCTCATTATACCATCACAGTCAATCATCATCCATCGCTTCTAATACAAAAGTCTTGAATTCTTGATACGAAGAACAGCATTTTTACAGTACGGACCTATTTTATAATTATTATACTAATCTCGCTAATATGTACCTAATAGTTATGTTATCTTATATTATAAAAAAGTGATAGAAAGGAAAAAATAAATTAAAGTGGTTCTTCCCTCTAAAAGGAATAGCTGCCTCGTTTGCTGTATGGTAACTTCTGTTTTGATGAGTAAGGAGAATATCAGGTGTGTAAAGGGGCCGAATACAGAAGGGGGCTTGAAACGACGCCCTGAGGTACTCCAACTCCAACGAGGGAGGGGACTGCGAAATTCCGCAAATAAGTCGCAACAACTGAACGTTGTATCATAAATTACATGAATTTGTTGAACGAAAATATTTTTAACTCGAGAAATCTTGACTCTTATAATAATCTATTTTGCAGATTAAAGATAAATTTGTCTACCTTCACAAATCCGCAGTGGATATACGGATGGGTTGAAAAAACTCTTCATCCGTTTAATAAAATAAAAAAAGCATAATATTTATTTATTTAGCCTTAATTTTTTTATTTGTTTCTTTATCAATTTATTAAGCCTTATTTATTTATGGTCTAAATGACGGATATGGTCAGCACCTAAAGGTGATAGAAAAGGGATTTATAATAAAGATTATTCATACATCCACAGCTAAAAGAATATAATTTATATTTTTGTTTTCAAAGGATACTTCCTAAGGTATCTCATGCCACGTAAGTTACTAATTTGCTTGATAATAATTAATGTTTAATCCGCTTCTTTATTTTATGGATGGCATATAGTCAGAAATCAGTCGGTATATTTTTTATTGTACTAGTCGACGTTTCGTGCCAAACATGTGGGTCGTCTTAAAGGCAAGTGAAGATTTTCTTAGTTAGACTTAGTGTCTCTCGGTCTCTGAAAAAACCTTGATGAGTTCACGTGTCCTGAAGATGACCCACATGTTTGGCACGAAACGTCGACTAGTACAATAAAAAAATACTGACTGTTTTCCTGACTGTATATCATCCATGATATACCTCGCAATGATAGGTATTTACCATCTATTTGCTTCATTTTAGGACTTTTCAGAATTTTTTGGTTGTTGAATTTATTTAAATCAGAGCCGGTTCTATGAGCAGGTCGTAGACAAAACGATATGGATAAAATCATTACTAGCTTGAAACTCGGCGGCCGACGACCTCGGTAGACAGCTGGGCGCCGCGGCTTCCCGCCGATACCACTGCGGGATGGGAGTCTGTCAAACCAAAGCAGACCGGAGGATTAACCCTCTCCAACAAGTCACGTGAATCATCTTCGCCAGTCATTACTAAAATCCCCTCAAGAAATTATCATAATAAAAAATAATGACTCCGATATATGTCTTCTTTCGCTTTGTAGTGGGATATCTCTTGTGACTTTGTATGTTATATTGTTAAAAAAATGTATGTATTTATAAATAATTGAAACATTTAACCAATGGCCGAGAATAATTGCGCCCCAATGCAAACGATTTTCCTCTGCGCACCCCTCATCCTCTTGCACAAAAAAATAACCATTGCTCTCTAGGTAGTGCTGACTTCACAACATTCTCTAAACGCACTCCTAATAATATTAAACATTGCATAGTTATGCTCACCTTAAATAAATAATCACTTCTTGTAAAACTTTTTTTTTTCGTTTGATCGAAATATTTTCCAGTATATCCGTTCATCCACTGCGTCGCATCGGTTGCATTGGCGCCATTTACGCTGCTATATTTTACTTTTAATAAATTATAGTAAAGAAATACAATGCGACCTTTTGCAGCCTCTCATAAGTCAATAGCTTCCTCCCAATATACTCTAGTTTAGCAATCAACAAGTTTCTTGCTTTTTTTCCAAGGTACTTTACTTCCTTAAGAGTTATGTAGCTAGCATAACGGGGGTGGAATTAAGACCTGCCGGATTCACATATAGTACTTTTAACATGTTTATTAGTCTATTGTACTGTTTGTTGCTGTCCAGCTTCCAATATTCTTTTTTTCTCACTCCTTTTACATCCCCACGTCTTATTCCAGACATTTCGGGACCTCTATCTTTAGTGTCAAGGAGTCACGTTTATAGTCTTCAAACTATTATTTTTGTTGAGTTAATAATATTAGCTTATTATAATATAAGCGAAAAATATATAAGAGGAACCTGTAGAACCTGTTCTTCAAAATGCTTTGTGATTTACATTTCTCCTTGACAGTTTTTTATTGTTTAAGCGCTCGGCCTCCGCCACCCAGCAAAACATGATAGCGTGGTCAAGCGCAGACCTCTGTTGTGTAACAAGTGTTCGTGGTGTACACTTACCCTTACTATCATGTTTTGTCGAGGCAACTACGGACTGGCGAATAAAAACTAAAATTGTTTTTTCAATGCATTTATTCAATCATGTTCCACATCCCACTTTCGTAGCTCAACGAAGATTGTAAAATGTGAATCTCAGACAAGCTTTAACTTTTTTCGATTATCACATCAGTATAATCATCCTCCGGAAACCGCTGTGTTGAACTTGCCCCAAAAACCGCTTGAATAATGAGTCTCCCAGATTCGCAGTGCGCACTTGAGACAGGGGCAAATGGATACTAGGTTCTATAAAATTGAATTATCAATCTCATAGAAATGGAGGTGATCCAAATATGGACTTGAAAGTAAAATTTAAGTATAATCGTCTAAGGGACATTTTTTAAAACAGGGGAAAAATCTAGCATCAAAAATAATGATTTTACAGTCGTTAAAAGTCGAACTTAGTAAACTTTAGTGCGCACTTACCCCACATTACCTTACTTGATTTTTTCTTTAAAATTAATTTTAAAGCCTAAGCTTTTCAGAGCCCTTAATTTTGTCCCGTTAAATTGATTATTTTGCCCACTGTGCTCCGGTTCCAGGACTATATAGATCGCCAAGCAAAATGAGGTAGGTGAGTCACAGATTATGTTCGTTTCTTGAAGGGAATGGTTGTAATTGTGATAACAACCTAATTTTTGATGATTACAAAAGAGATTGACGTAGGTAATTTAAAGGTAAATCTTTTTAACGTCAAATTAAATTTAATGGAGCAAGATGGCTGGAAGATGCTTTGAAGATGACTTCATAGTGCGCTGTTTCTAAGCATTGGAGGTATATATTTTATCTATTACAAACTAACAAAGTTTTTTAGCACAAAATTGATAATTGAACTGTTTGAACATAGGCTATCGGATTGTGGGAACTCAGCGGTATACTGTTAAAGGAATAACGTAAACTCGTATTTTCTCTTATTTCCTCTCTCTGCCCCCACTTTGATTATGGTTAAGTGGTATACCGTGGCCACTTAATTTTACCCGATGATAGATTTAAGCGGATCATCATCAGCTTTTTAAGGTTTGCCTTCGGAACCTCGAGATGCTTCCAAGATTCCAGCCATTGCAGCCAGTAAAAGTGGCTTTTCCCTTACATCTATTGACTATATTTCCTCGGATCTTACCTTTGTCAAACCTCAACTCCTATCATTTATCGTATATCCAGAATTAAAATACACAAGTCCACTGTCAGCCAACAAGATCCCATCATTATCACCTTTACATCCCATCCCACAGAATTAAAACATTGGAACGTTCCTTTTTTGCCATCTGGAACTACCATCTGGAATTCTTCCACTCCTAATATACGCCATGCTTCTTCTCTTTCCACATTCAAATCACTCTTTTTCCTACACCTTCTCACATTCCAAAGAGATACTCGCTAATCAGATTTTTTTTATTTCTGTTCTAAGAATATCAGAAGTTAATTTTATCTAAGGTGATGAATTCATTTTTTTTTCTTCCATTTTAGTCATATTTTCTCCGAACATCATGGACTCTTGTACTGTAACGAAGATCATCGGAGGGGTCTGGGAATACATTTTAAATCCATTTCATAACCGCTATAACACGATTTTCAGGGTTTCGTGGATGTCTGATGTGTGTATATATATATATATATATATCCCGCTACGTTTGAGATCTTCCAACGACTCTCTTTGGATCAAACAAGCTGAAATCCGGTATGTATGGTTGTTTTCTAGACGGAACAATGCGTTAAATGCGTCAATGCGTCAATGCGTTAAAGTAGCGTTAAATTTCAGTCAAAATTTCCGCCATTAATACGAAATTAATCGGTTTATTTCGGTTTTTAAGGCTTTACGCACCTCTACAGCGCCTTTAAATTAAGTTAAAAGGGTTGAAAATTGAGTTGGTGTTAGAGAATTGACTTTTGAGGACCTCAACTTTTTTCTCTCACCCCGCCATTTTGAGAAATACGAAAATACGCCCTTATGTTGGCGATGGAACTCTGCTACTCAAGTTTTTTTTTTGTCACTAACATTTACTTTATCTTTCCACTAGCATAATTGTATTTATTTCTTATTTATTCTTCTTGATGAAACCATATGTAAATATTTATTAATTTAGTCTTTCATTCATGGATTTTTGTTTTTTTTGTACATAAACAAAGGAATGCTATTCTTTAAGAGATCTAGTTTCAGAATAAAGGTTTTTTTAATAAAAAAAAATGATGCGACAATTTCGCAGATTCTAACCTATTCTATTAATTCAACTCTTTCCACAAATCTAGTCGTAAAAATGATCTTGCTGGTTCTGAAAATCTGATCGATATAGTCCAAACAGCCAGATTTTTATTTTATCTGCAATAGACTTATTTAGGTAATCAAATTAAGCTAGGTGTCATAAACTTAAGTTATTCAAAGCTATTTATGATGACTTGATTTGCAATACTAAGCTAGATTTCTATAACTTCTGTAGGAGTGAAGAGCTCTAGACCTGCTCTAGTTAGACTGCCCTGGTACTATCAAGTACAGCCGACGGCAGGGGCCAGCCAACAATCGATGTTCGGCCTAGTTCGTTCTCATTTCCTTGTTCGCTCCAAAGCACAATATCTATATCTCTTCCTCGATAAATTTAATTTTAATTTGTACATATGGTTTCTTTATTGTTTCGTTCAATATCATATTCAGTCAACTTCCATATTTTCAACTAAAATTTCGATAAAATGACAAATCATTACGAGTTAAGTTCAAATTAAAAAGAGATTACCAAATTATTGGAAGACCCCCAACACTAAGCGTCAAATCTCTCAAACAGAAGTAAATTACCAACGGGTCAACATTTCACCAATTCAGATATCATCAGGACTTAAAACAGATATGGTTGCTTTATAGAGTACCGACCTACATGTTTAACTGCCTTGTGGTGATATACTGTATCTGTCTAGTCAGTCTATATTTAACTGTAGATGTGCTACCTCTAGTCTGCATTTATTAAGCCGTTACAAATTTCTTTGTGCATTAAATAAATTTTATTTAAATTTCAGTATAACATCTACATATTAAAATTATTCTTCAAAATATAAAACAATCATTGTCAAACAACTTAATCCATCTTTCTGTCAGAAGTTGAATTAGGTGGTGACACCAATACTTGGTTTTTCGTGGCGTAAAACTCCCCACATCCTGATTTGAAATCCTAGTTGTTTTCAAAGTGCCATCCTTCAAAAAATGCTCCTTTGACCGGAAAAGACAATAGCCAGACAGTGCAACGTCAGGGGGTGGAGCGAGATGCTGATACCCGAGTGCTGCATTAGCACTTAATATTTTTTTTCCATTAATGCCTCAAAAAACCTCGAATGACAATTTTTTCTCCAACATTTCCGGTTGGAACAATCAACGGACAGTTGGTATACACAATTGTATAGATTTGCCAAAGTAAACGATATATGCATTGCTTACATCAGAGTCGAATGAGGATTAAAATGGAGACCGGTTGTCAGCAATGAATTAATACACAATGACTTTTGTATTGACCTATTATATGGTCTCAGTCCCGAAAATACCTGAATTGGTGAAACGTTGACTGGTTTCTTACTTACTGCTGGTTTGAGGGACTCAAGGCTTTGTGTTGGAATGTTCCTATTGCACGTTAATCCTATTTTATACTCTCATTAATTAATTAACAAATGTTAACTTTTGAACATTCAGCCAAGAGTTAACTGATTCCTTGATTTAATCTAATTTACCACTCTCTGAGACCTCTGATAAGGTCTCTGGCACATTCAGAGACCAACAATTTATTACCTTTATTTTAGCTATGAATCTATGGACAAAATAATTATGTTATGGTTAATTATTGGCTAAATAAATAAGCGGAAAGATAATACTTCTTTGGGCATATCCAACCAAACAAAGGAAGAAAAAAGTTGAAATATTTTTTTAAGAGCTGAGAGAAGATGAAAATGATTTTTAAGAAACTTTTTCGAAGTATTGTGGCCTCCTAGAACATTCTTTAAAATATAATAAATAAATAAATTACTCGATAACTGTGTTTGTTTAATAATTTCCATTGTTATTTACATTTGATGACTTCACATCCACTTATTATTGTTGTCAATGGCAGAACATTTATTACATAATTAAAAAAAAAAAGAAGAAGATTTTCAATTTATCTTTCAACTACACTATTTTAAAATTTTATCATTGTTCTAACTCAATTTTTACTTTTTACAGATAGTTCGCAAATAGATCAAACAAGTGCAGAGCCAGTGCCAATATCATGTTATGCGTGTAATTCAGAATATGATCCAAGGTGCGGAGATCCTTTCGACCCATTCTCAATTGGAATCATCAACTGTAGCCTAAGGGAACCACTTGAACACCTGCCCAATGAAAAACCTAGGATATGTCGAAAAAATGTACAAAAAGGTAATAAATAATATGACTGCATATTATTATATTCTTACAGTTATTATGACAGTTAATTATCTTGTGATATTGGTTTTATTCTCGTAGTTGAATAAAGTTCAAAATGAATTCTTCATGTATCAATTCAATACATGCTGAAATGCATTCGAGGATGACGTAAGTTTCAAAAAGCAGCTTGTTCTTTTCTAGATTACTTAATCCAAAACCTACAAAAATGCTGGTTTTAATTTCAAGAAGTAAATGACAGATTTGGTTTCTTTATAAAGACTTTATAAGGGTTCTCTTACATTTTAGCTCTCTTCTCAAAATCAATTGAGATATACTATACTTTTTAGAATAAACTTCCATATAATGTCTATTGATTCACCTACTTATAAGAGATCAATAGAATTGTCTGAAGAATTATTATTACAATCTAATGAATTTCAAATCAGAACTGAAGGAAGAAATATTTCAGAAAAATGACATCAATATTTTAAAAGTTGGGAACCAAATGGAAAATTTTATTAAGGAACTCAGTTATTCGTAATACTTGATAACAGAAAGTTTGGTACCTATTGCTGCTATACATGTTTCATGTTGGGGAAAAGTATGAATAAATGAATTTGAAATTGTTAATAAATTTTATTAAAATTTTGTAAAGCTACCCAATTTTGATTGTTATGCCATTATATATTTGCTATAAACCACATTCACTAAGAAAACATAATTTAAAACAAAATGATTTAGAAGTTGCTAAATGTAAATATTTCTGAAAAAATGTTTTGATTCTTATCTTTTTAGGATACCAATTTATAAATATACCAATTTTAAAGGTCCAATCAAATATTATTCAGAGATAATAAGGTTTTTGAATATTTTTGATGTTTATCCAACAAATAAAAATATAGATAAAATTGGGATTTCTTGTTATTTACATAAAATCTAAATCTAAAATGTATGATTTCATTTGCTTATTGTTATCATATAATATTTAATAAAAGAAAATATAATGATAATATTCATTAATTGATATTTTTCAGTGTACGGAAAGATAAGGATCGTTCGAGGTTGTGGATACATTGAAGATGAATATAAGGACGCAAAGTGTTTGTATAGATCAGGCACTTTTAATGTGAATGCTGCCTATTGCTCATGCTCTGGAAACTTATGCAATTCGGCAGAACATCTGACATCTGCATTGCTACTGGTAGCTTTTACTACAGTAGCTGCCTTCTTATAACAGACCTGTGTCTAACAATAGTGTACGATAGACCGGCTTTACACTAGAGATCAATTTAAAAGCATTTTAAATTAATTTTGTTAATTTCAAAACCAGTTCCTACTATGGAATATGACAGATTATTAATATGTGCCACTTTATTTTTGGTTTTATAGAAATTAGGAAGAACATTAGATTCGGTTGTTGGTAGTAACACAGCTTTTTAACTTCTATTTTTTTTAAATTTAATTTTATATTTATTTTGTTATAACTAAGGCAGTGCCCTTAGGGTTGAGTACTAATGCAATAATTATCTTAATGTTATATTGTTATAAACATATCTATAAGTTCTTCAATGTGTTCAGTTGATTTGAATTTAAACACTTCATATTCATACAGTATGCCTTCTAATTTAAAAGGCATAGTTTAGATACTTTAATTTAGAAGAAAGAAAAACACTGCCATGTTTGGCACTCTTCTTTGATCAGGGTTGCCAGATAAAGCTTTGTCTTAGTGTAAACATATGCAATTTAAAAAAACAAAAATAAAAAATAACTGTAATGAAAAAATAATTTTTCATTTCAATACATATAATTAATCTATGCATTTGACCTGGATAAAGAATTTTCTCAGAAAACAACAACTCTTAAAAAATGAAAATTAGTATTTATGAATGGTTGTTTTCTTCCATCTGGCAACACTGCCTGTAGCTCTCACTTGCTCACTCTTCTTCCTGCCACCCATCTGTTTTATGAAAAAAAAAAAAACAATCAAAAATTGTTTTATCCAGGTATAATATTACAACATCTGGATGAATCAATATTTTAATAAAACATTCTGGATAAGTACTTTTATTGTATATAATATATCTTCATATCTTGTATAACACAGTTATAGTTTTATCAACTGTGTTTTCTAATCCTCAAACGACTTATTTTTGTACATATGTGTGAAATAATTAATCAATTGGCTATCTTAACATATGGAACTTCAGATTCTAATTACTTGAAAAAAAAAAAAAAAATTATTGGATTTTTCAAGCATTATTGAAAAGCATGTTTTCTTTGAGCCAAGCCCTCAACGTGAGAAGCATATTTTCAATATTTTAATTAGCTAATACTGCTTAGATGAATTGATTGTGACTACATTTATGTTTCTTAATAACAACTGCAAAAATATAAAATATTAAACTGCTTTTTATATATAATAAAAAACTATCTACAATTCTGGATGGATCATTAAAAAAAAAAAAATCAATCTTGATTATGAGTTCCTTTTAATTACCTCATGTTTCTCTGCAACTTAATACGTATGTTTTATACACTATCATAATTGCCTTTAATCTTTAAAAGTTTTGATTCCCGAAATTGGTTGTCTCAGACCCTTTGTTTAATTGTCTATAAATTTAATTTATGAATTCTACATTTTGGGTAATTGCCATTTTCAATCTGTGTCTGTAGTTTAAACATAAAAGCTTAAAATTATTTCAGTACATCCTACTATAATCCATTGATTAATTACAGACCTGCAAAAAGAATAAATTTTGAATTAATAAATATTATTTTCATTCATATATAAATAAAATTAAGAAAAAGAGAAAAAATTATTCCAAAGGTAACAACATCAATTTTATTTTGTAAAACTGAGGCTATTATAATTACAAAGCTAAATGAGATTGTTAAACGTTCCTGTAAATATTAGCCTTTGTTCCCAGAGGCTATCCATCTTTGACCTTAAACTAACTTGCATTGTGTACGGTTTCTAATTGAGCAAACATCTGCACGTAATATTCAGACCTATTATACTTTTGTAACTGAAGAGAAACATGAATATTTAACCACCGATAATACTCTTAATTTAAAAAATAAGTCAGAAATAAATTAGAAAAAATCAATTCATATCTCCTTTTAATTTGCATGAAGTTGTTGGATCTTTTGAAAAAGAGATAAGAAAACAATAGAATTCAGTCCTTTCTGTTATATAAATTTATTTTTCAGACAAGAATATTTTGTAAACCTACTGAGCTAATTGTCAATAACAAGTCCAAAGATACTTATAAGATACCGAATTAACAGGATTTTACTGTTATTTTACAAAAAATAATTATTACATGTTCTAATGGTTATCTTATTACCAAAATAATTATCTGAGTTTGACATGTTTTAAACAATTGCTTAATACTACAAGAAAATTTGTTAAAATATTAAATATTTATGCTGTTAAATAAAATTTCCATTTGCTTTATGTATTTTTGTAGATCTTCCATCCATGTTTTCTGATAGAATCGTATGTAAAATATGAAATTCTAAAAAACTTCTCTTACAATAGTCTGTTATTCTATGAGTAAATGTTATTGTAAACAATTATTTAGATTTGATTTTAGCGACTTAAAGCTGTCTGTATAACTCACGAAATAATATCATCAATCAAATATGCTCTATTACTTCACAATTACTTGTTAGATTATTATTGAACATTGTATATAGGTTTAATATATGTTGGCCATTTAATTAAGAAAAAGGTATATTGGATTTCTGATATACACACTTTTGTTAATATTATTTATTTTATTATAATGATCTCAAATATTTATGTAATTCAAATAAAAATACTAAATGCCATTTTTTTTTCTGTATAGAGCTGGGCTGCACACATAACTGTTAGCTGTGATCATTTAACTTGCGATATGCATATCCATTGTTTTTTACAAGCTATAGTTTTTATCAGATAAATTTTCACAAGCATATTAGCATGAGCAATCTTTACATGCTGAAAAGATTTACAAGATACAAGCAAATGCAAGCTGTGAGTCAGTTTAATTGCGATGTATCTTGCAAATTAAATTTATCTTCATAAATTGATTAATTGATACTTAATTAATACTTGTTCAAACATACTTGAACCGTTTAGTGGTAAGGGTATTTTACTAAAAAATTTGTCACACGTGCTTGCAGTTATGTATGCGGTCACCATAACCAATGGTGAAATGTAATCAATCCTTTTTGTTTCATTTCTAACACGATCTATATATTATTTAATAATAATGTTGCAGTTTTTATATTACTGAAGGTTGAAAAAAACCGATAACAAATTTGACTTATTGAGAACAATCAATCATTATTTTCTAGAGATGTATATTGTTGCATATAAAAATAGTGTATATTTAAAAAAAAAAATTAAAAGATTTAAGCATTATTCATGTACATCACTTGAACTAATCATAACACTGTAAAAATTGTTGTAAAAAAAACATTAACATTATCAAATATTAACAAACTCCTTTTGTTTATTTTGGTTGATTTAATCTCTATAATTAGCTTCATAACTTTATTATAAATTTCAATATTTTAAACGGAATCAACTTGACTATATAGTGAGCTTTTATTTAGGAAGTTTTTACTCTAGCGGCCATTGCATTGAATGTTTTTGATGAAAATTAGAACTAATAAGATAAGTTGATTGATAGTTGAACAGAGTAATAATTCATGTAATGTACCCAAAGCAATAGTAGAATACGTACATTTATAATTGAAAATGTGATATCTTAATTTGCTCTATGCTAATTTAAAAATATATATATAATTATTGCTGCCTTCACTACAGATTGTTGAAATTCACATGTAAAAATATGTATTATATATTTGATTGAACATGTTTCTCAATAAATAATTATAGTTATTAGTTATTTTTTTGTAAATTCATTTTTATTCAAATACATTATTGTGACAATAGTTTATTTAAATTGAGCTATAGACGATAAGTTCATATAAATATCCTTTACAATTTGATTTAATTATTTGTTAACTTTGATATATATCAGTTTTTGGGTTATGGGATGTAGTTATTATATCTTTCATTTCTCAGAAGGGAAATGCTTTCTGACCATACTGCTCCCTCTTATATTACTACACTTATTAAACTAGCTAACTGGGCACATATGAACTAAACATATATATATATATATATATATATAACATTTAAATAGGAATATTGTTTATAATATGCCATATCATTTTATTACTTGGTAATATGAATTTGCCATGTGTTGTAAGAGATATCCAAAAGAAAACAAATATCATAAAGACTTTGCTTTAAAGGCTTTGCTTTAGCTTTATCTGAACACATTAGAATCAATCAAGTTGAATCATAAAACTAATCTCTCAGTTAGGTGTATTATAAAATTAATATTATTAAAAGGAAATCAGAGTATAATAATTAAGCATCATAAAATCTTAATTATCATTGACAGAGTACCTCTAGATGATATTCTCATATACTTGGATTTTTTATTACTCATGCAACATTTACACCAAAACAAAGTTAAAGGAGTTTAGAATTTATGATTTAAATAATATTTTCTCAATCCTAGAAAGGTAACTGAGATTGTCAGTCACCTGAAGAGATTTCAAGGAAAGCCTGTTAAAGGAAAGCATGCCACATCCTGTATTTTTTTATTCTGATTGACTAAACTTCCTAGAGACTTCCTTCCTCTGTGAGGTCTTTCTATTACTAATATATTTACACCTCACCTGCAAGTTGTTTGCCGGTTTGCCTGCCTCCTGGGTTCACCAGTCGTCCCAGATACCTTGATAATGAAATAAATAATGACTAAAAAGAAACAAAGAAAAACAAGTTTATATCATCAAATGAAAACTTATTAAAAAATGAAAACTTGATGGTGGTAAATTATTTTTCAATATTTTTAAATAAAAATTCAATTCATGAAAAACAGAAGTTTTTCGAAAAACTTATTTTATTAATAGACAATTTGGACCATACACTGACATTAATAGTTACATAATTTCAAATTATGGTTGACCATGAATCATCAAAGCTTTTTATTTCCTCTTCAGCATCACATGTGACTCTGTAGCTAATAATTTAGTATCCTATGCCATTATTATATCACCTAACTCAGAAATAATTTGTTAGTTGCATATTATTGAATTGGTAATATAAATACCCAATGGAAACTTTAAGTTAATAAGTCAACTTTGTGGCATATGTGTTGTCTTAGAAGATGTAATGTCTTTTCTTGGAAATTTCATCTGTTATTTTAATTTTATTTTTACTTTATTTTTTAATTATCTTTATAGACTTGGTAAATTATTATATTAATTAATTAATATTAATAAAATTAATTAATTATTATTTGTATGCTATTGTTATAGTATCTTCATTTTGGTTTAAATAATTCTTCAGTTTTCTATCCTATATACATTATTATGTATTTACTTTCTCTTGCCTTGCCATTCATGCAATATTTATTTTCATATTTCATAGTTATTTTTTATTCTTCTTTCTTATATCTTTATTTATTTATTTATTTTTTTTATTTATTTTATAGCATTTTGTGTAAGTAAATCTCTGATTTATTTTAGCCCTGAGGATGGCACATATTTTTGGGCCTAAACATCAGCTTGTATAATAAAAAACATTTTATTTTTTAAAGACACTTCGATTGATTTCCTGATAATCTATATTCTAGATATACTTATAAACAGTTAAATATCTATCATCTCGAATAAAATTTAATAGTTTCGAGGATTTATGTCTGCATTGGGCAGGTATTTAAGTTACCATTAACATGAAATGCAGCTATTGACAGCTTAAGTCATGTATTATATGTGTATGTGTATATATATATATATATATATATATATATATATATATATATATATATATATATATACATATAATAATAATATTTAGGAGTAAAATTATCGCCCAAAGGCTGTCTGAATTGGATGTAATATTGACTGGTATGCAATTTAACTCGAGCTTATAAATAAACTATTATAATTGTTAAATTGACATTTCTATAAAATAATATTATGATAGCAGCGGCATTATTGACTGCAAATTTAGAATAGTATGACTGGTAAGTAATTTACTTTGACTTGAGGTTAAAAATAACTTAATTGTTAAGTTATTTATGATTATTATTTATTAGCTTATTTATGACAGTATTATATAGTATATTGCAAGCTATATAATCACTGAACAATAGAGTCCAATTACCTATCAGTGGTCAACACCTAGGCTAATATAACAAAAATATATAGTAAAACTTCGCTATAACGCTCCCGTTTATAACGATTTCCTTGCTCTTTTTCTCGGTCCCAGTCCCAGTTGGATTATCATATGAAACTTTATTCGTTATAAGAATACGATTTCCTAGTTATAACGCTTTGTTTCTTCAATTTTTTTTATATTAATAACGTTTTGATTTGTAAATATGATTTGAGTTTTGAATAAAATATCGGAAGGAAACAGTAAAGCTGCAAGAAACAATAGTTTTATTGATTGCACGAACGTAGTTCCTATGAATGTTAAATTTACTGATATGGAGCCGATTTTTGATTCGGTTGCTTTGATTTCACGTTCAAGAAAACATGTCGCGAAAATAATTTTCTTTCAAAGAAAACATTGATTCAATTATAGTATTATATCAAAAAAAGTTTGCCCATCAGAGCTCGGTAGACCTCTTAAAATGAAAATATCGGAGAGATGGCAAGCCATGAGGGACGAAAGCCCTCGTAGTAAATAAAAGCTATCAAAATAGTGCTAAGCCATGGTCGCCATCCTACCGCAGATAGGAAGTCTCCCTGCTCAAGAATATGGCACACTGGGCTCACGCACCCACAATTAATCAGAAAACTGGCACCTCCATCATGCCAATATTGTAACTCCGTTCTTACGGTTAGGCATATTTTTGAGGAATGCACTCACTATGTCCCAACAATAAATAGAATAGGACTGATCCCAAACTTGGTATTTAAGTTTTTGAAAACGTATCGCCTCTTGTCTAAATTATAGCATTATGACACTCCGGGTTTTTTTTCCCTCATTATTTATTTATTTTTTAATCATCTATTTTTTAAAATATAATATAGACCATATATGTTCAAACAAATCATAGGCGTTGATGACCTAAGCTTTTTACGCCTATAAAAACCACAAGCAAACAAGAATTTGCCGAGTCTATAAACATGATATGAAACAGAGGAAGATAATGGAACGGAATCGGTAAATCAATAGATGATTTGAAAGTGTTACAGACGATTCATATTACACATTTATCGTGCTCTTTAAAACTTTTGAACAAATAAATAAATCAGAAAATGCTGTTTTTAAAAATACTTTTGATTGCTTTAAGCCCCCCAAAAAAAATCTATGATTGCTTTAAACCAGGAAAAACAAAAATGTAGATTTAAATAATCTTTAAGTTGTAGTTTAAATAAATAAAAACAAAATTTTTTAGTTGTTTTTTATGATTGCCCGATTATTGGATTTTTCCGCTCTTTTTCTCTGGGGTCTAGGAGAGCATTATAAAGAAGTTTTACTGTAATTATTGTACTTTATAGTAGTAAAAAAAAAATTGAAAATATTTATTTGAGATGGACTAAATCGATATAAACAGAACGCCTTCATTCTGAAAACGCAATCCGCACCGCTTGAGCTGGGAGTCCCCTAGAATGGACAAGAAGGTGGAGAGGAGGCTGGGTTTGCGTTGGAGTGGGTAACGTATGCTATAATCACATTTATTATGATATATAACCAATCGTTGCTTGGGTGCAAGAAATGTTTCCCTGTGTTACAACAGCGCATTCTTTAACTGCCATTTATCCTCAGTAATCATTCATTTAGATTTTTTTTCTAATAAATATAGAAATAAATAATTACTACTTTTATATTATTTAATGGAAACAAAATGTTTGACAACAGTAAAATGACTTCAGTAGTTCAACAAAACCAATTAAAACCGAATAATGTCGATGGTTTTCTCGCACTGGCATAAAAATATTATATATATATATATATATATATATATATATATATATATATATATAAAATCTAACTCGCTCCCGAAATATTATCAAATAATTGTAATTTTTCACTCCAAATGTCTATGCTAGAGAGGGATTATAGTAATTTTTTGATAAAACAAATTTGTGAATATAAAATGCTTAAAATGTAATTTATGTAATAGCCGCATGTAAAGAAAATAAACAAAAATTATAACAATAATTTATTTCTCGATTAACTGTTAAACATCATCATCAGTCAAAATATTACATTAAAAACATTGAAATCATGTTTTCAAAATATTAACTTTCTTATTATTAAGATATCTCTTCACTTTTTTACATTTACCTGAAAATTTATTTATTCCTACGTAGTTTCGTCGATTTTCCCACAGAACTCTTCTGCACAATCCATCTACTTACTTGTCGAACTCATTTCTAAATTTGAAAAAACTGAAAACATTTCGAAAAAATTAGTATTTCTTGCTTGCGTCATCAATAGTCTAATTTTAGACCATTTCCAATTTTTTTTCCATATGTCGTGGGAATCGATAGAGGTGGTGTTTAAGACCCATAATAATTTGAAACCTAAATTTCGAATTTTTTAAGTTTAAGCCTTTTTCAAAAAACGACGTCGAAATGTTCGGCTATTTTTTAAAAACACAAGCCTACTACCATTATGCACATGATTATATTCATATAGTATCTATTCAGTATACTAGTATTTATTATATATAATAAACTGAAAGGAGAGATAAATGATAAATTCAACCCCTCTTATCCAGATCCACCATACCCGAAACCCGAATTATCCGTAATGTTTTTTCCCTTCCTTTCTCGTCTTTCTTCAGGTACTTTTGCTTTTGTTCGCAATAAAATGCCAATAAAACTATATGGAAAAATGTTCACAAAAATTCATAATTTTTATTACTTAATTTACGATGCATTTGTAAACAAATTTATCATGTAAAGTTTTTTTTCATTTTAAATACACATGTGTAGAAATTGGATCGATCCATCCATTTTAATTTTATTACCCCCATCCAACTTACAATCCAATTTCATTTTATTTTGCATTCAATTTGATCTTTGAAAACAGGTGCATAATCCGCACTTAATAAAAATTATTGAATTATATAAACTCGCCGGTTAATTTGAGGAATATTCAATAATTTATCACATTTACCAAATTCCATAGTGCTTATATCGTCGCCACCACATATAAATAACGAATGTGAAAAATACATTTTTTCATATATAGATTTATTAATTTACCGGAAGCATTTTTGAAAAAAAAAAAAATCATTTAAACACAAATCTAGTGACTAGAGAAGTAAAAAGATCCAGAAATAAAAAAAGTATGTATTCCTTTTTTGGTCTTCTGAAAAGTAACTTTTCGTTTCACATTAGTTAGTTTGGTTACGATATCTGAATTATGGTCGCAGATGCAATGTAGCTAATTTCATAATTAAATTGGTCGTATTTTATTACCTTATTTAGTGACGGCACCTATTCATTTAGGTATTACGAAGAGAATAGAAAACCACAGGTTTAATATGCAGCAACAATAAAAATTTGCAGATGTGCCAATAGGGCATTGCACTGACGATATTTCGTCGCCAACAAGTTTAAGTAATGAATGCGAATATGGCTACTTTTCAAAAAAGAACTTTACGTTTTACTTTTTAAATTATTTTAAATAACTAAAATTTAAAATAATAATTTTCTCATCTCTGGGTCAATTTACTTCTCATAACATATACAAGATTTTGGTCGGTGATTAAGAATTTGGTCGTAATTTTTATACTTTTATTACCATTGAAATATCTATAACTAATTCAACTTTATTATACTGTAGATACTAAGCTTATCTGTTTGGTTAAGAATTTACTATTAGATATTCGTAATTGCATCATATCTCGATTTTAAACCAATCAAGCGAATCTCTACATTATGAGAGTCTTGCATTATCAATGTCGCCAGTCACTGTATCCGTCACTATCAAATCTATTCTTAGTAAAAATAACATGGAAGCTTATCATTGCAGCAAATCCTGTTGATATTACTCTTGAAATATTTTTTTTTTATTGATATAACATGAATAAATGTTATTTCATTATTAAATCAATTAAATCGCCATCTTAAAATCTCAAAGAAAAAGTTTTTTTTTTCATGTTTTTCCAAAATATCTCGCTTCCAGTGCATTTAAGGTAAAACTTTTTCATTTGTCAAATTTTTCTGTTTCTAAAGAAATATCATCTACTTGTTTGTTTAAAAAGCAATAAACAAAAGTTTATTTTTTCTTAATTGTTGTTATATTATTATCATAAATATTAAGATCATGAATGTACTTTCAGGAAACAAACAAATAAAGAAGTTTATTTATTTTATTTTTATTCCTTTTTGTTATATTATAATATAAAGAATCTGATTTTAATTAAAAAATTCTAGAAGACATTCATTGTCATTCTTATTAAATCCCTTCTTTGACATTTTGTTAAACGAAAACAAGCGGAATCCGTCACGGCCGTGGCAGTATGACTCCTGGGTCGGTCAGAGACGCAGCAGTATAGATATGACGTTATACCTATACTGCCGGCCAGTGCCAGCGAAATATGTCCCTATCTATTCAGTCAAAGTAGTCAACTACCAGCAATCTCTGCCAGCCGCAACCGCGGGCAGTACCACCGAAAGTCTACCTTAACTTAGTCAAAAAGTATGGTATCTGTAAGGTAATTGCTATTAAAATTTGGCAACGAATTTATGTTAGTTGAATGCACCAAGAGCATATTTTTGATATTGATATCAAAGTAAAACATCGATCTTCCTTCAGCCCAAAATACGTAAAAAATCCAGCAAATCAAATATTAATTTTCATGATAAAACTATTATTTGTTAAGTTAAATGTGATCACTTAGTCCATTCCTAAACATCTTTCCGAGTAATAATGATAAGAGATGATTGCTTTATTTGATTACCCATCATAAAAGGTAAGGGAATATACAACACAATTTTGTGGACAATCAATCAACAGTATACCTGCAAAACCTAGAGTTCCTATTTATTTCAATATCACTTACGAGGTTTTTTAAGTATACTGTTGAAATATTTGTATTGAATTCATATTATGCAGAACAAATATTTGATTATATATATATATATATATATATATATATATATATATATATATATATATATATTGTTGAGCTAATTATTCATTTCTTCATTTTTCTACATTAATTAAAGTTTTTGATCCCTTTGAATAAATTAATGTGAGGCAAATACGCACTAGATTTTACGAAATTCGACTTTTCATGGCTGTAAAATCTTTATTTTTGGAGCTAGATTTTTATTTTTTTAAAAATATTCCTTAGAAAATTATGTTTAAATATCAAATTCAGGACCATATTTCAACCAGGCCCATTTTGATGAGATTGATAATTCAATTCAGTCGTACTTAGTATGCACGCATGAGGTAAATCCGTACAAGGTATCTGGAAGCCTCATTATTCAAGCAGTAGCGGTTATGAGAGAATTGCAAAATAGTTCGTTTACGGAGGATTATTTTACTGATGTTATCATCGTAAAATGGTAAAACTTGTCTGAGAATCAGATTTAAAAATTTTCAATGAGAGTTATGAAAAGGGTTGTGAAATATAATTGAATAAAGTATTGAAAAAAAAGGATTTTGATTTCAGTATACTATTCCCCAAATGCACTGACAGTCATGTCGGGATTTTACGAGACAATTATGTTCTTACTCCGAAAATGCACTTGCCCCATATTAACTTGAATAAAAATAATTCGATTAAACTAAACAAAAGCTAAAATAATGACTGCAATATTAAGCTATATAGATATGTTGCCAACAGACTGTTGTCGATTTTAATTGGCATGCTAGGCATGGAGGAGGTCAGCACCCAATGATACTTTCTCCTAACTTGGCTTCCAATAGTTTTATTCGAATCCCTTTTTCCTTTCTTTTCTTTTCTTTTCTTCGAATATTTTCGTGAAGGCCTCTGACACACAAGGGCATGCTTTGTATAAGCTTATTCTAATGTCCTCAAAGTTTGTCGAGGTATAATTCGTAGGAAATTCGAATGACATGTACTGTAGGCATATAAGTATTTTTAATGTCCAGTCACACTGGTGTATCATAGCAAACTATATAGTACATTTTTTTTATTTTTTTTTTTTTATTGAAGAAAGTACGTTTTTTCTAATGTGAATAATTTTAGATAAAAAACTGACGAGAGAGAGGAAATGATGCCTTATTGTCTAGTCTTACAGTCCATACTTCGATTTCATTCCGAATTAACAAAATGCAAGATGGTGTTTGCATATTCCGTTATACTCGATAAAATTAGTTGTCAGATTTAATGTACAATGAATCATTCAGAGTAAACAACAAAAAAGCCAAGAGTTGAAAACTGAATATAATTAAACTGGATTTAATTAGAGCACAGAAGAAAAATATAATAAAAACGAATTTTCCGAGATATTTACAATTAATTATTACAATTAACGTGACGCAAATAGTGAAAAATTTACATACCGGATCATAAATTATTATCGATTGTTAGAACCCTGTTATAAGTGAAAAATTGTAAAAAATGAATTAATATAAACTTGCTATTCCTTTTGGCAATGGGCAGAAAGACAAATCAAATAATTAACACCTAATTGCTATTGAGAGATAGATTTGGATGCTGTTAATCACAGCGGGGTTTTCCTAAGCGAAACCGGTCGTTTCTCTCAGAACCATAATCGATTATCAGTTGTATCGATACATCAAAGAATCTGTTTACTTCAAATTTGTTTTTGATGATGTTCAGAAAATAATCAGTTGATTCTATATTTAGACGATTCTAGGATGGGAAAGAAGGATAAGAAAACGAAAGAAAGTAATTTTTTATTCCTTTTGTTATAATGTTATGATTGTTGTAAATTTATGTTTTTAACTGACCTCGAATATCCACAAGAGTTGTGTACTTCACAGTTATCTCCAGTCTGATAACTTATGACGTATGCCATATTAGCTTTGTTTAGTGGCAGGAAGGCGGTTGTGTTGATCAATTTACTTAAGTCTTTATACAGTTTAACATATATCTTCGATGATGAATTATGATTTCGGTACATTGGCTCCATTGATATTAATAGTTAAACTATCAGGATCATTTGTAATATATATTTAATGATTTTTCAGATGACAGTGGTTCGCTGGGCTATTGCTCAGATCCACAGTTTTCTCCTGAGCATAATATAAATTGGACCCAGTCAGATCATGTCTCAGGTATTAAATATTCAGTATGTTTTTGTTAATACTATACTTCTCCACCATTAATGTTGTTATTTTTAGTTACTACCTGGATAGAATTTACGGAACAGCCTGCCGATTATCGGTATAGGTATTTGAAAGAGAAATATCATGGACATATAGTTGGAGTGAGTTCTCCTGCTACCAAGAAGAAAGACTTATGCAGATTTCCAAAGCTTAAGGTTTTTATTTTTTTAAAGCACTTATATATGTATGTTCGTAACCAATGTTTACTGATTTTAATTTGTTTATTTTTGTTATAGCTTAATAATTATAGTGGTCCTGCAATAGTCCGAGTTTGGCTTATAAGTGCTGAACTTGATAAACCTCGTGCTCACTTCCATAAACTAGCACGTAAACCTCCTAAAGGAGTATTGAACCTTGAGCCACATGACTTTAGAGCATCTCAAGAGAATAATTATGAAGTAACGTAAGTATTACTGCTTTCCTATTTGATACTGCGATAATATTAATTTTGAATATCCCAATTTATATTGATTGCTTTGAAGCTTGTAGTGTAAATTTACAATGTGTTTTTTTTTTTTTTTATGTCTGAGTTTGTCATTAAAGATAAATTTCTTACATTTCTCTGTCCTTATGGTTTTATTAGTTGTCTACATTGAAAATGGCTCAGTTTTCAATCTTATTGAGGCTTTATGCATAATAAGTTTCTTTTGATTATAAATGGTTTGTCTGATCCTGAGATTTACTAGGGTGGGGGTAGATATATTTCATCTTCTAGCTGATTAGTGATCGCTCAATTATTTATGTTTATCACATAACTTCCTTTGGGAATACCATAAATTTTGACACATTGCTCATTAAAATTCTCATTGTTAGGCATTACTAAAAAATATATCTATTTTTAGATGTCTTTATTAGGTGTTTAGATGAAGAATTATTCGATGGGATTAATTACTAAAGACTAAATTTGCTTCACCAACTTTTTATTCTTCTTATTCCAATGTTACAGCTCTTATGCCATTTGACCTTGCAAACTCCAAGTCCTGCATTAACCATATAAGGGTTCTGTATAGATCTAAAACCAATTAAATATGTATCTGATTATGGCATGGGTGCCGAAAGGTCAGTATTAAGAATTGGTTTAGCCTTTATGAATTAATCCCATTTTTGAGTTGTTTGTTTGCTAAGTACAAATAAACTTTCTCTATACTTTGAGCTAGGCATACTAACTTAGTTATTTTTTTTAATGCTGAGAAAAGTGCCTTTAAAATTAAATTTAAAATTAGAATCTATTACCTATATCATATTATGATTAGTTTGATATTAATATTAACTCATTATTCAAATTAATTCAAGTCCTATAGAAACAAAAACATTTAATATTTATTCTTACATCTGTTTATGTTATATAAATAAGTGTGTTATGCGCCCTTTTTTCATCTAACGGATGGTATTGTTTGACATTTTTTTAATTGAAGATCTTTTATTTAAAAATCTTATAAAGTTTTGTTGTTAATTAACAAAACACTAATAAAGATTTGTAAGACTCATGGATATAGTTTATTTCACTCAAAGCAAGTAAGTGTCACCCGACCTAAAAAACATGATTGCTGCTCTCCTGGGCACGAACAAAATCAAGATCAGTGTAGGAATCCATTCGACTAACGAGATCAATGTGCTGCGAGGAGTACTCCAAGGACCCTTGTCACCTTTGCTATTCAACCTGCCCATAGATCATATGTACCGTGACTTATATGAACAAGATTTCTCCAAGCGATTTGGTTATAACCTAAGAAGCGACCAAGAAGGTGTGGTCCTCACAAGGTTCGCAGATGACCAGGCTGTCTCGGCGCTTGACAAGGGTGCTGTAGAGAAAATTATTAATAGCACTCCAAGGCTACTCGCGGAGAATGATCTGACCATAAATCCACAAAAAAACATGGGAATAGTAATTAATTATGGAGAGCTAGAATCCACGGCGTTATCTCTTAAGAACGGGGATGTCATCCAAACTGCGCAAGCAGATGATACCATCAAGTATTTAGGATGTACGTTCGCGGGAGAGCTGATATTTAATGAGGATGCTGTGACAAAATTAAACAGTAACCTTGATAAATTAGTGAGCTATTACTTGCTCAAACTGGAGCAGAAAATCAGCTTACATACCCTCTCCAGACTGCGCCCCTCATACCCTTAAGACGCCCTGCGGTATTAGAAGGCATTGATATAAATATCCGCTGGAGCATTAAGGGCATCATTGGACTCCTCGCTAACACCTTTACGGCAATGTTATACGCACCGAGGAGGTATAGGGGATTAGGAATGATCAGTTGTCAATGGAAGGCTCTTTTACAGCATTGGTCCATTGCCTAGCGACTGTCTAATGTGCTGGATGCCCTGTTCCAGTCCACATTTAATTATGAAGCAGAATGTGCTGAAAAACTGAATGTTGATCAGAGCTACCGTAGTGAGAGCTGTACAACAGTTGCTGTAGGAAAATGTGTTTGAAGAATGGGCAAATTGCTGGTGGGAGGGCGTTATTGTTTGCCATTTCAAAGACACTCTGAAACAGATACATCTGCGAGAAGCAAGTTCTTTCGGGGTGAGAATGGCCGAACGCCTTGAAACTGAATATTAATTACACACCCCTGCATGTAATACCAGAAGCCAGCGGACAGCAGAGAGAAGTTGGATCCCTCCATCGCTAATGCTGCAGAGAGTCAAAACACCAGCCTATGTGCTGGGAAAATGCCCCAACAACTCCCTCCTCATAACACGCCGATACCATAGGGCCAAACATGAATTAATAAGTCTCCTTAGAGGTAAAGCTTCACCTGCTGTGATGAGGTCTATTTTGTTGACATGAACAGATCCGCGAGGTATGCTGATAATGTCACATTCCTTAGGACTAGGACAGCATTGGTCCTGGATCCGACCATACGATTTGAGGCAGACGATCCTGATCAGGCAGGTGGAGTGGCAAGGGAAAATAAATATATATATGAGAAATGTATCCCTTTCTTAAAAGAAAAATTCTGCGAGACCTTCGGAGAGAGAGAGAGTTCACTGAGAGGCCTCTAGTTTGGGTCTTGCGGAACAATACCGAACAGAACAAGGAACTTTTTAGAACACCTTGGTGCTAATGTTGGGGATATTGCAGTGATGGCCGAGAATATTATTCTGGACTCCCTGGGGTTTATCTACCATCACCTGCATGGTAATTAGAATGGTCTATTTATCATTTTGGATTTTTATTTTTTTATTTGTATATGTATATATATTTATTTTTTCCTGTACTTTTGTTCACACATCTACATGTGTGCGTTCAAATTTTGATATTTGATTAGTTCCATAAGTTTTCCAATTATCTAGAAGTTGTGTATAAGATTAGGAAAAGATTGATTGATAACTGGAAAAGAAAATTGTGAAGGTAATTGGATAGATTAAAATTAACAAAAGATAGAAAAAATGAAATGTAATTGAATGAAGATGAAAATACTATGAATTATGTAGATGTATGATTAAATGATAAAAGGGAAAAGGAAGGAAAAAAAGAAATGTCATATGTATATGTATATTATGCCCAACTAAGAATTGATTAGTACGCTGTACATTAATAAATTTGGGCAGCATTGATGTTTAATAAATCATTTGTCTCTGAGTTCTTCATTATCTTATGTCATTATATTAAGTTATCCTGAACAATGGCTGTTGGTTCATTGAATGAATCTAGAGTTCTTTTAACTATAAATTCTTAATTTTTTTGTCTCTGCTTCTTTGAATTCTGAAATACTATACATTGGCACAAATCTCTGACATCTTTTTTCTTGATGTTATTAATCATCTCTTGAGGATGTACACTAGACTTAAACATTTTCAATGTGGTTTATTAAACCATTTTTAAATATCTAATGTGTAAGCCCAGTTTCTCTATTTTCTATAGATCTGTTGGGACGTCTGTTAGAGTTTATTTTTATATTATAGAATTTAGAATATTAATACAATTTTCAGTAATAGCTCCACAGAGCTACTGGTGGGTGTGGCTTCTTGATAGATGAAGGTACAACTTATAATACAGCCGCCTTATCAACTGTGGTTGTCGCACTACCACCATTTGTGCTTACTGCTTTCTATTCAATTGTAAAATTTGTATTCATTGGAACTATTACAATTATTACTGCTTTAATTAGATATTATTTAAAATTATTAATGCTATCGACTTCTGGTGGTCTGGGGAAGTTGTACTTAAAACAGTAATAATTCAAATTATGGTAAGGGCCCGACCTCAGCTGATAAGGATCCGTCAGGATGGTATATCTTTTGAGCGATCAGAAGTCAACAGTCATGATCTAATTAAAGCAGTAATAATTCCAGGCTCCAACCTCAATATAATTTTAATACTAATACCCAAGCATTAATAATTTTAAATAATATTTAATCAAAACAGTAATCATTTCAATGATTATGAATTTTACGATTAAATACAAAGAAGTTAGCACAAATGGCGTTAAAGAGTGGTAGTGTGGCGATCGCTGTTGATAAGGCTGCTGCATTCTAAAGTTATATCTTCATCTGTCTAGAAGTCATGCAGAATTATCCAATTTTCAAATATTATATATTTTTTTCAGTTTGGATTACTTGCACATAGTTCATGCTGTGTCAAATGATGAAAACGATATAAATATTTATCGTAAAAAGAAAGCTCACATTGAAAGCGGTCTATTTGATCCTCCAATATCGGTAGGTTTCCTGACCTTTTATGGTACTAGTAAATATATTTATTGTTTCATTGCATTCATATAAAATTTCTTGTTTAGTTACCAGCTTCTACCAAAGAAGAAAAAGAAGAAATTAAACAAATTGACAAAAATCAATCTGTTTTTTATATCCAAGTTTTTGACGAGCAGACTCATACCACGATATGTCAGTCAATCATATCAAGTAAAATCAAGAATTTACGTAAGTAATAGAATTATTAATACTTATATAAATGACCACATCTGTTGTATATGCGCTCGCACAATCACAGGACTGCAGGGGGTATATCTTACTATTGCTGAAATACATATACTTTTTCTTAGGATTGATGGAAGGATTAAATGTGCAGTTAAAAAATCAAAATGTTTGTTTAGAATGACAAATCAGGTTCTTTTGAAAATAATTATCACCTTGCATAGTACTACCTTTTATACTATCATCATAAAAATTCCTGGAAACTAATATCTCATTGTTAAGCATATATTTTCTAATTAAAATGAAAATTGTGGAATTATAGTTGACCATAAAACTAATTATTGGAGAAGTTGGTAGAGAGATGCAGTCAGTCTACCCATTCCTTACGGCAAGCAAACCTGTGCACTCATCGAGTGCTCAATGACTGTGCGTGCGCCGATGTGCTCACCTTACCCCAACTCAAAGACTGGGAGCGCCAATGCATTCATACCCTTCAGTATTTATACTCGTACGGTCTCTGTGCTCTCCAGTCATTCAGAGAAGCCTTTGCCATTTCAGTATATCTAGATAGGATTTGATAACCAGGAGTAGGTGACCGATTTGGAATATTTTTCACCATTTAGAAGTTAAAATTTAATTAGTAAAAAAACTAACAAATTTAATTTTAGGGGATAAACACCAAAGAAATTTTTTTGTAATATTTTTAACACATTAAATAACAAGAGTTATTTAATTGTGTGCCGACATTTCGGCCTAAGTTTAGGTCATCATCAGGTCTACGAAGAAGTCTGAATAAAATAAATACGTAATTGGAAAATTATAAAAAATAAACCACAGTTTTAAATTTTAAAATTAAATTCTACAATTATGATAGATTAATAAATTTTTATGAAATACATCAAAACAAGGCTAACGAGTAAATCTAACAAAACCATCATCTTTATTGCACATTTTTATTAATAAAACAAATTAAAGAAATACATATATATATATAATAATAATAATAATAAAAGGCTTAGCGAACCCGGAGGTTCGATGCCGATACCACTAATCGCTGTCTACAAATCTCGGTCCACCGACTACCTTCCAAACCCAAATTCATTAGATCACTCTTAATACTATCCTCCCACCTACGTTTCGGTCTACCCCTCGGACGTTTACCAGTCAGCTCAGCGTTTATTAACTTTTTAGGAATTCGTTCGTTACTGAGCCCAACAACTTTGCAAGCCCATTTCAACCGTCGCGATGATATCACTTCGATTATATTAACAGGGTGCATGCTCCGCAATTCCGCGTTGTGTAATCTCCTAAACTCTCCGGTTGACTCATCCTTTTTCGGACCAAATATTTTACGCAGTACCTTATTCTCGAATACCTTAAGGCGTTGTTCGTCCTTCAAGGTTAGCGGCCACGTTTCACACCCATACAGAACTGTAGGCAAGATAATAGTTTTGTATATTCTAAGTTTTAAGTTTCTGGACAAAATGCGCGACCTAAGTAATGTTGACACCGAAAAATAACAAGCATTTCCCGCCTTTAACCGCGCCTTTATTTCCTCTTGAATTTCGTTTTTTCTAGTAATCACAGACCCCAAATACTTAAATTTCTCAACGTGTTCAAACCTATTTTCTCCTATATCTATATCCTCAAAATCGCCTCTGTTTCTATTGCTAACCATATATTTCGTCTTATCCGTATTTATTTTGAGGCCAACCTCTTTCCCAGCTGTCATCAACGTTGCTGTATTCAGTTGTATAGTTTCCGCGTCCTCACTTAATAATACCAAATCATCCGCAAACCCCAGCACGGATATTCTACCACCCAGATCTAAACCCCTTTCGGTAAGCATTACCTTTCTAATGACATACTCTAATGCTAAATTAAATAGGACAGGTGAAAGGGAATGGCCTTGTTTTAACCCCGAGCGAACTTCAAATTTCTCCGAAAAATAATTACCTATTCTAACTTTATTGAATGTTTCGGTCATGCACATCCCTGCTAGATTTACTAACTTCTTCGGTATTCCCTGCTCAATCAAAATGTTATACAGTCTCCGGCAATCAATGGAATCATAAGCCTTTTTGAAATCCACAAAAAGCTGATGAACTACACCGTTGAATTCTAATTTTTTTTCTAATATTTGCCGTAAGGAGAATATTTGATCGATAGTTGATCGGTTCCGTCTAAAACCACATTGGTAGTCTCCGATAATTTCCTCGGCATATTCCGTGATTCGACTAGTTAGGATCAACGAGAATATTTTATAACATACCGGGAGGAGTGATATTCCGCGATAGTTATTACACTCCGTCCTCGGACCTTTTTTGTGAATCGGAATAAGTATAGATTCTTTCCATTCTTCGGGCATTTTTTCATTTTCCCAGATCTTTTTAACCAAAAAATGTATTTTAGAAACTCCAGCTTCACCGCACGCTTTTATTATTTCACTGGAAATGTTGTCGATTCCCGCTGCTTTATGAGATTTTAATTTTCCGATGGCTATTTCGACTTCCTCCTTACTCGGTTCTTCAATTAACGGTTCAGCACTCTGATATTCAGAAGTAGGAGATTGATTATTATTTCCCGTATTCAAAATACTTTCAAAGTGTTTTTTAAATGTATTCACAATGTCCCCCGGATCGGCCAAGATATTGTTATTTTCATCTCTAATTCCATTCATTGCTGGTTCAAACTGTTTACGCGATCTGTTTATACCCTTGTACATGTCTCTTACGTTGTTTTCAATTCTATTAGTTTCTATCTCTATTATTTTGTTTTTAAGATATTCTCGTTTTTTATTTTTGAGGAATTTGGATGTTTCATTCATCAAGGCCCGGAAATTAGCAACATTGTTATCGCTTGGATTATTCAAAGCTTTTAGTTTCGCGGCTCTTCTTTTTTCGCACAAGTTTAGACAATCATTATCGAACCACGGTTTATTCTTTTTATTGTCCCTTTTTCCAAGACACAGATTACTTACCTCTTTAATATTATCCCTAATTCCGATCCATAGCTTGTCTACATCTTCGCGATCCTCATCTAAAGATTCCAAGGCTTCAAACCTATTCTTGATTTCTACCGCGAATTGATTTCTAATTGAAGGGTTTTTCAATTTATCTAGATCAAAATTTTCGGAACAAATACGGCTTTCTTTCCTTTTTTTTATATTAAGTTTTTGTCGAAGTTTCGCGATTACTAATTCATGATCTGACCCACATTCTGCCCCACGATAAGACCTCACGTTAATTATACTATTTTGCCATCTTTGTTGTATCAAAACATGATCAATTTGATTGCGTGTTTGTGAATCCGGCGATGTCCACGTATACTTATGAATATCCCTATGTTTAAACGTAGTACTTTTGATTGTTAGGTTTTTCGAGATAGCAAAGTTTATTAGACGGATCCCATTATCATTGCTATGTTCGTGCAAACTTTCTTTACCGATCGTCGGATAGTATACTTCTTCCCTTCCCACCTTTGCGTTTGTGTCCCCTAATATTATTTTCATGCAGTTTCGAGGTAGTTTATCATATACCCACTCTAGTTTATCATAAAATTCGCATTTAACTTCATCATCACTGTCTTCGGTAGGGGAATGTATGTTTATCAGCGCGATTTTAAACCACCGCCCCTGAAATATGGCCACAGATATCCTATCACTAAAAAATTTTACGTCCCTCAATGCGGAGAGCAATCTATTCCTTATTAGAAATCCAGTACCTAAACAATAATTACCGCTCCCACCGTACCAAATAGAATAGTTCCCTTCTGTTAACGAACCCTCCCCTGGCCACCGAACCTCTTGCAGTGCCACGATATCTACATTGTATCTCTTAACCTCGTTTGCCACCGATTTTAACCCACCCGCTGTATTCAAACTTCTTACGTTCCACGTCCCTATACCTAAATCTTTAATTTTCAACTTGCGCCATGAATCCCCTGAAGCAGTCCCCACCCGGAGACCCGAACGGGGGACTAGTTTACTTCCGGATAATGAGCGTTTTACCTCAGAGAGATCCATGACTTTTTGTGGTATTTTGTGAACTAAAAATATGTGAGTAGGGCGTTCAAACCTACGTCACACCCTCCAGCAAGCCTGGAGGGGCGCTCTCATTGTTGGTCAGCGAGTCCATCGGACTTAGCCGGGAGGAACTTCCAAGGAATTTCCACCGACCATCCCCACATCCGCCACCCGTGGGACGCTCCCCTACGCGGTAATGAGATCCGCGCGCGAGGAATACATATATATATATATATATATATATATATATACACTAAAAGAAATAACTAATTATATAACTATATATATATATATATATATATATATATATATATATATATATATATATATATATATATACATATAGATAAATAATAAAGAGAAAAAAAGACATGTGATATAAATGAGAATTGTTGAAATAGTCTGATGGATATATGAAGAATGGTGAACTGGAACAACTGCTGTGTGAAATGTGTTAAACCAGCACCTTCTACGAGTCACACATGAAGTTCTGTTATGGTACAGATACGATAAGAGACAGCTTCTCCTAGAGACAGGTGAAGTGTCATACATCAGACTTCCTTCTGTTCAGGTACTGATCTAAAAAATAAGTAAGCATCAACAAGAATGCGAGAAATCATTCCTTGACTGGCGAGAAGCCAGTAAGTAGTTGTGAAGAGCAGAGTAGGGAGATGGCCTCAGTCCCCCACTACAACCATAGATTTCAGTGTTTGATGCCGTATGATATTGTAGTTGTTTTTATGCATCTAATATTGTTTTAACTAAAATGTACCATTTAAATAAATTCTGGATGTGCGAGCTGTCGAATAAACATTTCTTTTTTGTATTCCAGAGATTTATAATGCTTTAATTTATGCTATTAGATATTTTACTTGTTTTTGGTTTACTTGCACATCTCAACTCTCACAGACACCTCATGTGTTTAATAACATGTATAAGTATTGAACTTATTTGATTATCTAATTTTTTTTTAATTTCAGATAATGCAGAAACTGGTGCCTTGAAAATTGTTAACTGTAGCAGAACATTTGGAACTTGTAGAGGAAACGACGAAGTGTTTATTTTTGTTGAAAAAATTTCCAAAGGTTCGTCATTCTAATTTTTTAAAAGTTTAATTATTAAAATAATTTTATATCTAATGTTATGATTCTTTGTTAAATGTTTATTAGTACATGTAGTGCACCTTTTCTTGAACTTTCTATCATATGAACTATGTTTTAAGTGAATATGAGTAGAAAAACAAATTATTTTTATAAACAGAATTCTAATGGAATTCATGTTTAGATAGGTAGATAAAGACATTAATTTTTGAAAATATAATATGCATCATTATTTAAATTATAAATTAATTTATATAATTATCAATAGGTAGTATTTCTAAGTGTTTTTTTAGTGTTGAACATTAATCAGCATTAAAATATATTAATCTTCACTGAAAATTTTATAGTTAACACAATGAAAAGTTTGAGCCCACTGT
This sequence comes from Rhaphigaster nebulosa, assembly GCA_948150685.1. Classification (NCBI taxonomy): domain Eukaryota; kingdom Metazoa; phylum Arthropoda; class Insecta; order Hemiptera; family Pentatomidae; genus Rhaphigaster; species Rhaphigaster nebulosa. The sequence continues at coordinate 26,140,793 of OX411312.1, forward strand.
ATGTAAATGTGACTATGTTGAATTAAGTGTGGCTCCCATTGAAAATTTCATTCTATAATAAAATAAAATAAATTAAAGAAAAAATACTCTTTTTTTAACAGACTTCAAAAAAGGAGGTTATCATTTTGATATTGTTCTATGTATGTCCAGGCATAACTTCGGCAGTCTTAAACTGATTTCTGTGATAATTTTTTTAATCAAAAGGATCTATGGTTTTTTTCCAGGGTGATTCCATATAAATTAAATCCAGATCTGATGAAAATCTTTTTTTAGTGTAGGTTCGCTCATAACTTCGCTATTCATAAACCGATTTCTATGATTTTTTTTATAATCTAAAAAGTAAACCATGGGGATGGTTCTGCATAAATTTTTCCAGGATCTGACAAATACTTTTAGAAATAGTGCATTTTCAGGGTGTCCAGCAGGCTTGAATTTCGGGAATTCTACTTGAATTTTTGGTATCGGGAAAAAATCTGAAATTATGCTTGAAAAACAGCCAGTCATTGGGAATTTTTAGTTTTTAGTCTAATGATTCCATTTTTCCAACAGTACTAAGCCTTGAAATTCTTGAATTATGCTTGAATCTTTTCCTTCTATATCGCAGGAACATTATAGAATATTTTTTCAATATTGTTGGTGATAGAGATACGAACTTCTCAATGGACAACTACTAATCACTCATGATAATTACAATAGTTTAGTTTACAGGTATATTTCTGAATCTACTCATATTTGTTTCTTTTCCTTTCAAATTAATAAAACAGTCATTTTCCCGACAGTGGGACACACAATCGGCATTTAATAAGCATAGGTAGGTACTTTAGAAAAAAAAAAAGGTGAAACCAACAGTTTATATTTTATACTAAATAAATAAATAAGCTTATCTTTACTGTATCATAGAAACAGCGTGGTTAGTAGGTCTTACCATCGCCTTTTATATTTATGCTTACCACTGAGGAATGTGAAATAAAAAAAAATACATCGAAACTGTACACAAGAACCACTAAAGAGATAGAAATTATTTTTCTTACAAAAGTAAATTATTAAATAATATTAGTAACTATTCCAAATCAATCTGAATAGTACAATAAGTTAATATTTTTTGATGTTGTTGCTAAGTCACTCAACAACTTGAGAATTTTGAAGAGAAGAACTTAAAACAACTTAATAATTGAAATAAACGAGTTGTGCTCCACTCTTGGTAGCTTATACCTAGATCAATCAGTATTAACTTTTTATATTGTTCAGGTTGATTTGGAATAATTACTAATGTTTCTTTATAATTTATTTTTGCCAGAAAAATTATTTCTATGTCGAGTGGTTCTTGTGTGCAGTTTTGAAGTTTTTTTTTCTAAATTTTTTTTTTTAATGTTATTGTAGTCATTATAATTTTTTTTTTTTCATTTTGATTTTTGTTTTCTTAGATGTTCAAGTAAGATTTTTCAGACTTAATAATAAAAAAGAACGAATTTGGCAAGCTCTTGCAATATACGGTCCTCAACATGTTCATCATCAGTTGGGTATCGTCTTCAGGTCAGTACATTGAATATTGTATTTATTTCAATTAATCTATGGAAATATAAATGTTGAAAATGTAGTGTTAATGGAATGTAATTTTTCTATATAATTATAGGGTTAATACCCCATCATATTTCCTATTAGATTTTTCATTGATATAAAATTATTTAAAAAGGTTATTTTTTGTATAGAACTCCTAAATTTGAACAGAATATTGAAAAAGATACCCAAGTATTCTTTGAATTACATCGGACAAATGATGGAGCATGCAGTGAACCTTATCATTTCACATATAAACCTCATGAAGACTACAAGTCCAATGGTGAGTTGATTAATTATTTCTTATATACGTTTCAGATAACTGTATCAATTGATTTAGTAATTAAATGGAATGATATGCAATAGACTTTGAAACTTTGTTAATTAGTTGGTTAGAAAGTTTAATTGTTAGTTTTATTCTGACCTTCCGGAAGTGTATAAATAGTTTTTGTGATGTAGACGTATAACAAGCTGAATTAATAACTGCCGCTGCAGGGCCTGTATATCAGATCATGGTAATTGTTAAGCTGGCTCCACATTTTGTGAGACAGGCTGCACATGACACGATGCGCATGGCTTTTTTATTTCTATCAGTTATAAATCCGTGTCTGCTATAAGAGATGATCTGATCTTGACCCCTACTGTTCGGCAGCAAGAAGTAGACCTGAACCATGTCCACAAATGGGACGAGGAGCTGTCCTAGACCTCTTTGATTGTAGCCCAAAAAGCGACAGAGTAGCTCATCATTAAGCGCTTAATGCCTTGCAAAGTGTGTAGCTAATTTTAGGATTGCATCATACTTCCCCATTCAGTAGTTTTTCTAATCTAGCGTTGCCAAACATTCCATACATATTATTTATTCTGTGAATGAAATTGGTTTTTTAATGAGAAATTATTATGAAAAGAGTGGTTAGCTCACAGTGTAATACTATATTTTGTGAATCATTCTCCTAGAAAGGGCGAATGTTTGTCCCTTCGTCTTTATGGCTTCTCTGGCAATGGGATATACTAAATTTTTTTTAATAAATAAAGTTGTGATTAATAGAGTAATAATTAACAACAAAAAATGACGCCATTATAATGATTTGAGAGAAAATGAAATTTTAATATAAAATTTTTCATTCCTTCACTCTGTCCATAACAACGTTTTCAAAATTAAAAAAATTTGAAGTCACAATCGATAATTATTTTGCTTCAGTATTAGCAGGGCTAAATATCTGACAATGACAACACAATTACTGCTGTATAGGACATTGATCAGACCGGTTCTAGCCTACGACTCGGATTCATGGGCAACATCACGGACGGTTGAGCGAAGTTTACAGGCTTTTGAGAGAATTCTGCAGCGCATTTATAGACCTAGGAGAGTCGGTCAAACATCCCTCAGGAGAGGTAATCAAGAAAGATGAACCTGACTGTGAAGCATATAAGGCTGGGAAGATTGGGGTGGACTTGTGAAGCATATAAGGCTGGGAAGATTGGGGTGGGCTTGTGAAGCATAGAAGGTTGGGAAGATTGAGGTGGGCTGGGCCACCAATGTCAGAGGATGAGATCCCCAGAAAAATAATAAGCGAGGCCATTCATAGTACTAGGCGTAGAGGAAGACCACGTCTTGGATGGATGGCGTAACGGAGGATCCTGGATGTCAGAAACTGGAGAACTGCTTCCCTACAGCTATAAAACACTGCATAACTAAATAAGATGAGACAAAGCAAAAACGAATGTTTCTTGCTGATATCGAGCTGCATAACAATTTTTTGAAAAGAGTTCCTTGTAAGAGGTCCTCAAATTTCTGAACTGTAATTGGCTCTTTCCAAGGAGAATGACCCATGTATTACTTGCATTTTATTTTTTTGCTGACTATAACATGAATTATCACGAATCTTCTGTAATATCTAGTTCTAATATAATATTTTTAATAGAATTCTAGTTTAATAATATTTATGCATTTTTTTTTCCTCCTTAGATGTGTCAAAAAAAAGACCCCACTCACCTGTAATGTCTTCTGAGGTAAAAAAAATTGTTTATACCAATTTGTATACAATATTTAATGTAAAAACTTATTTACTTTTACTAATATAGTTTTTTGGCATGATGTGGTTTTCTTTTTATTTGTTTATTTTTGTTATTCTAAAGGGACCTAATCCCAGAATAAAGCAAGTTTTCTATTCTATTCTATTCTATTCTAATACATTTCTAACTACACTGGTCTAGCAGAGAAAGCAATTTTATATAGTCTGATGTGAAAATAGTGTTTATTTTAACATTTATGCACCTCTCACTGTACTTGTCTGCCAACTGTGGAAAATAATTTAAGTCTGATCTCTATATATCCAAATATCCAATATATATAATATCCAAAGTATTTTTCTCTTCTCTGCTCATCATTATTTTAATTTTATTCCTTATGAAATTTCTAGGCTTTTAATTAAAAATAGAAAAACATCCTATATATTTAGGATGAAAAATAAATTCATTATAAAATTTGTGCGATATTATAAGAGTCTAAGCAGGTAATTAAAAAAATGTCTGTAATTATCTTCAAAGCCCACCAACATTATGCCAATAAAAAAGCGTATGTATTTGAACTCTGTTACTCTCTATTTCTAGTATTCAATATTATTTGTGTTAGTTAAATTTTTAAAATATGTAATAGAAAGTTAATGAACCTCTTATTTTTTTAAAAGTATGTATTACTTATTTTAGATTAATAAGTAGTTTCATAGGATGTTTTAACTGACCTCTGTTTTAAAAATTTTCACTTTTCTTATATACTTGACTCAGTCTGTAGTAATTGAAATTTCATTGTTATAGGATGAATATCTGCCTTCTGTGCTATCTTCGTACAACCCGAAAAGAATAAAAGGTAACAAAAATGCAGTAAAATTTAAAGTATTTCGTTTTTGTTGAATGTTTTCAATTAACTAGGCTGGCCATTTTCATTATTTAGAATTTTTTGTCACCAACCTGTATTGATGGATCAAGGAGAATCTACTATTCTTATTAATCTGTTACAATATTTCTAACAAATGATCATTTATAAAAATAAATTTTTCTATAAATAATAATTTTAAAAATTAATGGTATTGCTGTTTAAGTTATTTGAATTTCAAGTTTGTTTTTTTTAAACTAATTTATTTCACAATTATGTACAGATGGATCGAGTCTAGGATGTCTGAAATGAATGGTAGTGCACCCAAAAAATTAAAACAAAAATGTTTGAAGATTTAATAACCATTTGTCCACCGGAGGAGTGATATCTCCTATATTATCATGAACTGATCTCACACTGAATCTTTTTGCCCTAAAGGCTTTAAAGTAGACTCAAATGTCAGCACATATTAAAGAGTAAAACATTTTTAATGTGTTATTATTTTTGGATAAAAAAAGTTCTCCTTCCCTCTGTCTTCTGCTAGACTTAATTTATTTCCTGTTTCATTTTTACATCTTATTGCATATTGTCAATTCGGAATAACTCAAATTTCAAGAGAATGTCAAATCCCCTTGAGCTATGAATAGTTTGATTTAATTAATTGTTTGAGTAAAAGAAATTAGTTTTTAAATATTTCCAATTAGAGATTTATCTTCCAATTGTAGATTTTTATTTTAGCTCAGTTAAATGAGATGATTCGAGTAACTGAGGTGGCCTTTGTGACTAATATAAGTCATTTTATTTAAGAATAGTTTAGGCTTACACCGTATTTTTGGGGTTGTACATATCGATAATTACTTGAAAATATAAAATTTATCCTCAAATTATTTTCTGGTTTTCCTTATATTTTATTTTATCTTGAAGATTAACATACATCCAAGTGTGCATTACGTCATGCATTAAATGCAATAAAATTAAAAAAAAAAAATTGAAAAAACATAACTGAAATCATTGGAGATAAACTTACATGCTGAGTTATTGAGTTAAGAGCATGTATGCTTATAATAAAAGATATTTCTGTTGATCATGCTTTAGATTAATCTGTACCTATCTTTACTCTTCATTACCTCCGGGGTCAATGTAAGTGTAACAGCAGGGTTATTTGTGTTGTGTTTTGTTATTTACTTAGTTTTGAATTATATTTATTTATGATTGATTTTTATTTTTCAGATGAGTCAATGTCTCCCGACTCTACTACACTCAATCAGATCACTGCCGAGACTGTTCATTTGGACAGTACTGTTTATTCTACTTATATAACAAACGAAGTATTACAGCCCGTAAGTTTCTCTTCAATGTCTTTAGTTATCTATTTTGTTTAGTTTTATTTATTTATTTTTTCTTTTATTTATGTAAGTATATTATTTATAAAATGTTTTTAGGTTGATGCTCAGGTTGCGAGTTTGTTAAACTCCCTTGATTCAAATGGGCTTGGTGAGTAATTATAATATACATTTTTGCATTTGTTTATTTTACTTTCAATTTATCCTAACTCACTAATATTTTACCTTCTCAACTACCCAAAATAAAAAAGTATGGTTATCAGTTGATAAAATGTTTTCAAGATCTCATTTAATTTTCACATTCTACTAATGTCTTATGATTCTTAAATATGGATTTTTAGAAAAAATCATACCCTAATTGTAAAAAAATCTCGTTCTTCGTAGAGTACTAAACAATTTTTTATGAAATCTCAGGGTATGTAGATTTCAGTTCAGTTGAAGTACAATCCAATGTAGAAAGATGACGCAAACCAATTTCTTTTCAGTTTTTTTGATTTTGAAGGTATTTAGATGAATATTATAATTTTTGATTGACTCAGTAATATATTTTAAAAATATCTGATGTTAACAACACATGACTTCCTTGTATGCCTATTAAACTATAAATCGGTGGCTCAAAAAGTGATCCTGAATTTGGTTACTAGTTTCCGAAGATTGCAGTATCTCAAAAACGACACTCGGTGTCGCGACATCCATCTATTGACACACACACACAAATAGGGAGGAAAACTAGTATTTTACACTCAATTTTATCACTTAAAACAAGTAATAAAAATGTTTAATTGGATTGGAAACCAAATTGCATTTGTAAGCTTTATTACCGAAACATATGATTTATGTATTTAATTTTAATATAATTTTTGATGTAAGGTTATTATGACCATCATGTAAAGCACCGTTTTCGGCTCACCAATTTTTACCAAAATATAGTAAATACATTCATATCGATATAAAAGTCCTATTTACCAAATTTGAGATGTGTTACATTATATTTTAATATAATTTTTGATGAAAGTCTAATACGACCTTCAAGTAAAGTATTGCTTCCGGTTTTCCAATTTAGACCAAAATCTAGTATATTATTTAAATCAATATATAAATTATAAACACCAAATTTGAGAAGTTTTGCAAAGTATTTTAATATAATTTTTGATGGAATTCAATTATGACCTTCAAGCAAAGTACCACTTCCGGTGATTACGCAGTGACCAAAAAGGGAGGTTCACAACTAGATTTTACAACATTCCTAAATACAAAATTTCAACTTTCTACGGCTAACCGTTTTTGAGTTATCGAGATACGAACGAACGTACGTACAGACACCACGATGAAATTAGTCAAAATGGATTCAGGGATGGTTAAAATGGATATTTCCGTTGAAATCTGAAAACCGAAAAATTTCGCGATTAAAATACTTCCTTTACTTCGTACAAGGAAGTAAAACATATTTCCACTTTGTTTGATCATACCAGAACATTCTCTCTGAGTTCTCAGCTCAGTTCATTTTTCAGTGACGAATTCAACTTAAAAAAAACTTTAAACCGATATTTAATAGATTTGTACCACTTATATTGGTGGCAAATTTATCCACAATTTTCAAAAAAAAAATTCACTAAATTCATCTTGTTTTTTTACTATTAATAAACAATAGTCAATGAAAATTTGAAGAGTAATTATTGATAAATTAAAGATATCAAGATCATAATAAAATATTTTTTTAAAATCACCTTAGTTTTTTTATATGATATATTTGAAAGAGGCCAGAACTTCATAAAAATTAAGAACAATAAAACAATTTAGTGTTCTGATTAGAAGATCCAAACTTCACATTTTCATAAATAGAATAATTAAGATAATTTAATTTAAATGGAATTTATTAATCCAAATACGATTATTATCTTATTTTTCCTTATATTGTCTTACAGATATGAATGGTGTTTCCGGGAATTATATTGAAAATAATGAAAGCACTTGGCTGAACCTGAGCGATGTGTTGTTGGACGAAAACATTCCTATATTTGGTGAGATTTTTAAAATTCAGTAATGTGCATAATGATGTTTTTAGAATAACTCAAAAACTATACATCTCCTGAAACATTCCAGATGCTCGTTTGAAATATAATTGAATTGTCTGTTTAGCTAAACTTAAACAAAAACAAAAGTCTTTATCATCGAAGATAAAGCAAATAATTTTTATTTTTGACTTTGCACCCGAAGTGGTCAGGAAAGCCGTGATTGGAGTACTAAATATTTTTTAATCTAATGCTATCAAACAAAAAGAAATCTGTGAGAAAAGAAAAATAGTGCTTTGTTTCAAATCGGCATTTGAAATTTTCAATTTTCATTTGTTTGTATCTTTTATCTATGAAAAGTTAAAAAAATATGAATTTTTAAAGTTTTTCTTATTTATTTTACTCATGAATAGTTATAAATTTATTTTCAGATATTCCAGGAGATATTCGGTTTGATAGTGTTTCTTCGACCGAAGGTGTTCCTGATGAAGGTATGTTGTTTTTTTCTATTATAAATATTCAGGAACATGTATAATCTGTAATTATAGTATATTATTTTTTATGTAAACCTTCTAATATATATAATTTTAAATTGGGATTTCTAATTTTTTTAAAGTCATTATTTATCAGATTTCTGAATTAAATTTTTTTATCATTTTTTATTTATTGAAATTGACTACTGTATGCACGTACAGCAAACGAGCTGTAAATTCATGAGCTTAATGAAATTAATTTAAGCAACCCATTGCTAATACTACAAGGACTAACATTTTTCTGGAAAAATAATCAAGGAGATATAGATGCTGTATTTTTATTATAGCTATTTAAAAATTCTTTACAATTTTCTAGTATCAAGGAAAATTGATTTTTTTTTTTTTGGCCAATTTTAAATTCTTTAATAAGGACAAGATCTTCCTTTCTCTGTTTTGTAATTTTAGAAAAAACATTTTATACCATTAGATCATTTGGGCATTTACTTTATCTAAGTGTTAAAATGCTTTGAACTCAGGAGCTCTTGGTACTTTTTTTTATTAATTTTTTAAAATTAAAATAATGAAGACTGGAAAAATCATGGTTTACTTATGATTCAAAAACTTATTTCCAATGAATATTTAACTCAATTTTTTATATTTTATTTATCTTTTTTTTCTCCTAGACACCATTCTTCTGGCAGTCAATGGCTAATTAGTAATTACAAATTATTAATTAATGACTTTTTTTATAATTCTTGCTGTTCTGTCTTGATTTTCTTTTCTTGTTTTTATTTCATAAAGAATTTTCTTAACAAGTTTTTAATGAACTTTTTGTCCCTCTAGATAGAGACAAGGATCTGTTATGTCGAGCACAAGCAGATTATTATATCAAGCCTGTATCAACAAAGTGAGTATTTTAAGACTTTATATCGGATAATTTAATTGTTATATTAACTAGCCTTAAATGTGTAAAATAATCAATAATTCGTACTAAATGTTGAACAATCGACTAAGTTATAAAACATTTGACAATTATGTTTTTAAAGAAATTTTTCACTTATTACTAATAAATGAAATATTTGAAATTTTATCTGATTTTTTTTTTTTTTTGTTGAATGAATGGTAAAATATGAAATCTTTAAAAATCAATTAACATTATAAAACAATAATGTAATAAATGGCTTTCAAAAGTTTCAAATAGTAAACTTTGATATTTGGCTACTTTTCTTGATTTACTAATGGAGTCCATTTTAGTATTACTAATTAAGTTACTACTATGGAGTGGAGTATATGAGATATGTAGGGATATAGGACGGACCAACTGACAAAATAAAAAAATAACCTTAATTAGGTTATGAATAAATATAAACTCAAGGTAATAATCTGTGGTTATTTTAAATTTAATTTTATATTTAGGAAATAATATCAGTTGACCTTTTCACATTAAAGAGAATGTTCGTGTTAAGTAATATTTTAAAATATGTTATGCGGGACTCAATTAAGTTAAATTGAGCAACAACAAATAATTTACTCAAAAAGAGCTAGGATGACAAAGGCAAATCGCTCCTGAGTTAAACCGCTTCCAAGGATGTAGTTAACAAACTTTTTGAATTCAGGTCCATAAAATTACAGAAAAAATAAAAGAATTGGAATGCACCGTTTTGTTGGAAATCTTGATGTCCCTGATGGTTTCAGTTATTATTGTCACAACCTAACAAAAGTAAAAAAAAGTTGGGTAGACCATAATGGGGTGGCGGAGTAATGGTATGGGCTACTTTTCAATTAAAAGGGCCAGTCTCAAATAGTGTTCATTACTGGCAAAATTAATGCTATTAATTATCGAACAGTGTTGGAAGAATTTCTTTTGCCATTTATTAAATCATTAGAAGAAAAAGAGATAGTTTTCAAACAAGATAACACACCGATACAAATTTTCTAAAAAGATAACACACTGTTGTACAGAGCACCCATGTCACACAAAAAATGGCTTGAGGATTTCAGGCTCAATGGGGATCATGGCAAGTGGTGTCTATAGCCTTCAGAAGCCAGAGATCAAGGTACTTAAAGAAAGGATCACGCAGGCTTGGGAAAACATACCAGAGAGCACTTTGATAAACTTGGTAAAAAGTGTTCCCTGAAGGCTGTCATAGATTATTAAAAAATGTATTGAAAGTTCTCATTATTAAAAGAAATTTACATCTCAAAGAGTCAAAAACATTCTGGTTTTATACTTTATTCTGGTTCAATTTCTAGCTAATCCAGACAATGTAATTTGACTCATAATATAATTGTCACAGATCTTAAATACCATTTTATAAAAATTGATATGTTTTGGTAAATCAATTTTGATATAAAAGATTGAAAAATGTTGATATGATTTTTTTTCTTGATTCTATATATTTTCATAGGACAGTATGTAAAAGCTGAAATAGTTCTATTCTCGTCTACTTCCTCTTTTCTTCTTGCATTTTTTGTTTGTAATTATGACCTTCAATATGGCTCGAAACGTCAGCAAAACATTTAATAGAACAACATAATTTAATTTATGAATTATTGACCTTTATTGATCTTTCACAAAAATATCCTTAATTTTCTACTAATATATGTTTTTTTTTAAATTTTAGTGAAGATAGCCCAGGCCGCTTTATTGGAGTTACCAAATCTGAAGTGAAGAGTGGAAGAAAGTCTTCCCATTCTGCAAAGGTAGCTATAATATTAAAATGACTGTTCATTATTTTTAATTTGAACTAATGATATAACAAAACTGTAAAACCAAGCTGGGATTATAATTAAATTAATTCTCTATGAATGAATTTTCTTCAGAAAGTGTTCATCAACAAAATATTTTACAATTCACCTATTGCTCCAAAGATAACTGCAAAAAGTAAAAAAATAAATTTTGAAAAATTAAATAATGGAGCTGTATTCTTGAGTAAAAAGAAACATCTCAGAGACTGACAACATCTATATATATATATATATATATATATATATATATATATATATATATATATATATATATATATATATATATATATATATATATATATATATATATATCGCAAAACTCAAAAAGTAATAGGTCGATTTTGATGCCGTTTTCACTATCATTAAGATAATTTCTTCGAGAAGGTTTATATGCATTAAATTTTTCGAAATGCTCCCCTCAAGGAGAGAAATGAGGGTGACCGGTTGTTTTATTGAAAGTTCTGGTAGCCCATCCTAAGAGTTCTAATAATTGAAGCATAGAAATGCAAAAGAGTCTAAGTGCCTTTAGAAAATGCTTTTAGAATTCAAGTTTCAACTTGAAAAATATTAAAGAAATATGACAATTAAAAAAACAAAACATTTTTTTCTTCCTTTCCTTTCGTTTCCCATAGCCACAGCAAAGCAAGCCAGGGTATTGAATTGAATGATGTGTTTCTGCGGTGAATTTATGTTCGCTATTATACTTTTATTTACTTTCCCATTCATATCATATAGCAATAAGTATGATCAAATTTTCTATATATGACTAATGTGTTGAAAATAAAATAAAAATCAAAGTTTAACTTATATCTTTTCTTTTTAAAGTTGTTCGTAAAAGTTTTGTACAAACTTTACAGTTTGGTTATTTGGAATGATAAGAATAATCTGTCTTCTGTTATTCACATTATCTTTTAAAACTTAGACATAATAAACAAAAAACTTGAAATTTGAGAGGGAATTTAACTTGTAATTCTTTTCACGGGCAACGCCGTGGGGGTTACTGCTAGTATTATATAAAGACTGAATTAACTGTTAAGGAATTTGTTTGTTACTAAGCTCAACAAATTTACCATGCTCATTTCAACTGCTGTGATCTATCAGTTTAATTATATTAACAATTCCGTGTTTTGAAGCTCCTAAATTCTCCAGTGGACTCATCCTTCCTCGGACCAAATATTCTGAGCTATACCTTATTCTTGAAGACCCCTGAAGGCGTCCTTGAAGATCCTTTAATGCCTCTTATATTATTATTTTTAACTGTCAAGAACAGAAGGAAGAATGATAGTTTTGTAAATTATAAATTTTGAGATTGTGGACTGAAGATGCAAGTTAAGTAACTTCCCAATGAAAAATGACAAGAATTTAATCTGTCTTTAACCTCTCCTTAATTTCCTCTTGATTCTGTTTTTTTTTTTAATTGAGTAGACCCTAAAAATTAAATTTTTCTATATTTATATCACTGAAATATTGTTTCTGCTGCTAACCATATATTGCATCTGAAATATATTTACTTTGAGGCCTTATTCCTTACTAGCTTACATCATCATCGTTTAAGGCTAAAACACAAATTTAATTTTTTGAGTCATATTCAGACAATTAACTAATTAAAAAAAAACATGTTTATAATATAAGGAGATTATACATTTAAGCATGAATGTTTTGATGCTAAGTGCTTTTTTATCTTTTCTTAATTTAATATTAAAATCAATACAAACTAAGAAATTTTGAATATTATCAATTTTTAAAAATTGTCTCTGTTTATTTGTTAATAATTGATGCTAAATTTTGCTAGTTTATTTCTCAGTCTTATATTTGTACTTATTTTATAGGTGGATTTGCTATCGGCTATTTGTCTAAAAAAACCTATTAAAGAATTCAATAAAATATTAGAAAATACAGTCGATATTAACGCTGTCGACTACGAGGGGAATACAGCTCTGCATTATGCTGTTAGATCATCAGTCCAATATGTAGAACCGATTTTGGAGAGAGATGATGTTGACAGAAAATTGAAAAATCTTTGTAAGTTTAATATTTTTTATTTTGTCTTGTTTTGTTTTTTCTTTAATTTTGTGGGAATGAGTCAGGAAAGCTTTGTGTAATGTATTTTATTTTAGGCTTTTTTTGTATCCTTCAATAAATATTTATTGATCTAAAGACTCTTCTGTGGAGATATTTCTTTTATTCCTAATAAACACTGACTGATGCACAAATATTATCAAATATGAATAATTTTCTAGTTCTACAATAGATACATGTTGTATTTGCTTATGTTTTGTATCATGCATAATTATAATTCCTACGATATAATGGAAATTCGCCAAGTGAGAATCTAATATTTCTTTGTAACTTAACTGTAGCAATGTAAATATATAAAAATTTATTTTTCAATAAAATATATACCATGATAAATCAAATTTCTATTATTTAGACGAGTTACAACATCCTGTGAACTGTAAAGTATCAAATGTGAAAAAATGCTTTATATTTGTCATGTTCAGAGGGACGATAGGCGTGATGACAATGTCGAAAGTGTCATATGGTCAGGATGGAATATTTCTGAGTGAATGACACTTTCGACATTCAGCCGTTGCGCACATTGTCCCTCTTGCGTAACTGTAATGTAATGAATATGAAAAATATGTTTTTTCACATTTGATACTTCATAGTTGACCCAAAAACATAACAAGATATTATTTTTTTAAGATAAAAAAAAAGTTAAAATGAAGATATTGTAAATTATCTTCATTTGTTTTCTATTATCATTAACCATTTATATTACGACATATTTTATTGATTTAACTTTTAAAATATTTTAGGGGGAGATGATGCTCTTTTGGATGCCACACAGAACGGCAACATTGATATTGTTAAGTTATTGCTCGAAAAGGATTTCGAGTCAAACGTTCAGAACAGTAGGACTGGTGAAACACCTTTACATCTAGCTGTTTCTAATGAAAATTGTGCAATGACTGAATTGCTACTACAAGTGTGTATTTTTTTCCTATCTGCTCAGTCGTATAATTTAATAAAAAACATTAATTCTGATTGAAAAATTCATAAAATGATAGTTTAACTTGATGTATAGACTGCAGGTTCTTCTCTAGTACCAAATTTAGAAACTTATTTATCAAATTAAATGAAATGGCTTATAAATTAATTTAGCAAGCACAGTTCTTGCCAATCTTATGAAAAATCCTTCAGAGAAATTATCCTGCTCACAAAACTGAAAATTAGAAATTAACAACCACTTTCTATTCAAGTACTTAATGAGTTTTACTTCATATTCTGTTGGGGGTAATATAATAATGTTTTGTAGTCTTTTTAAGCCAATTACATTTATTGTGAAATTTTTTTATTCCGAAAAATCAATTGTTCCAAGTTGTAATCTTGTATTTTAATATTATGCGTGATTTTTTTTTTCTGATAACTCCCTACTATTTTAAAAATTATTATAAACAATTTTTCAATCATAAAAACTCATTGATTCTTCAACAGATTTTTAAATAGAAATACCTCTTTGGTTTATAACAATTGCAAAGGATCCTAAAGCCTTATCTCAACATTTTTTTAGTATTAAACATGAAAATTAGAATGAGTAATTGAATTTCAAATATTAAAAAACACCATTTATTTTGAAAACTTGAGATATTACAATATATTATTAACAATTGGTATTTATTTTGCTAGCATGGAGCCGATCCCCTCCTCGGCAACCACAGTGATAAATCTGCTTACGAATATTCAGTGGACTGCAGCACTGAACTGAGGCCGATTATGCACTTTTTGGTAATTAATTATGCACTTCTTTCTACCATTTTGTTTGTCTTCAATTCTTCAAGCTAGGGTGTTAAAATATTTGTATTTCTTTAATTTTATAAATATTGTATGAAACGATATTTCATCGTTGCAGAGCAGAACCATTCTATCTCCAAATTTTGCTTTTTCTGTTTTTTATCACTTACAGTAGTTGAGACTACTGCAGCTTTGATGGAGAAATAAACTATCTCTCTCTATAATGCTTAACCCTGCACTTGGTAATGTGTCAGATATGACACAGTTCTTTTATCCACTTGTTCTCGTGATACTGATCTATTATTCAAATTGTCTGCCAAGCTTAGGGATATTTATTTTTTAAATAGATTTTTTTGTAAATAATGTTAAGTTAAAAATTTTTATGTAAAGCATATTTTTTGTTAAAAATTCACAAAAATGTTCTACCAAGTTCAGGGCTTAGGTAGAAAGCCAAAAGTTTGGTTTATACATTCATAGCATGAAACGATAAAACAAAAAGTAAAAAAAAGAAAACCTTTCCTATAAAGTCCAATTTTCGGAGGTAAGGTAGCTCCGCTCTGAAGCGATGATATGATGGTAAAAAGGCCAATGGGTGTAACCTTATAAAAACATTGAAAATGATTTTTTTATTGAAAACAGTTCCTCTTGATTTCCTTCCTTTTAAGGCAAATGGGCGTAAATTTTAGATGGTGGCCTGCACCGGTTTTTAATGCTTAGAGCATTAAAATTAGTTCATGAAAATTCTTGGGAAACTTTGTTTGAAATTTTGTTAGCATCTCTTGTAAATTTCTCATTTTCAGGGTTATACCCAATGACCTTTTTATCATAGATTATATATATATATATATATATATATATATATATATATATATATATATATATATATATATATATATATATATATATATATATAATTACATAATTACTTATTATTCACGTAAAATATATCTAATTAGAAATTGATAAATGATGTACCATTTCTATAAATTTGTTTTTATTGAAAACTAGCTTCAAATGTTTTAAAATCGATCTTCAGTTCTAAAAACATGCGAACATCTAAATTGGTGATTTTTTAATGTTTGTATGTTTTTAGAACTGAAGATGATTATATAACATTTGAAATAGTTTTCAATAAAAACAAATTTATAGAAGTTGCACATTATTTATCAATCCCTAATTAGATTGTTCCTTCTGTACTATCATGCATAGGTCAATTAATAAAATATATCTCCTAAAGCCGAGTCCACAACTATAAAACTTCTTACCGAATACGATACACAATGTAAAATTTTGTGCGTGCTGAAATTTTCATAAATGTGGACATGTGGACGTGACTAAGCTCGCTACAATTTATTCCATATTCAATTCACATGTTCCTGACTGAATCGGTTTTCTGACAAACATGAAAGGATTTGCACCACATTGAGCTCTTGATGTGGACTTTTCTTCCCTGAAAGAAAGGCTTGCCATTTTTTCTTTGCCTCTTCAACCTCTATCCCTAATGAATTTGCTATCTCCTGACATGTGTCATTTTTAATAAAATGGTATTTATTTTTCGGATCTCACAAGAATTTTTGTTCCTTGTATTTTTGTGTCAGAAAAATGAATGGTTCCTTCTCTAATTCCACTCTAACCACAACTGTTAAAATTTACTGCTGAAAATTGTTGAAACCAATAACCAACCTTTTGTTTTAGTAATGTAACTTCCACGTTATGGTTATATAATTGAGCACCAGCGTGCGCCGCATGACTTACAAATTTTTCTGAAAATAATATTTAATTTGTGACAAAAATATTTGTGCAACACCCGTTCACCAAAATTTTTTAATAGGCGAGGGCCCAGCTTAAGATTATATGTTCTCTAAAAATCAACAAATTTCATTCTATAAAACTTGGTTCAACTTACCTTAAGCTGTTATTTTGTATGATGTGTTATTATTTTTTCCAACAGATGCAGAAAAGTATGTTCCAGAAAAGGAAATCTGCCTGCTCTAATGAAGCTTCAAGTTCTCCTGAAAGTAAGATTTTTCAATTCTATTTTTAGATTATTACAAGAAACGTCAGCATTTATTAAATAGATTCATACTATTGTTTCCTTTAATTTTGACCGCCTGACCGTCTTCTATGTCAACTATTCTATAAATAATGCGCACTGATTTTGTTATATCCAAACATTATTCATAAACTGCTCTTATCATTTAATTCAGACTAGCAATTATTTTTTCAATGTTTTATTCTAATTTAATCCAATGAAAAAAAAAAAAATTTTTTGCCTTTTGGATAATTTTTTTCTCTTTTTTTCAGATGATTTAGTCAGCAAGTTAAACGAGCTTACGTAAGTATTTTAAATTAATATATGAATATTTTATTGATTTTAAGTTTATTCTAATTAAATTTCTTGCCATATGTACCGAAAACTATCTAAGATTAGTTTATTTTTACTTCCTTGTACGAAGTAAAGGAAGTATTGTAATCGCGAAAATTTTCGGTTTTCAGATTTCAACAGAAATATCCATTTTGACTATCCCTGAATCCATTTTGACTATCCCTGAATCCATTTTGACTAGTTTCGTCGTGGCGTCTGTTTGTTCGTTCGTATTTCGCATAACTCAAAAACGGTTAGCCATAGAAAGTTGAAATTTTGTATTTAGGATTATTGTAAAATCTAGTTGTGAACCTCCCTTTTTGGGCACTGCTTAATCACCGGAAGTGGTACTTTACTTGAATGTCTTAATTGATTTCCATCAAAAATTATATTAAAATACTTTGCAAAACTTCTCAATTTTGGTATTTATAACTTATATATTGATTTAAATAACATACTATATTTTGGTCTAAATTGGAAAACCGGAAGCGGTACTTTACTTGAAGGTCATATTAGACTTTCATCAAAAATTATATTAAAATATAATGTAAAACATCTCAAATTTGGTAAATGGGACTTTTATATTGATGTGAATGTATTTACTATATTTAGGTTAAAATTGGTGAACCGAAAACAGTACTTTACTTGAAGGTCATAATAAGCTTACATCAAAAATTATATTTAAATTAAATACATAAATCATATGTTTCGGTAATTAAGGTTACAAACGCAATTTGGTTTCCAATCCAATTAAACATTTTTATTACTTGTTTTAAGTGTTAAAATTTGGTGTAAAATACTGCTTTCCTCCCTATTTCTGTGTGTGTGTGTCAATAGATGGATGTTGCGATGCCGAGTGTTGTTTTTAAGATACTGCGATCTTCGGAAACTAGTAACCAAATTCAGGATCACTTTTTGAGCCACCGATTTACAGTTTAATAGGCGTACAAGGAAGTCATGTGTTGTCCACATCAGATATTTTCATTAGATGTTTAGATAAAAATATGTTTAATATTCATAATCAATTACATTAATAATCAATAACCTTTAGAAAAAAAATTTTTTTTTGTTTTAGTGTTTCAACTTCATGAGTCCATTTATCACTTGTTCTTCTGTGCCATGTGATGTGAAAACATATTCACTCATTCACCTGCATTTTATTGGCCAAGTGGCTAAGTTAATATATTTTTGTATATTAATGTATTTTGTGATAGCGTTAATGTTGGATGAAATTTTTTAAATATGTTTTCTTCCTTTTTTTTTTAATTTTTAAATTTTTATTGTTACATTTATGTTTTAAGTATAATTGTATCTCATGTTACATTAATTAGTAACCTACATGTGTTAGATGTACGCAGTAGTGATTTTATTTTTTTATAATTGAATTGAATTTTTTATAATTGCTTATGTTAATGGCTACTTGTGATAAATTGTTATTTTTTGTTTAGACATTTAAAAGATGCAACATTGTTATTTCAAAATTAAATACAATAGGTTTCTTCTTTTACTAGTTGTATCACATGAAATGCTAGTTTTTTTTATAACATTACCTTAATAAAATATTAATGAATGTAATCCGATTTCTTTTATCAATTAAAATATGCTCCTTGCCTTTTGTCTGATTCTTCCAAAAACATTTTTTTTTTATTCTCCATTTTTTCAAAGTAAGTCTCCCTGTTTTCCTCGCCCCTACCTGACCTTTCGGTCTTATGGGGTTCTATCAGTGATACTGAAGAACTTCAATTTTTAATCCTTGGAGGTTTCGTTTGGTCAGTCTCAAGACGGATAATTGTGTTAATAATGCAGGAACATTGGCCCCAATACTTAAAAATTGGAGTACTTTAATTTTACTAACTATTTTATTAATTATTAAATTGTTATTACATGTGATACAACCGGGTATAAATCAAATTTCAATGTTATCCACATAAAGTTGTTAACATTCCTAACTAACAGTTCTCTATAGTCCAAATAGTCTTTTTTTAAGTTCTTTTTTTACTAATTATGTTACTATATTATTTTAATTATTTGCATTTATCATTTTTAAAAATACTAAATTGCATACTATTTACTGCATTATACATGAATTAATTATATAAAAAATAGAATAACATTTGAATCGTTTTCAGATGATGCAAATTAGGAATATAATAAAAACTTTATAAAAACCAGAGATTAAAAAAAGAATAAAAATGTACACAATTTATACAAGACATTTGTGTAATTGAATTTGAAAAGGATGTATTTCGGACTCTTATATTTATTATAGTTTATGATTGACCTAATAAATATTTGAGGAATATTTTCCTATCATTGTTTCTGCCCTAAACCTTTTATGTAACCACTAATCAGTTAAGTGGTTTTGATTTTATCTCCTATGTTCTGCTGAAAATCACTCATGTGTTCTCAAATCTCAAAGCTACTCACCCTATTAACAGAAAAGAGTGTCTGTTTTTTTGCCTCGTGGTGTGTGTATTTTCCCTACAAATTATGTATTTTTTTATTTAATTGAGAGAAAAAAAATGTGTATTAAATATTATTGCTGAAACTTTATAGCCTGACCACTTAAAAAAAAACCTTTTGGGCAGAGCTTAGACCAGGTTTTGTTTATACTGGAAAAAGCCTTCTCACTCTATCTAATTTCACACGGCTATCTTGAATTTTATTTTTATTTAAAAAACAAAAGGTTACTGTCAGATGCATGCGCACTAAAAGGATCTTTGCTAAGTGGTCGGTCTATATATATATACTTAGTTGTTACTTAAAAGATTGTTTTTGGCTGTGAAACGTCTTTCTCGTTTTTATAAAGATATTGATAACAGGTTATAGATTTTACTTCTCGTAACAATTTAAAAATTAAAAGGAATAATATTTTTTGATAACAGTATTGTAAATTTTAATTTTTTTTTTTAATTATTTGATAGGTGACATCGAGTTAATGAGTTTGCTTTGTGTGTTACTTTATCTAATTGCTCGAGGTGCTTTTTTTAAATAAGTATGTTTAATATTTTAACTTGTCTTTAATTTTAATACAGGTGAGGCTAAACAAGTGGACTTATAAGTTGTTCTGGTTTCCAATTATCAATAACTCTAAAATATTTTACAGTAAATAACAGAAGTCATATAAAACAAATTAGAAATATAATTAAAACTGAAAGTAGAAATATTATTTTTTTTTAATTTTTATAAATTTGAATTTGGGTGTTTTTGCTCTTCCTCTTTTCCTTTTATGTTTACATTCAACTTGGCATTATGAATTTTTATTGGAGGGACATTTTCATGCTTTCGGAACAATTGAAACAATTTTGGTAATGTTGATGTCTTTTTATTCGTCTAGACATCTGAACCCACAGATGTTCAATAGGGTTTAGATTGATACAACATAATGTGAACTCTTAACATTATATCGATGGGTTTTCCAGGTTTTGGAATTAGGTAGTCACTTTTTTTGCCTCAGTGTATTAGAGTGTGCCACATTTAAGAGCAATATGTAATAAAGACATTACGTTTATTTGGTACAAACAAATTAACATTAGTTTTATTGTGTATCACCTTTTTACTTTTGTCATTAGGAGATTTGAAATATGTTAATATTTCAAACATATTTTATAATATGTTATTTGTCTGTATGTTGTTCTAATGCTGTGAGCTGGTATAAAAATAAATAAATATATATATGTATTGATTGGTTTGTTTTGATTTAATTGCTTGATTTAAATGTTTTTAAGTTTTTTTAATCTAATCCCTTAAAAATGTTTTGAAAGGATTTATTTTACTTTAGTAAAAAAAGCGATGTTGTGTTCCAAGTTGTCACTTTTAACACATATGTAAAATAGTAAAATAGATATGTTAGTAGCTCTTGCACTAAATCTTGTCATAATTTTTACTTAACTTAGTAACGGTCCTTACAATTTTAGCTATATTTAAAAATTTCTAACTATAATAAGTGATGAAATTTTAACTAATTATTGCAACACAAGAAAAGAATATTTTCTGAAAATTTTGGATTTTTAAAGTCTGTCCCTTCTGAGACATTTCAGATTGAAAATACCTGATTTTAGAAAAAAAGCAATATTTGAAAACCCATTAAAAACAAAGGATGCAACTCTGAGGCCTGAAATTTTTTAGGGGAGTAGTATGCTATAACCACTACTGTATCTAGAAAAAAAATTAAGGTGAGTCTTAGTTTTATCTTTAACATTTTTAATTTTAAAAGAGATGATTTTTATTTTTATATTATTAATATCTACCTAATTTGTTTGTTTATTCACAACTAAGTAGAGATCTGAATACTTAACAGAAAATTTTGTGCATTTTATGCTCTTTAACGGGTTTTTGGTTGGACCAAATATTTTTAAAAACTAAGGAGCTACACGGATTAACGCAAACCTCTGTGTTTATGCAAAATGTAAAATAGGCTGACACATTAATATTTAATATAAATGGGTGCTTAAAAAAAAAAAAAAATGTTCATCTAAAAAATTAATGAATATCTGTTTTCATTTCAACTCTCTGAATATAGTAAAAATATAGGTAAATTAACAAATACATTTTGTCATGTAAATGATTGCTGGTCATATATGGTATATATATATATATATACATTTTCGTATTACTTTAATTCCATGTAACAAATTAGTTGAAAGATCGGGCCAAATTAATGACTCCAATCATACTTAAAACAAGATAAATTAGAGATGAACATTTAATTAACAATAATAGGATTCAAAATTATTAGTTCAAAATTGTCGCCATTCATGTTTAATTCATGTTAGTTATTTAATATTTTAGTTCAGTCCCAACAACAGAACGCCACAGTGACGTTATAATAATAAGGGAGATTGGACATGAAAACATATTTTCATTAGCTTATTACACTTCATGTTAATAATATCGTATAATAATATATATAGTATTCTTTAGAAGGGGCGAGCGATTACCGCTTCTCGCTCCTTCCCAATCAAAATGGAAAATCTGCACCCATGCCGTCTATTATTTATTTTTTAGATTAGCTTGAAACAAGTCTTACAGTCATGAGCGAAAAACTTCTATTATAATATAATTATCCAGGATTTATTTAACTAAACATAATTTTATTTATTTTTGTAGCTTCGTACTAATAAAGATGGCTGTGTGAATTATAATCAACATGTCTAAAAAAGTCGTCTTATAAAAGAATGTAAAACTTACTGTGAAGTGTATGACAATTCACTTGAATTTATATTGCATCAAAAAGTAATCACTTGAATCAACAAGTAATTATAGCTGAACAAACCACATAAAAGAAATTAGTTCGTCACACCTTGTGTACGATGTACTCCTTTAGACCAACTTTATTTAATTCGCAATCTCAATGCTATACAAACTGTTAATTAATAAATACTTTCTAATTAAAGGAAATGTTATCATAAATTATATATATTTTAATGTAGCCTTGTCTTACTAGATGTGATAATTAAACACTATTAGTCATTCTGGTTTTCCCATAGCTCTCTCATGTAAAAAATGCCTGGAAAGGGAATGGCATTTGAATAATTGTCAAAATTTTCTTTTTAGAAAAAAGTTTTAATATATTTTAATTATGAGCAGTCAAAATTTTCTCAAGGGAAAGGTAGCAGCTTATCTTCAGGATGAATTAATTTTTCAGGCAATAATTCCATTTTAATACATGCATATTTTCTTTTGTAGTTGAATAGTTTGAGTTTGTTGTTGAAGAGTTTTTTTAGCAGCAATGCGACCATTGCTACTAAGGTATGCATTTCTCTGCTATGAATTACTCCTTTTTCTCTTTAACTTGTACATTTATGTGTTGTGAGCTCAATGCTAAATATGCTGATGATTTGCTTTGGCGAATGTTAACTTACCTTAAGTTACCTTTATTTTATCAGATCATTGCCTTTCCCATTTCCAAACCAAGATATTACAATAAATTCATGAAGCATTGCTGTTGGAATGCTAGCTTTAAAAAAATAATCTAATAAATTATTAATCCCTTAACATTTTTCAAGTGAATAGAACAATTATGATACTGAATATTTCTTTTCAATATTCAAGTTGAAAATATGGCTCTTCGATAAGTGGATCATAGCCTAAGATTGTAAAGTACTAAACTTTACAAGCTGTGTAAATAATGTTGTATATTTTATTAGTCTCTATATCAATAACACATAACTAAAAATATTAAAAAACAATCACATCAGACTATAAAATTTATAGAATTATATCTTTTAACATTTATTGCTCTGATATAAAATTAAAGACTCTTTGATTTATATTTTTATCATTTAACTACTGCCTACAACAGTTAATACCTCCCCATAGATTTGACCCCATAAATTTCCTCTTTTAAATTAACAATAATATTTCATTTTATAAAAGTCTTTTATGAGTTTGCATTGTTCTGGTCGTCAGATCAAATGCCAATTTTTTTTTTTGGGGGGGGGGGAGTTATATCATTTATTAAAAAATGATTATTTTTTAATTTATATTTGTATCTTCGGTTAATACAATACACATTTCTCTATTAAATAACTTATTTTTTAACTAAAATTTAAAATAAATTATTAACCCTTGATGGATAGTGAATTAAAATCCAAAATGTTCAGATCTTGTGGTCTACCAGTATTTACAGATAAGAGGTTCATCATCTGCTATTTATAATTTCTGAAGTTATATTTCTTTTGTAAAAGATACTCTTCACCATATCCTACTACATACATCAAGATAAATTTCTTCCACCTCTTTTCAAACACTTTACTGTCATAACTATTAAATCATAACCAATGACCTCACTTTCATCACATTGCATATTTAGTTTATCTACTTTTTTTAACAGTTGTCCAAATATCATTGCACATTGGAACATTTAGAAACTATTCAATTTTTTTTTTTAATATTATACAATTCTTTCTCTGTTCATTAGCTGCTATTGTATGCAGGAAAGGTTGCTTTCAATTTGTTACTACATCAAGAACTACTTGATATTATTCCCGATCTTTTCATACACTTTACATTATAATAAATACAAATAGTTTTGTGTAAAATATTACAGGTCTTTTGTAATAACATGGTGACTAAATAACATTTCCGCTTCACTCCGTTTCTGTATTAGGATTCCATTGCCATTATTTTTTTAATTTATCAACGATGAGAAACTAACACATTCATTCAATCAGTTTACTTTCCCATTTATTAAATGCGATGATTTCATCGCAGAGAACATTAAAAAAATTAGGAGAACATTTTTTTCTTATTAGAATAGTCCACATTTTAAGAGTATGAGCTGAAAAAGGTATGACTTTAAGTTACGATTTGACTTTAAAGATATTGATTTAATGGTTATTTCAAGTATTTTTTCTTAGGGATTTAACTTCACAAGCTGGAAGAAGGTCCACCCTAGGAGACAATTGTTATGAAAAACGAAGCCATCGGATATTATAAGCAAATGATGGTGATTCGTTGGCTTGAGGCAGCTGTTGGAAAGTTGTATAAACAGAAAATGATCAGAGGATTTTGTCATTTACAAACAGGCCAAGTAAATTTGTATTCATTTTTTATATTTTCCTTTCTTGGCTAAAAATGTTAGTTTTAACTTAATCTAGTTATATAAAAAAACAAAAACTAGGGTTCACTCTCTCTATAATAATTTGGTACACACATGAAAAACATGTCACTTTCTTATAAATTTGGTTTTATGCTCACCGCTTAAAGCTGTTTCACAGTTTGCAAATTGATTCTTATTTGGGTATAACTGTTTGTTTGTTTTTTTAAATAAAAAAGTTACTTTTTATTTTAATGCACTTAACATCTTCCCCTTTTTCACATAAGAATATAAGTATTTCACTTATTTTTATACAATTAAATAATAATTAATCAAGTAATGCTTTTTTAAATGATCTTCATAATTCAAGGCCATGATTAATAAAGATTTGTAATAATTAATTTCATTAATTTAGTTCTAATTTAATTATCTAAAAATAAGGTAAATAAATATGTTCATAATTAAAAACGATAAAATTACCACTTTACTATCGCAATTGAATTTTTTAAATAATTAATTTAATTTTCTACAAAAATAAATACTGTTATTATTATCCATTATGATTATAAATGATTAAATTCATAATTAAAAAACATGAAATTACCCATTTACTATCATAAATAGGTGCAAACTAGAATCTAACAAAATTAAATCACAATGGGTGTAGCAACTGGGAATAAAATTTGTCGCGATGTAACAAAGCGGGGTAACATATTTTTTTAGGGAGAGACAAATTTGATATTCGTTTTTTGTACCCCCAAAACTACTAAATACGAATTTTCATACCAATCGAAAAATTGCTATTAAAAAACAGCTTTAAGCGGTGAGCATAAAACCAAATTTATAAGAGTGTGGAAAAAAGGGGCACGTAGTTAACATGAATGGACCCAGAGATCGCTAGTGAGACGACACTCGATTCAGTCTCTAGACTCTTCTGATAGTGCGCCGTTCCTCTATAGTTGTACCCTATTTAAATTTTTTTTTTATAGTGAAAATATATTTTACAAAAATGATATTGAATTTGAATTTTTTAAATTTATTTAAAGACTTTTACAACTTAAGTCATATGTCGTCACCAAATATAAGTTTTTTCCATCTTCCTCTGTCTTACCAGTCTCCTTCGCGCATTCCCCTGTTCACCATTCCTTCCTTGACGCCCTCCAACCAGCTTCTCCTCGGGCGACCCCTCTTCCATTTTCTCTCTGATCTCCATTCCAAAATTCTTTTAGGCCATCACCCCTCTTCATCACATGCCCATAACATTTCATTTACCGACCTTTTTGAAACCGTGATGACATGATCGACTCCAATAATCCATTTCTAGGGCTATAAGTCTTTGTGATTAACTCTCTTTAATTGTCCACGCTTCCGCTGCGTAGAGAGTAACACTTCCCAGGAATGATTTGTATATACACTTTTTTGTTTTTAAGGAAACTGTTTTACTCCATGGTAACGAATTTAAGGTTCTAATAATGGTCTTCCCGTTGCTTATGCTTCTTTCAATGTCCATCTCTGTTGTTTCTATAGCATTTACCGAGCTTCATAGATATTTAAACTGCTCTTCAGATCTCATAATCTATGTGTCCAAATGTAGGTATTCACCTTGGCTATTAAATGCCATATATACCGTCTTTGCTGACTTCCAGCCCCCATAATGAGTGTTCCTGGAGAATTTTTACTCTGCATCCTCTGCTTCTGAAGTGATGAGCACCTGGTCGTCAGCAAACTGGAGATTAAATAGGCAATCATTCCCTATCTTTAAGCCCACACCCCTACATTTCTTCTTCCATTCTCTTAGGGTCCGTTCCACATAATGTTAAAGAGAAACGGAGACAGTGAACATCCCTGTTTCAGACCTTTGGTTATGGGGAAACTATTACTAACAGCGGCTCTAATTTTAACACAGGCTTTTGCACCATCATGAAGGCTTTCTATTGCTGTTATAAGGTAGGAACTTATATTGAAATCGTCCAGCGTTTCCCACTTCTTTAATGGCACAGTGTCATACGCTTTTTGGAAGTCAAATATTAGGTGTAACTCTTCATTGTGTACCATTGCCTTCTCCAGAAGTTGCCTGACTACAAAGATGTGGTCACTGCAGGATCGTCCTGTTCTGAATCCAGCTTATTCTTCAGGAATTATGTGCGCATATTCTTCTTCCAGTCCCCGCTTAATGATTCTGCCATATAACCTACTCATACTGTTATTCTAGATTTAGGCTGGTCACTGTTATTCCATGATAGTTTGAACACACTTTTTTACTGTCTTTCTTAAAGATCGGAGTAATGTGGCCAACTTTCCGCTCTTCTGGTACTTTATCTTTGCTTAAGCAATAATTCATGTATCTTGAAAGGGATTGGGTTAGTTCTTCCGGTCCATTTTTTATTAACTCAATTTGGATATCACCCGGACCAGCAGATTTGTGGTTTTTCATTCCTTTGAGAGCGAGGGTTATTTCTTCAACTGATATTGGTAGAAAACCCTCATTTTCTATTATCCTACTTGTTGGTTGAGTGATATATGCCAATCTCTCTTCCTTAAGTAGGCTTGAAAAATACTGAACCCAGATATCTTCATTCATGATATCAGGTCCAATCCTCTTCGTTTTTTGTTTTTTTTTGGCTTTAATCTTTTCCATGCTAAACTGCTTTTTTGAACCATTAGGCATCTATCGATTAGTTCGCAATTTCTTTCCCAAAATCTACTGATTGCCTGTTTTCTCATCTTTTTAATTTGTCTGTTCGCATTTTTATATTCTTTAAGGGTTTGCTCGTTTTTGTTTGAGAGCCATTTCATAAAAAGGTCTTTCTTCTTTTCCACATTCCATATCCCACCAATATTTGTCATTATTTTTTCCTTCCGACTTTCTGCCAAGGGCTTCTGAAGCTGCTTGATGGATACACCTTTATATTTGTCATACTCTTCTTCAATCAGTTTTCTTCTCAGCCTATTTTGATAGATATTTTTAACTGATTCTTTGAATTTGAATTATAAATTAAAATTAAAGTACAAAAATTTACAATCTGAATATAAGCTTAAGAATTTAGAATTTGAAAGCCATCAAAACTTAGCTGTTTCTGTATTAAATTCTATATTAATTGATTTATGAATTAATATTTCTTCATGAATGAGTTTAAAAAAGTATTCAATTGCGATCGTTAATGAAAATACATTAGAATGCTAAATATGATAGAATATTCCTCCTACCCTATCTGTTTTACGTGAAGCCAAATATATATATATTTTTTTAATATGAATAAACTATTATGTTATATAGGAAGCTTGTGCTGTCCGTAGACTCGTTAATATCTGGTTACAGAATACACGGATCGTCATATTTAATGGGTCTTACACTTCTAGAAGTGATTGCTGAACTATTAGGAAAACAGTCTGGAGCATCTAAGGGCAAAGGAGGTTCAATGCATTTATATGGAAAGAATTTTTATGGGGGAAATAGTATTGTTGGTGCTGAGGTACTTTTATCTGATATACTGAAATAAATTTAATTAGTAATAAATAGTATTTAGTTATAATTACAGGTACCTCTTGGTGCTGGTATAGCTTCAAAGTATCAAAAGACGGGAGGAGTGTGCTTCACAATTTATGGCGATGGAGCAGCAATGCAAGGCCAGATTTTTGAGACAATCAATATGGCAAAGTTATGGAACCTACCATGTGTATTTGTTTGTGAAAATAATGGCCAAGCTTTGAGTTTAGCCAATAGTACTGTAGCAACCTCTGGAATTTCAAAGGTAGAAGCAGCTGATTTCTATACCCTAGGAAATTACATACCAGGAATACAGGTAATGCGTACAATTATTTTAACAACAAAATAGTAATATGCAAAAACAATGGGGTTGTTACAAAGAAACAAAAATTAAGAAAACATGAAAATATTTAATAAAAATTTGGCATCACACAATTTTCACTCACCTTCCTATTTGAAATCAATTTTCAAAGTTTTCATTTTGTTTTGATTAAATAAAAAAAACTATAGAAATAATCTTATTCATTCTAAGGGGTGAAATGTAATTGCATATCTACTTCAACACATTGGTGGCTTGTTAGTGAAGTTGATGCCCATAAATATTGAAACTTGATGAAGTCGTTGGGTGTCTTCCAAATTGAATGAAACTCAACTCTTCTGACAAACATTAATTTACTTTCTCTATGTTTATAAGTGAAGATGCAAGAAGCTTTCTGTATGTTGAAATGCGCAGATGCATGGGACGGAATGTACTTGCAAGGAGCCGTAACGCCTAGTGGAAGGCACCCGAATACTATTCAAGTTTCAATATTCATAGACGTCAACTTCACTAATAACCCACTAAGTATTTAAGTAGATATGCAAATAAGTTCCGTCCCTTAGAATGAATAGGATTATTTCTGTAGTCATTTTTTTTTTAAATAATTTTTTAATTTAACGTTTTTTTAGTTTTTCAAGTATTGGTGATTTATATTTTATTAGTTATGATCATAAACTTACGAATCATATGATACGAAACATCAAAAAAAGTTGAGAATAATTAATATGTAACAAAATATTTTTTCAGTGTTTTGAGCTCAAATGGTTTCAAAACATTCACGAGAATTCACTGAACAATTTGAGCTAGCAAAATTAAAAATTGTTTGGTCCGTTCGCTGAAAAATCTTTTTAAATACCCTCAAAGAGACGAATTAACCCATTTAATACCTCTTTTCTCTGTATTTGAGCTCAGATTGTTTCAAACCATTTATGGGATGAGTAATTTGAGCCATCAACTCGAAAATCAGTTGGGCCTTTCGTTAAAAAAATGATTACATACCCCATAATCTAAACACGCTGTAGTTGGGTAAAAAGTAGAAATTATTAACTACAACAATCACTTCAGCTTATGCATTTTTCATAACTCTCCATAAACATGTACGACTATATATGTTAGATATTAATTTGTCTAAAATCATTAGATTTTCATCTGTATTACTACCCTTATTTCCGGTTTTCAACCTGAGAAAATATTTCTCCTTTCCTTAATTATCAAATTGTTTCATGCTTTATATTTAACCATATTTCATTACTACTAACGAGATGGGTAATTATTTCAAATAAACAAAATTGAAGGTATTTTAAAGGAAGCAATTTTGAGAGATGCTATAACATCCCAGGCATATACCCATCTTAAATATACAATTTCAGTTTGGTACAACCTTTCATTTTTGAGTTCAACTTACCACATACACACACAGACTATTTTGTGAGATTTGGTTATTTGGACTCAGGGGACCTTAAAATGTGTATTTTCTTTGAAAACGTGGATTTGAAATTTTTCAAGGTACTTTCCAAGTACATATATTTTCCTAATATTGTATATATATTTAAACACTTTTCCATATTTCATATATAGATAAGTGAAAGTAAAAAAAAACAAAACATATGATGTAGAATTTTAATTTAATTCATTCAGGTTGATGGTACAGATGTTATAACTGTGAGAGAAGCTGCTAAATTTGCCATTAATCACATCGTGGCAGAGAAAGGCCCAATAATTCTTGAGTTAGTCACTCCAAGTGGAGATTCATTTAATGATTTAAGCAATTTCGACGAAAACTCAAAAAGAAAAGATCCAATAATGTTATTTAGAAAAAGTGTTGCTACGGCTGGCCTGATTACTGAAGAGGAATTTAAGGTAAGCTTAACAAACAATTGTAGCATTAAAAAAAAACTGCAGGAGTCATTTGATAGCTATTTAATTTTAGTTTATTAAACTGTTCGTTAGACTGTTACTATTAATGCAAACAATTATTTAAAATTACAACAGATTATGTTGGAATTATTTTCCATTCTGATTTATTCAAGTGGATGTAACTTCAATATTTACTGCTTAAATTTATTAATATTAACATTAATTAAGCTTAGAATGAATGATACTGAATTTTTCATTCACAGGACAATACTTCATACATTGTTTTTTCCAGTTAATTGAAGAAAATACAAAAAAAAAAGTAGAGGAATCGGTCGCCAAAGCACTAAGGGATGTCGAGCCTGAATTGAAGGAACTGACAACCGAAATATACAGTCTTTGCTTAGAAGACAAGTAAAGAAACAAATAAAACTTCATAATCACTCAATAATATTATAAATGAAAATTATTTTAATAAATGCTGTAGAACCTATTAATGACATTTCATAAGTTTTTTTTTAATATCTATATTTAAGTATTATCTATCTCATGAACATTTATAATATAAGTTAATTATTTATAAAATTTATTAAAAAGCTTATCGAACCCTGACGCTCAATGTCAATAACAGCAACAGTCCATGCCTACCAACCTCCTTCCACTGAATTCCATCAAAACCTAAATCCTCGAGATCAGACCTTTCACGTATTGTGAAAGTATTTCCCATCTACGTTTCGGTCGACCCCTAGGACGTTTGCCTGTCAAATTAGCACTGATTATCTTTTTAGAGATTCGTTTTTATCCAATCCTACAACTATATATGTCTAATTAATTTACCAAAATGGTACCATCCCAATTTTCCACTTGCTCCATGATTCCTCTGGAACAGACTCCACCAGGAACCTAATCCGGACAATGGAAGTTTTACTTCAGAAAAACTCATGACTGTTTAACTAAAGTTATTAAGGCGTTCGAAGCTATGCCACACCCTCCAGCTAGCCACCCTCTTTAAATGTAATTTTTGTATTCTTTATAATTTTTATTGTTAAAATAAATGGCTCAAGTTTCAATATAACTGTTCCATCTTTAAAGCTCTACTCCATCTCCTCCTAAACATCACTTAATCCTTTACATCTTTATTCAGTATTACACCAATCAACTTGATATGAGATGTGTATCCCAGTTAGTGAATGCAATCATGGAGTAGAAACCTTTAAAAAAAAAATTAAATTGAAATTTTTCAATATTTAATAAAAAAACTCTAGTCCCACATTACAATGCAAAAGATACACATCACCAGCTTATGAGGCAAGAATAATCAATTATCTGGCTCCATTCAAATGAAAGTTCACAAGTATTATAACATCCATAGCTGAGAAACTTCATGCGCCCAATGCAGAGCAGGCGACAAGGCTATAGAATATCTCCTCCAGTTTTATACTCTCTTTGAGGATGAATATAAGTAAATATAGACAACAAAGAGATAAAAACTAAAGTTATCTTTAAATTGATGCTTGAGACCCACAATACATGGGAAGCACTGTTGCTGCTCTGTAAACAACTTCTCTTCTCTGAAACTGAGAGTGTAGGAGTGGAAGAAACTGCTGGTAGAAGTGGAACTGCCCTGTCTTGAGGAGGTTTGGCATCTGGCAACACTGCAACTTCACCCCAAGCCCCTATTTGTATGAAGGCAACTATAAATATATCTATAAATAACCAAAAATTAATTCAGCCAAGAAAAAAAGAACCAAGGAACATATATTAAGAATTCTTCGGTGTTCAGAACTGATGTAGCAGTGTAATTTGGGGAATATTATAAAATAAAATTATAAGTAAAATATTTTAATTAATACAGTTAAATAAAAATTTTAAACAAAGATTTAGCAAGATTATAAATTAGAAACAAAAAGCCATCGATAAATTATTTTTCAGCTCGTTCCTTTCTCTGCTGAACCATTTCTCGGAGATTATTCTCGCTTTCCTTCAAAGTCTTTTCCAGATAAGTTTTACTACCCTAAAAAGAATATAAAAAGTACAATAATTTGAAGATATTTAATTATTCAATAACATAGTAAACTTAAAATCATACCTCTAAAGTTTTAATTTTTTCAGAACAAGTGACAGATTTAGTACTGAGATTTTGTAATACGGTAGATACAGGTGTTAAGATGAACATTCTTCCAACAGACTCGTAGGTTTTAGTGTCATCTGAAAGAGACTACAGAGGAAATAATCCATTAATATAACTCATAATGACTTAAAAGATACAGAGAAAATATTGTGACAAAAATAAAAAGAATATTTTTTTAATTCAGCTAGTTGAGTAACATGAAATGCCAGCTTCAGTGGAAACATTACTAAAACATTCTTAATTCTTAATCAAAGACAATTTCTTAATTAATAATTAGAGTGGAACATTATGAATTTGAGCTGTCAAGGCATACATTTCAAGTTATTAAGTAACAACAAGACCAATAAGGCGCTAGATTACCTCTTTTCAAGACCTTGAACTAATTTATAAAGAGCAGTGTTTAAAACTACTAAATTCCTTGCAGGAATTCAATCCTTTCTTCACTCCGAGCGAGCTTTTATGGAGGGAGAGAAAATTGCAAAACTTTTCATTAGAAAAATCTGAGGAATATATTTTGATAAAAATTAATAAAGTTTCAAAAAAGCAATACTATGTAATGTGTTAATTAATACCTTGACCAAATTAATAAAATGAAATTATATTCGTTTATGTTTAATTAATCGATATCCTAAAAAATT
Organism: Rhaphigaster nebulosa; assembly: GCA_948150685.1. Classification (NCBI taxonomy): domain Eukaryota; kingdom Metazoa; phylum Arthropoda; class Insecta; order Hemiptera; family Pentatomidae; genus Rhaphigaster; species Rhaphigaster nebulosa. The sequence continues at coordinate 26,173,927 of OX411312.1, forward strand.
GACATTTCATTTGATACAACATACTTTTCATTGAAGTAAATATACCATTAGCATTTAACATTTTTTTTTTTTTTTTATCGGGTTTTGCGATTTTCTCACATCCCGGTCCCCAATACGCCTTCCCTCCAATATCTTCTGTCAAAACAGTCTTCTTCCGTCAGACCTCTAGCAGCCATTTCTTCTCTGACCCCTTCCATCCACTGCTTCCGAGATCTTTCACGTCTTCTTCTTTTCTCAGGGCAATATTTAAGTGCTCGAAGGGGCCATCGTGTCTCGTCCATTCTCATGACGTGTCCAAACCACAGCAGGTTTCTTTCACTGATGATAGTAATTTATTCGCATATTGCTTTGTCACTGTCCATGATTCTGACCCATATAACGTTGTGCCAACCAAGAAGGAGTAGTACATCTTCTTTTTGGTTTCGAGAGAGACCTTTTTACTCCATAATATACCGTTTAAGAGACCTATTATTTTTTTACCATGAGTAATTTTGTTTTGAATATCCTTTTGAACTGTGCCCAATCTGTCCATCGTCACTCCAAGATACTTGAAAGCAGTACTTTGAGGGATCGTCCATCCTTCTATGCATAGAGATGAGATAGGGGAGTTGCATGCCATGTATTCCGTTTTTTCAGTATTTATCTCCAGGCCCCACTCGGTGTACTCCTCAAGGAGTCTTCTCATCATAAATTCCATATCATATTCATCTGTTGCTATGACAATCTGATCGTCTGCAAACTGTAGGGTAAACAATATATTATTTCCGACCTCAATTCCCATTCCTCGGCATCTTTGTTTCCATGATTTTAGTGCCTGTTCAATATATATATTGAAAAGTGTTGGGGACATGCTGCATCCCTGTTTTAATCCTTTCGTAATTCTGAAAGACTCTGAGACTTTTCCTCCTATCTTTACCCTTGATTCCGCTCCAATATACAAACTTTTTATGGCTTTTTTAAGGCCTCTACTTATCTTCATCAGATCCAAGGTTTCCCACAATTTCTTTAGAGGAACACTGTCATAGGCTTTCTGTATGTCAACAAACGTCAGATGGGTTTCGAGGTCATATGCCATCCTTTTTTGCACGGCTTGAGTCAGGGTAAAAATGTGGTCACTACACGATCTTCCACTTCTGAAACATGCCTGTTCTTCCACCATCTGATCAGAAGCATTTAACATTGAGTTCAAATAAATGAAAAGAAAAAACACTAAAGCAATGTTCCTTAACATTGTTATCCAAGAGAAAAAACAACATTGTAAGTCATCTAAGACCCGAAGAACAGAGAATATCAAAAATGAACATGTTTTTTTTCAAAAATACAGGTAGGAAATATGGAATCTTTGGAAGAACTTAACTACATTCAGGTGACGATATTTTATAAAAGTTTAATTTCTTTAAGATCTCAGAGCTGTTTTCTTCTTTAAAAATATTGGTTACAGTTAAAAATTAAACTTTTTTTTAGATCTTATAAATTTTCAATATTCATATGTATGGTTAGATATTTTCTCTTAAATACTAATTCCAAGTCTGTAGAGAAAAGTAGCCTCACAAAAAGACATGTTTCCAACCTCAAGTTATAGGAAACAGTTATTCTTATTACTGCGTGTCTACATCCATTGAATTAACTTAATATTTTAGATTTTTTATCTTTGATAATTATTTCATCTAACAGACACTTCAAATGTGAGCAACGAAACACTTTTTATATAAGTAATTTCTGAGATTTCTTACCAAGGGGTCAAGAAGCAAATCAAAGCAGCTCAAAACAGAAGGGGGGGGGGACCAATTTTCTAAATTTAATTTTTATCATACAGAGAGAGAGTGGTTCCATGATGCCATGCACTATGTTACAGTAACATTCAAAAGAACACAATTTATTTTTAAAATAAATTAATTCTTAAGCAATAGTTTGCAAGGACTAGATGCAAAATTTAAAAAAAAATTCCATATTGAAAGGGGAGGCAGCTGGATCCCATCCCCCCTCCTCGAGGCTATGCCCGCATCTGAAATACAACCAGTCATTTTAATTGACAATGTTTGAAGATTCTTTGTTTATAATGCTAAACCTAATTGATCTTGATCAATATATATAAGTAAAGACTGGATTTGTATGCAAATGCATATTTTTTCTGATAACGTTTTTCAACGAAAATGATTGAATATTTTTAAAAGTCAATAAATTTGGCGTAGATATATTAAATTTTACTGTGCATATTTGAGGGTTATTGCATATTTGAGCGAAGATTTTGATTAAATAATTTTTCTGACAATTATAATAGAAAATAAATAATGAAACTATTTTCTGATACAAGTTCTATAAAAAATTGTACTATAAAAATTGTGATCAAAGTAGACATTAAGCTCTTAGACAACTAATTTAAGTTGGTGTTGTGGTCACAACTGCACAGAACGTGTACCTGTAGTTAAAAATAATTTAAAATATTTAATTGTATTTAAAAACCAAAACAAAAATTAAAGGTCAAATATGTATAGTAATGTATTTTTACAGAAAATAATATTTAGCATCTTAATTTTGATAACTTTTCTAGAACCCTTACTTCTGGGTACTTTCTTTAATAAAGTAAAAAACATCCTCTTGGCCTTCTTTGGAATTTCAAATTCTATTCTGGTCAGTAAGTGCGTTGCTTCCGTTGTGCATGTTCTGTTAAATTAACTATGTTTTAATTTTCTCACATAAATCAAATCAAAATGTCCAAGGCAGGAGCATCATTTAGTTCCATGTTAAACAGGCAGGTACTTGTATGAACTCTTCTTGGAATTTTATGCAATAATTTAAGGTCGGAATGTAACAATAGTTTATTATTTAATATAGGGTAGCATGGTGAAGCTCAGGGAATTTTCTTACAGTTGGAGACCATTCTCAGAACTGTTTGCCGAATTTGTTCAAATCTAAAGACACTTTCAATGAAGTACTTTGTTTTACATTAGTTGCATCTGGAATTCCTTTATTTAATCTTGTAAAATCTCCATTAAAAAAAAAAGAAAGTATTTTGCAGTTATTTGAATTTTTAAGATTATTTAGTTAAAAATGAATTATATGTAAAATTTTGGGAATAAAATTTGTTTTTCAATTTACCTATGTCTTGTTTCATTTATGTTGTAAATTAAAATTAAAATTATTAAAGAGAGCAATGTAGACAATAATTATACCCTTTTGTTGATTTTTTGCACGTTACTGACATTTATCATATATGTTTTCTTGCATAATACTGCATATTTGAGGACTTATTACTGAATATTTGAGAAATTTTGACTGCATATTATATGGCATATTTGACCTTTTTTGCTGCACATAAATCTGGTATTTATTTATAAGTGATACTATATACTATTTAGTGAAAAACTAAATAAATGAATAAACTTGAACTGTATGAAATCAACTGTAAACACCAATGAAATTAGGAATATGATTTTATTTCTGTAAGAGCTACCATTAAACAATAAAAAACATGACAAACAATTCATTAAGGGTAAGTAATACATGTGACAGTATTCAGGTAAGCAAAAAAAAAAACTACCAGTTTTTTATATTTGTTGTTTCATGTTTATGTTCCTGATTTCATTAAAGGTTGGAATAAAAATCAGGGATTGGTACTTTTCTATTTTAGATTTACACCTCTTATAAGATCTATTTTCCATAATGATTGAACCGAAACCTTTGAATTATCATTACAAAAAAAACAAACACCCAAAACCAAATTTGTTATTCTTGTATATTTTCAGTTCCTTTACTCCAATTGTTGAGGTATTTACCTTAATTTCCAGAGAGGTGAGTTCTGCACGCTGTTTGGCCCTCTTTAGAGATTCTATCTGCACATCTGCTAATTTTAATTTCTGTGTTGTCTCTAGCATCATGTGCTGAAGATCTGTAAAAGCCTTAAATGGTTCATAAGAATATCGTTCAGAAGATACGAAATAAAAACCTGGTTAGAATAAAAATTCAATGACATACTCACTTTTTTCAATTCCATGTCGACGGTCTTTGACATTTTATATACTATTTACTATTTTCACTTTAGCTGCGAGGCGAGGTTCTCATAGGACTGGTTATGAAACAATCGACTTCATATGGCGAAGTATGTCCATGGATTTTATAAGTTGAGTAAATGAAGGCCAAATAAAACAAATCTGTCGATTAATTTCAATAGTATTTTAAACTTTTGAATTTTTTAATCTCCAAATAATTCAAAGCTACAAAAAATATTGGTGCACCAAATTGTATCTACCTGGTTTCATAAATGTTAAAATCATTTTTTTTAAATTGAATCGATTATAATAATAGAACTCCAATATTTAATATTGGTGAACATTTAAAAACAACGATAAAATACCTAATCTTATTGGGTATAACCTTCAAATCTTCTCTAATAATTCTATTAGAGACAATTTTATTTTGTTTTTTAAACTACTCGCCTAAGGAATCTCTTTTCAGGAGTAATGAATCTTTTGAAATGGTTATCAGAATATGAGGACTGGGAGGAAAACCGTCCTAAAAATTACTAATTTTATGTCTTGGGATATTTCTTTTTTGCCAACTGTATTGTTGATCTGAAAGTATACACCTCTAACTTTGCTCACCAGAGTTGTTTCCAGAGGTCCTATTTATCAGAATGTCAAGATGGGTATCTACACATTTCAGAAATTCTCAATTACATACTGTGTAAACATTCTCACTTTCATCCTTCTCATTTGCATCACCTCACTCTTGGCAGTATTTATTCCTCTGCCCATCCTCTGTAGTTCTTTATTTTGTTATACGATTTTTTTTAGGTTCTCCTGGAAACCTACAATATCGTCGGCAAACATGAAAAATGGAGCTAGTATTGGGAACAAGTTTCGGTATTTCACTTCTACTCCAGAGTTCTTCTTTTACAGATATTAAAGGTTAATTTTTAAAGGTTAGTATATTCTTTCCTCCGTCCCTAGCCTTCTCCACAACCATTTGTTGTGAGATAATATGATCTTGGGTTTGCCATTGTGGTCTAAACCCCGCTTGCTCGTCCTCTATATTTTAATCAATCCATCTCTTTAGCCTCTGCTCCAATATTCTGGTATATACTTTATAAACTACAGGAGTTAGGTAAATGGGTCGGCAATGATTACACTCACTCTGGCATCCATTTTGATGGATTGGCAAAACCATGTTATATTCCCATTATTTGGAAATTCTCGATCCATCCCACATCTTTTGGAATAGCGTCTGTAATGTCTTGTTAAGATCCTCTTCTTTCTGCTTTTCCCGACTTCCGTCTCTCAACTGCTAATGATACTTCATCTGCCTCTATACAATCTTCAATCTCAAATTCTGATTCAGGTTCATTTTCTCGCTGACTTATCCTTTTCTGGTTCTTATTCGCGGGGATATTGTAATTTGAGAATTTCTGTAGGTAATTAACAAGCTCTCCGGAATTTTTTTTTCATATTTCCCACTTGTTACCCTTTTTTAATCCATAAGGATTTGATTATAGTCCGCAAAATTTTTGGGTTTTCTCTGTAACTCTCTTGTATTTCCTTTCCAAAGTTTTCCCAAGATTTTATTTTAGACATTTTAATTGCTACCTTTGCCCTATTTCTTTTTTCAACATAGTCCGCCTAAGTTCTTTGGTTTTTATATTTTATATATTTATTCCAGGCCTATAATATCGCCATTTCTGTGCCGATATAATTAAGATTTTTTTTTTATAATATTAATATTTCTCTGCCGATATCATCAAGATGCTTTTATTAAGTTCATTTATAGCAGACTTAAAATTAAGAAAAAGTTTATTTCCAATCCTTCTACCGATTCGTTTAGGTTTTTTTTTTATTTGGTAAAAAAATTAACGATATTTATAAATATCAATATTGCTCTGCCGATATCATTATATTCTTTTTATTATGTTCATATATAACAGAGTTTAAATAATGAGAAGCAGGTTATCTCTTAAACTCCTCCCGATTTTTTTTTGTTTTTTTTTTCTCTGTAACTTGATAAAAGAACTAACGATGTTTTGAAATACCGTTATTTATGTGCTAATGTTTGATATTGTTTTTATTAAGCCCATTTCCTGCGGGATTTCAATATTAAGAAACAGGTTATCTCCTAGTCTTTTTCCAATTCGTTTTGACTTTTTTTTAATTTTATAAAAATATTAACGATATTTTTAAATATAGATACTTTATGCAGATATCAAGATATCGATATTGTTAACCTATATAAATATCGATATTGTTAACCTATATAAATATCGATATTTTACTTTCGACATAACACAGCCATTATAGATAGTAATCCGAACACACCACACCACTAGTTTTTATGGTTCTTTGTTTGTCGAACCCGCAGGCCTTGTAGATTTTTTTATTATTTTATATATGTTTCTCCTATTTTTTTTTTAAATATAGGTTTTCGATACTCAAATTTTAATATCAATATATCGGAAAAAATATATCGGTAAAAAATATCGATACTTTTTCAACATTCCTACCGCAGACCCAACTCGGGTTCATTCGGACTGAGCAGTATCGTTGCATGGGCAGATCCCGTCATATATTTCAAGTATTTTTTTAAAGAGATTAATTATATAATAAAATAATGTTTCGTATAATATTAAATTTGAATATTGATTACTACCTTCTAGGCTTTGTTGACTTAAAATAATGAAACCAGCGAGAATAGGCTAAATTGGGAAACTTTCTCCTAATCACCAGCCAACATCATATATTCCATAGCTTCATTAAAATTTTAATTTCATTAACTTAAATTTCGTTTTTGATTCTCTGATAATTGAGTTGCGAGTATAAAGCTTCGGTAAGCTCGCAAAACAAACGCTTCGAGGAACTCTAATCTCATGAGCTTAAGTCAAATATACTTCCACCTTGAAAAGAGAATTACAACTTCTCCTGATTTAACTTAACATGCTTGGAGATTGCTTTCTCCTTGTTCCAACATCTTAGATTTTGTACAGCGCTGTGTTACACTTCATCTTAAAACAACAGAAGAAGAATTTGCTTGGAAATTACATGGTGGATGATAAAGCATTATACCATTGGTGTAACATTAAAGTAACTCGTTCAGTTTTAAAATTATGTAATTCTAATACGACAAAGTGGCTAGTGAAAACAAAATGTGCGTTTTTACGATAATATTTTTTTAAAAAAAGTTTGTATATGCATTGGCAAAAATAGGCCATCTCTGAGCAATCCGATTCCTCTTCACCATTTCTCAGCGGATCTACTGTAAGTGCGGAATTACGAAAATTTCAGAAATATAAAACAGGAACAGGAAATGCGAATCCAACTATTCCCAGATTGAACTAAGATAAGCATTAAATGAATTGTAAATAAATATCAGCTGCATAAAAAATGTTTAATATTAAAACCAAGTTAGTTTTTGTTTAAAAAGTTCTTTTAAGGATGAAAAAAAACTAACATCCTAGTATTTCTGTAAACACAACTGAAAAATCAGCTATTTATAAATCTATTAGATTACCAATCAATGGATTCAACCATAGAGTTCTAGTCTGTAATGGGTAAATATCGACGTCGTTTTTGAAAATGGCTTAAACGCCAAAAATTCGAAAATCAGGTTTCAATTCATTATGCGATCTAAAAATCACTTCTATCGATTCTCGCTCACGATATGTCGAAAAGAAAACCGGAAACGATCTAAAAATCTAATGTTGATGACGTAAGCGCCAAATACTTACGGCTCTCAGTCGTCACTCAGGCCTTGAGCAATGAAGCCTTAATAATATACTGTAATTATAAAAGTTTTGCCACTATAATAAACTCCTACTTTAAACAATAAAGAATAAAATTCAATTTATTCAATTTGTGTTTTCTTTAAAGTGTGCTAAATGGCGCTTAAGCCTTCTTCAAAAAACGACATCGTAATGTTCCCGACTGTATACAATTTTGGCTATTACAATAGTCGTCTATTGTAGAATCTATAGTATCTGTAGTAGTAAATATAATAGAGGAAATTTCTATTTTAAATGATATATAATGATAATCAGGGAAATAGAAAATACTCAAGATTCGACCCATGGTTATTTTTATTATCAATTAAAAAGGAATTGTTAACGATGAGAACGAGAATTAAAAAATATTATTTACTAGCTGTTGCCCGCAGCTTCGCACGCGAATATTTAATTTGTGCCATTTCGTTATAATTCATACACGTTTATGGTAAGGATAACTATAAACTCGAGATATAAAATAAAGCAATTTCAACGTGTTTTATTATTTTCTTCTCTCGACTCCTTAGGCCCACAATAGATGATTATTATTTTTTTTTTGTAGGGAATTTAATTATCTTGCAAATGAGGATTTGTATAAAGAACGAAAAATGTAATATTTTCGAGTTATGCACAAATAAAATATTCTTTCCGTCATAACTTTTACCCATTTTTTTTTCTTGGAGATGTAGTACGTGTATGGATAGTTAAAGGGCTTTTAGGAGAAGACTTGAGGTATGTTTCATCGAAATTTTCTAAATCGTTTTGGGGCCAACACTCAATGGAAGAAATGTTTTTTCGGCTATTGCGCAACCGCTATAACGCACAGGGTATTCGATTTGGTACATAGGCACAAAGGGCACGAATACTGCAAAACAAATAGAAAAGTAACAAAATCGGTCCACTTGTTCAAGAGACATCCTTAGAAAAGTCAGAAACAAATAAACAGAGTTTTACCGGCCTTAACGGAAAAATATGTGAATTTTTATATTTTGCAGATATACACGGCAATACCTATCCAATGATATATCTATTTCTTTAGTACTATGCATACAGGCGGAGTATTCGATACAACAAAAACAACTGATTGCCTATTAATATATACAAACGATGTATGATCAGGATAACTGTAAATGGCATAATCTGAAGGAGATAATCGAGCACTGGCCATTATAACTCCTTGTTTAAAGACTCAGTGATTTTGTGGTAGCTGCTTAATCTATTTTTCTTCACGTACAAGGGCGGATTCAAATGGAGGGGTCAAGGGAAGGGGGGACAAACACCCAGAGCCCAGCGCCATAGAAAAATTAGAAAAATGACTTACGCATTACTGACGAACTTATAGTTCATATTGAAGATTGTATTAAAACGAAAACTTTTAACTAAATACATGAGTCTTGAGAGCAAATTCAAAACGCTCAAATGGTATAAAATGATACCATTTTGCCTAAAAATTTTCAAACTTTTATTCTGTCAAATTGGAGGGCCCTGTAATATCGCCCAGGACCCCTAAAGGTCTGCTCACACGAAATCTATTTTCATCACTTTTGGTAATTCAAGGGAAATAGAAACTTTAAGTTTAATTAAGATTGACCAATCCATAGGCTTCTCATGGCTAAAAATAAAATGGGGCACTGTACACCTCGGGTAGACGTATTTTAACGCAAATATAAAATGAATGAAATGTACCTTCTTGGATAAATTACGGCCAGAGGGGAATATAATTAAAAATAATTATAATGAATATTTATTTGAAAATTTCTACAAATGCCTTTTGGTATATAATGTATGTGAGTTCATCTTTGGGAAACCCTCGAGAAACCCTTCTTTGGGAAAGGGGTATAGAGGTCAGAAAGGCGCTATCTTATTTCCTATGAGTGGACCGAGGATTTTAATTGTTGGTGGCTGTAGATGTAGGAAGAGTGCTGGGTGGTATAGTTTGGTATAGGAAAGATCTGAAGAAATATTGTCTACGGTTAGAGGGGAAGAGCCACTTTAACTCGCCGTGAAGGTGGGACAAATCTTAAAAAGCAAATCATGATCCGCTTCAATCTATCCTCGAGCACATTCAAAAGGCTCCCGTATAAACACAGCCATAGTCTAAATGGGAGAAGATAAGGGAGGATACAAGGAGTTTACAGGCAGGTTGTGGAAGATGTCGTGAGTGAAGGAATAATTTAAGAGTACTTATTGACCGTCGGGAAATTTGTGCGATGTGGGGTTTCCATGAAAAGGTTTGATCGTTAGTAAATTTTTAAAGTAGTAAGTTTTTAATAGAGGAGCTGAAAGTGGTGGGGTGATCATTTAGGATTAAAGTAGGCAAGGTAGCATTTGATTTATAAAGGGAATTGGAACCTACGAAAATGGCCTGAGTTTTCATAGCGTTTAATCTTAATCTATATAAGTTAAAAATACTTAAACTTCAAGCTGAAGCTGCGAACACTCGGCATACAAGATATTTTACACAGAAACCACAATTTCCTTGGGACATAAATTCGTATCAATTGACAGAATAGCCCATAACTACTTAGTTTACTTGTGACGCCACCTCTTCCAACTGTGTATTGATTGGGAGAAGGTCAAAGCAGTGTTTTTTCGGTTCGACTGTAGCAACTGACTGTCATTACAGGTAATTTTGCCGTACAAACAATAGTGTGTGCTTAATGTTTGTTCACAACGTCATCCAGTCCATATGAAAACATACTGAAATGATGGTTCTAAAACGAAAGACATCAAACATCCTCGTCTAGTTCCCATAACAGTGAAATCAGAAAGAGCAGACTAAATTGGAAAATTTCATCATCACATCATCCAACTCTACTTTGAAATTTAAATTTCACTAATATTACATATTTTAAATGTTTCCAGAACTACGTATGTCATATTTATTTAATATGGTAAGCACGAAGTATGATTTTTCTGATAAATATTTAAGAATTTACAAAATATTTTTACTTAACTGACTCGTGACGAATTGAAACTCCGAATTTAATGCTTTCATTGGAGTGCCATTTCAAATTCAGGGCCGAAACTAGGGGGAGGGATTAGAGATCACTTGCCCCGGGCGTCAGAATTTAGGGAACAGTAAATTTTATTTTTAGGTTAAGAAAATAATATTTGTTTGACATTAATTCATTAAAAAAAAATTAAAATATTATCTGAGATACTGTTATAAAACTGTTGAATATTATTACAAGGGGGTGAAAGAAAAAGCGGCAAAATTGATCTCCCTCCCCTTTGAAAAATCCTAGTTCCACCTCCTCAAATTTGTGCCATTATTTTTACGAATGAACTGCGGTAAATTGTGAAGAAAATGTGCAGTTTTATCGTTTTCTCAAATTCACGTTTTCCAATAACAGCATTGCTGATTTGTTTATGTATATTGTTTGCTTTTTTAATTCTGTTAGATACTTCTTCAATTCTCCCGTTTATACTGGCTGCTGTGCCTATATACGTATAGTCATCTACTTCCTCAAGGGTTTTCCTCTACTTTGCTTTTATTGGCATTTATAATCATGCCCTTCTTCTAGCACCGCTTTCCATTCCCCTACAGCTTGCTGCAGATCCTGGACAAATCCTGCTATTAGTGCTATAACATCCGTCATCCGCAAAGAGAAGAGTTTGTGCAAGAACTGCCTTTAAGTTCCATTTCCCAACAACTGCTCGTGCCGTCCTTCGCTTTCATATTTTCAGGACTTCACCCATCAGAACAATAAAGAGAAGAGGGCTTAGACTGTCTACCTATTTGACGCCTCTCTTCATATCGAAGATTCCAAAACCCTTGCCGATAAACAATTCCCTTTGATCCATTACAGGAGGACCTGATGGCGTCTTGGAGGGCAAGTGGTCTTCAAATGTGTAATTATGTGAGATAATTTCTTTATTATATTTATTTAATTTTTTTGTTTTGTAACCGAATAAAATATTTTCGCTTCGCCTTTAGGCAGTTGAGGAAGTAAATGACATTTTAATTATTTAATCAAATAAACCATAATGAAGCCTAAATGATTATTAATATCTTCTTCAGATCTGGCTAGAAGGAGAACTATAATTGAAACTGACTTTACTGTCCATTCCTGGCGAAGAGGTAATCCATCAGACGGCAAATCACATTTACTCCAACAAGAAAAGTTGAAGCTATTTCAAGAAGAAAATACGGAAATAGCCATTAAGATCGTCTTTTTGCAAGGGCGTATAATTTAATTATGGGTAATCAATTCGAACAACTTGGTTGCTTGGAAACACTACGAAAGTATCATATAAGCGTATTATATATATATATATATATATATATATATATATATATATATATATATATATATATAATATGTTGCTTCACCTCTATTTGCTCCCATATACAAATAAGCAATGCCTCATTTCACCGAAGGAACGAGGAATTTCAATAGAAATAGGAAACTTTGAATACAATTTTAACAATCGAATTAATTTTTACTTTTCGTCATGAGCGTCGAATGGTATAAAAATACCAATGATTAAACTATCAATCAAGTAACATCTAATTGACCATAGCGAAACGTGGCATTTTTTCCTCTTGGATTGGGATAGAGTCCCTTTTAAATGTATTTTATGCATATTTAGTTTGTGTTTACATAAGTTTTTTATACAAATAAGAACACTTTAAATAATAAAAAATACATATATATCTTGATTAAAAAAAATCTAAAATAAAAATAAGTTCTTAGTTGTAATTTTTCAATTTATTTATTTTTATTTTAAAAATTCTTTTATTATAAAACAAACAATAAAACCGTTAATGTTTAATGACTATAATTAATAGAGATAAAGGCTTACATAAAGATAAATGTGCCCAACAGAGATAAATGTGCATATAGATTTATTATTTAAATATTTTGTCTCCTACATTTTTTCCACACATTTTATGATTTTCATGTATTATTTCATTGAAAATAAATCCAAACTTTTTGTCAAACAATAAAAAGATTTTTAGACTATGACCCCTTCAAAAATTGTGTTTAAAATATATTTATTGCATATTAAACCATAAGAATAGTTATATAGTAGAACCAGGTTTATCCGCAATAGCTGATATGGCCACACTAACGCGAAATTCCGGATAAGAGATGAGACAATAGATAATTGATGATACAGTGGCGTAACTGAATTTTTTGCGCCTGGATGCGAACAGCGGATAAGTGAGAGAAATGGGTACACAAGAGGGGAAATATTTTTTGTGGCATAAAAAATATTGCAAAATAATATGACAAAAAATAATTACCAATATTTAAAAATGAAATCACTTATGTCAATGGTCACCCAAGACATACTCACTTGTGTCAAATCAAGCCGTAAAAGATGGCTTGGCCACGTAGAAAGAATGGGAGAAGATAGATACTTGAAAAAACTATTATATGGCAAACCAGGAGGCAAAAGAAGGAGAGGAGGGCCCAGGCTGTGATGGACCGATGATGTAGAAGACGATCGGCAGAGGATGGGAATTGGACGATGGAGAAATGGACCTGCTGATAAGGACGATTGGAGAGGCATTGTTGAGGCCAATGGCTGTAGAGCCACGGAGTAATTAATTGTATACGAATAATAAAAACAAATATAAATAGTATAATCGACTTTTATGCCCGATTCATACGAACATGACAATAAAAACATAAACCCTCGTGGTGCAGTTTGGAAACAGCTGTGTTAGAGGAGGGAAGAAGGAGAAAAGTTGTGTTGGTGAAAGGGAAGCGACGATTCTACGCCAATGGCATGGTTCATACAGCTTTAGAATGTCCTAAAACAAACAAAGGTGCTATTAAGGTGTGATAAAAACATTAAGTTATAATCAGTTGACATCCGCATGATGGTATAGAAGGATCAATCTGATCAGGGATTGATAAATTATTTGCCACTTCTATAAATTTGTTTTATTGAAAACTAGTTTCGAACGTAATACATTCATCTTCAGTTCTAAAAATAAGCAATTCAAAATATAGTTCAAAAACTATATTTTGAATTGCTTATTTTTGAATTGTTTGTGTGTTTTTAGAACTGAAGATGAATGAATAACATTCGAAACTAGTTTTCAATAAAACAAATTTATAGAAGGGGCAAATAATTTATCAATCCCTAATTAAGTTATAAGATTCTCTTTACCACCGCATTAATTTTTTATTGCCCTTATCTTTATTACCTCTAATAAAGGTATTTATACCTCTATGAGTTACATTCATCTTTCATCCTTTATTTTACTATAGAGTTTCTTTCAATAAACTTGATAAAAACGGATTTTTAATCTTCCCTTTGATATTTCCAGTTATTTTTTAAATTAAATTCGATTTACGCCTGTGGTAATTATAACACATTTTATTAAATTATATTAATGAAAAAAACATGAGAAAAACATTAGGAGATGGAAAATAGACAATAATGACCTTAATTATTGGTTTATGTAAGAAAAATAAAACAGAAGGGTCCGTCCATTTCAAGTGCTCAAGAAAAAATAAAAAATAATTTGTCGCTTAACCATTTTATTATGAAATGATTTTCTGTTTGTGAATTCATACATTGAAGAGTCCAAAAATAATAATTCCAATGGCATACATTTTTCTTGGCAATAAAAAAATAGGCTGTATCTTGCGTTTGTAGAGGTTTGTGCTTACTTATTAATCAGAACTTTTGTAACTTTGATTGATGAGCAGAATTTATTCAAATCTTCAATGAAATTTTGTTCCAAAAGTAGTCAAAATCCGCCACAAAATGTGACATCTAGATTGACAAATTTTTAATTTTTGAAGGCATATTACCCCAAAAAAGAAACCTAATTTCAGACTTAGTATTTTTTTTTTCTGGGAGAGTGTAGTACCTTTAGGTACTGTATAAAAAATAACAACCCTTAGATTGGCTTCCTCTTCAAGTAACGATTTTTTCAAAAATTTAAAATTAAAAAAACAAATCCATATTTTGACGCGTTGTATCTTTGTTGGGACAAACTTTAAAAACCTGAAATTTTTACAGATAAACCCTCTAATGTGTGTTATAGTCATTTTTGAGATTTATTTAAAAGTTCTAGTTTATAGGATCTTAAAAATCACTCAAAAATACATTTTTAGAATGTGATGACGGTCCATTACAATAGATTACAATACATTATATTATAATATTACAATATCTATTGAAATCTATATTTATTACATTAGATTGATTTATTTATTCTCCACAGTTATAATTATGTTATGTAATTTAAAAGGAATCCATCTACATACCATTTACATCAAAGACAATTAAATTACACAAAAAACATTTTTTTAGCATGTAATGACGGTGTATTAATTTGACTATGTTTTAGTCTAATCAGTAAATTTTAATACGATGTTAACAAATATTTCTATTACATTTAATCTTACGTTTTTTACTTATATCTTTCATGCTTTAAATCAGAAATGAGCTTGAAATTTTCGCCAGGTAGAATATTTTTCATGGTCCCTTCAAGTTTAATTTAACGAAGCTTCATTTTATGAATGATTGAGGCTTATATGTTTTATAATGCAGTTGTTGTGATGAATATAATTTGTTAGAAACATTTTTTTGTTGAAAAAAAATTATTTCTATATTATTTACAACTTTTTCGCTCTCGAATCCCGTTGGTGCTTTTACTTTGAGTTGTGTTAATTAAGAATTATTGATATTTTTTGGTTTAATTTGGGAGTGTTGTTATATGTCCTTCCATTAGGTGTTATAAGTTCCAAGGCACTTAGTTTCATTAGAACATTGTTCTCGGACACCCATGTCTGGTCTTTCTCATTTTTCTTAAAAGCAGTCGTTGGTCCTGCGGGGTTATAAAATGCATCATGCACAACTTTATTTTGGTCACTAATACCCACCACCATCGACCATCATATACACATACCATAGAATCTCTTGTATGTGTGTAATTTGTATTTTATATTCTGGAGAGTTATATACATTCGTAATACACATACAGGCACACACACATAAGCTCTTGTATCTGGAGGTCTCATTTCGTTATTATATGTTGTTTTCTTTCAGTTGGTAACAAGTTCCTAAGAGATTTCTTCGTGTTCCTTGACAGCATTAGAACTGTCAATGTCACTGAATAAAGCATTGAGAATCGACGGTTTCGACATTTTAAGTAGAAGTATCCGCTTGACATATCTTATTCTCCCGCTGCAGATTTGTTTAGCCCACAAATGGGGAGGAAAACAATTATTTTACACTCAATTCTAACACTTAAAACAAGTAATAAAATTGTTTAATTAGAGTGGAAAATAAATCGCATTTATAACCTTTATTACCCAACCATATGATCTCTGTATTTAATTTTAATATATTTTTTATGTGTTTATTATGACCTTCAAGTAAGGTACCCCTTTCGGCTTAACCAAAATCTAGTATATTATTTATATTGATATAAAAATCCTATTTACCAAATTTGAGATGTTTTACTTTATATTTTAATATAGTTTAAGTTTATTATGATTTTCAAGTAAAGTACCGCTTCCGGTTTTCCAATTTAGAATAAAATCTAGTATGTTATTTAAATTAATAGTTAAGTTATAAATAATTAATTTGATAGGTTTTGCATTATATTTTAATAAATTTTTTTATGGAAATTGATTTTGCCCTTCAACTAAAGTACCACATCCGGTGATCATGCAGTGACCGAAAAGGGAGGTTCACAACTAGATTTTACAACATTCCTAAATACAAAATTTTTACTTTCTACGGCTGACCGTTTTTGAGATATGCGAGATACGCACGCCACGACGAAAATATTCAAAATGGATTCAGGGCTAGTCAAAATGGATATTTTAATTGAAATCTGAAAACCGAAAATTTTCGCGATTACAATACTTCCTTTACTGCATACAAGGATTTCAAAATCAATTGATTATAAAATGTTCAACATCACTTGGATCAACATGGACAGACTCGGAATTGAGTGAAGGCTTCTGCAAAGATTTTAATCCCTATTTTCACAAGAACTGCATTTAGCCTATTCGCTCTCACTTTTCCAATAAATAAATAAACCTCACTTTTAATAATTTCACAAAATGTTTACTAAATGTGAATTAAGTATTTTTAAAAAATGAAATTGGATGTAATCGGATATGGCTCTAGAAGGATTTTTTCCCTAGAACTACTTTCTGGAGATTATCAGAATATTCTGAAGAGGTGGACTGATTACTATCGCAATCTACTGACCAGGGGATCCAGAAGAGATATCGAAGTGGAAAGGGCGAGGATGTGCAATCACCTTATTAAGAGGAGTTCAGAGAAGCTCTCCAGAATCTGAAAGGCAATAAAGCTCAAGGCCAGGATGGAATAAAAGCATAGCAGCTTAAATATAGTGGTGAAGAAATGTAAAAGGCCTTGTACGGTTCTTTCTATCTGGACAGAAGAAAGGATGGTTGAGGACTGAAATAAGGCTATTATTCTCCCATTATACAAAGACATGGGCGAGTGTGTAGGTGTCTACAAGGTCTTTTCGGGAATACTTTCTTAAAATATTGCACGATTTGCTGAGAGACTGTCGGATCAGTATCAAGCTTTCTTCAGAAAGACCATTTTTTTTCCCTGCGCATAATATTGGAGAAGAGCCTCAAGTATCATTTGGCCACGCATCATCTTTTCGTCGACTAAATAAGTTATTAAGATATTTTAGTCGACAGAGAAAAAAAGTCGGCTGAAGAAAATGAGAAGCACGAAATGCTTTGTGCGAATAGGCCAAGATGTTACTGAGGAGTTCGAGACGGATGCTGGCGTTGGGCAAAGAGATGCACCGGTTTGTTTGTTATTTAACCTTGCAAAAGAAATGGCCATCAGGAAATCAATAATCCAGTTTGGTGATACCATCTTCAATCGACTGGTAGAACTACTGGAATACGCCGAGCGTTCTCTACCACATGCCTTTATCAACAGCCAGAAGATTCGGTCTGGTGGTAAACGAGACCAAAGCTGAATACGTGCGGATCGATGGAGGAGTAAACTTAGCCGAATATTTTGAGGCTAAAGAACACAAGTTCCAACGAGTGAAGAGCGGAGATTTTGTCTACCTGGGATCTAAGGTAAACTCAAGGAATAATCTCAGTCAGGAGATAAATAGAAAAATCTGCTCAGAAAATGGATATTATTTCGGTCTCTCTCACCACATGAGATGCAGGATTGTCTCCTACTATACCAAACTAAGACCTATATAAGACCATATGGAACAGAAACTTGGCCCACAACGAAAGCAGACAAGAATAGACTCCGCATATTGGAATCCGACTCTGAATATTGAGCAGGATTTACGATCCTATCCTTGAGGGAGATGCTTGGAAATAGAATAGAGCTCCAATGGACTCAAACTTGGGAGACTTCATTGGGCCGGTCAAATAGCAAGGAGTAACGAATCTGAGATTCCCAAGAAACTGATGATCGATGTGCCACTTCGGACCTATTGGGATGGAGTGCCAAAATCAAGATAGCTAGAAGGAGTGGCACGCTATACTGCTTCTTGACACCAAAAATCGGATAGCTTATTGACGGAGACTTTTGGATGATGCCTAGATTCAGTAATGGATTGCTACTCCATTAAGTAGTCGACTATATATATTAGAAGTAGTAATGGATTTGGAGGATCCAGATAAATGGGTTATATTTCAGATCAATTAAATGGCTTCATCACTTTAGATGTGACCTTGAGAAATGACTGGAGTTGAGAATCCAAGGGAAAAGTGAAGAACTTCTTTTAAACAATATTGTACTCCAAAATAATAGAAAATCAACTATGTTTCGAATTCTATAAACATGCAAAATTTGCTCGATAATGGTTTTTATTTACAAGTTAGCGTTATGCATTCTCTTGGTGGAAAAGTGAGAAATGTATTCGTGTTTTCAAATGAGCCTAAATTTACTGAATTTCTGTATAGGTTTGGATAATTTGGAAAAGAGTATGAGTTTTCCAACAGAGTGCGGTAGTAGCGAAAGACGGAAGAAGCAAGGGAGGGGATTAGGAAAGGCCAGTCGTA
Organism: Rhaphigaster nebulosa; assembly: GCA_948150685.1. Classification (NCBI taxonomy): domain Eukaryota; kingdom Metazoa; phylum Arthropoda; class Insecta; order Hemiptera; family Pentatomidae; genus Rhaphigaster; species Rhaphigaster nebulosa. The sequence goes on from OX411312.1 coordinate 26,192,677, forward strand.
GCGCCAACCCCAAGCCCTCAACACCCCTCGCCAATGCCCGCCTCTGTTCAAAGCGTAGACGAAATCTAAAAACCGACCAATAGAGTTTTTAAATGTTTTCAGTTGATTTTAATTTTATACTACTATACCAGATGATTTATTTTTAGAGAATTAAACAAAAAATATAGTAAGGTAAGTTTCTGTGATTTTTTTTTAAGTTGAAAATAAATTAATTATTTAATAAAAATATGACAATGATTTCATATACAAATTAAATTTTTTTTATATGTATATTATTTTCAGTTATAACTAATTAAAACACAAGATAATTAAAATACATACACAGACAATTGACTAATTACATATGTTTATAAAATTAAATTACTTAGAAAATGTTTTCAATATTCATATTAATATTCATTTAGCAAACTCTGTCTAATTTAATATGTTTCAATGACATTTAAATGCAGACATTAACTAATGATTTTTAAAAAAAGTGTAAATATATTTTTTTTTCTTTTCTGTTTAAATTATTTTCCGTTGCAATTAATCAATTAATTAGTTTCTTAATAATGTCATAGCTTTATTCCTTATAATAAAGGTTCGATTTTGTGAAATATACATTTCAAACAAATCATTATATTATTAAATGTCTATAATGTATTTTATATGATTCTATAAATGTATATAGAGCAGAATAGAAAAAAAAAATTTCTTAAATTATGGACATAAAGAATTAAAATAATGTATAATAAAACAGAATCACTTCTGGCTTAATGGTACTTTAAACTAAATAAATAAAATATTTATGTATTAATTAGGTAGAACAACCGATAAAATTAATACAAAAAAATCGACAAATACAGATTTAATCATTAACAGATATCAAAAGCAATAAAAAAAAATATTAAAAAATGTTATAATAAAAAAATATTACGTTATCATTAATTGCCAGCATTCTACTCAAATTAAAACATATTGAGTAACAAGTGGCTGCTTCGAATAATTTTTGAAGATATTTTAAATATTCTGTTTCTCTGAAATGGTTTTATTCTCTATTCTATTGAATGATTAGAGCGAAAAAAATGAAAGTTCGCCAATAAAAAAAATTAAAAATAAATTAGTCTGTTAAATTTATGATAATTTTTTTCGGAATATTGAAATATATATATATATATATCTAAAATCTCATCCAAAACGGTTATATAGTTTGAGAACGCAAGAGGTCGACGATTATATATATATATAAGCATGATCTTTTCAAAAATAATTTGAGGAAACAATGGATTTTGCTAAAAATTGATAAAAAATACTTTTGGCCATTATAAATAAAACAGGAATACCGAAATAATAAAAAGTTTATAAAATAAAATGTTTATGAGAAAAAAATTAAAATTCCAAAATTTTAAATTTTAAACTTGCTCAACTTTTTCAGAACAGCTCATTGCTATTAATAAAAAAAAAATTGTTTGAAAAAGAAAGAATTGTATATAATATGTATAATATTCTGTGGTTTTCGTTAATTTCTCAGCCATAACATTATAAAAACCATCTATTTCTCATGTCAATGTTCAGCATGAAATAATCTTATAATTGGTATGAAATGTTACACCAATCATATTTATGGTCATTTAAAAAAATATATGGAATACATATGTTTTACCATTTTTGTCTCAAAAATCATCTGTTACATACTTTTTTAAAAATAATAATTAACTGAATTCAATGAATATTTGGGTGATCATTTTTCATAAAATAGGAATATTGAATTATCTGGTTGAAAAAATATATGATAGTTATGTTGTTATGAACCTTAAATTTTTTACCGAATATTCTAGATTGAGTATTAAACAATTAAATAAAAAAACAGAAATCGAAATTAAAATGAATTTAGAAATAATAGATATTCTTTATGAATATTGCGGTATATTGATAGCGATTTTTTTTTCCATGTTTAAATTTAAAATAATATTTTTATATAATATATGAAACATTGCCACGATTTATTTGACATTTGGAACCAAAAAATTTTGTCGTTTTAAGTTGAATTGACCATACGATTTTGTCGGAACGCCAAATTAGATATATACGATAATATTTTATGTGTTTTTAATTGAGATATGATGTGAAAATAGCCTTGATTTAAAAAAAAAATGTTCAGGTCTAAAGTAAGATATATTTTTTTCTTCAATTATATATAAAATGACCCAAGGTTCCGGGTTCGAGACCAGCTGTGGCAGACAATTATTTATTCTGTTTTCAGCCGTGGATCGGTCCTGTGGGATCAGGGTACCTTCCTGGGACTCACCCAGCTTAATTGGGGGAAAAACCTGGCGGTTGAGTGTGATCTCGGCAAAATCACCTCCGTGCACAACCGTTGGCTTAGAAACAGTACCGTCCTTAAGAAGTACTGAATCCAAGACCCTTCATGGGTTGTAGTGGTACAGGTTTTTTTCTTTCTTGTTTTTAGACCTTGTATGTGTATTCCAAGAAAGTATAAGGTCAAGGGGCATTTTACAACGTTTTTAGTTGTTACCAACATATTGCTTAGCATAAAGTTATGCTACAATTATTTCATTCATGATATATTACATATCACTATTGCTTTTATATTTTCATTTAATGATACTTTTCAAATTAAACATTACTCAATGATTTACACATCTTCGTACAACAATACGTAAACATCAAATAAAACTTCCACTTCTCTGTCTTGGTACAATTCCAATCCAGTAGTTCAATTTATAACTTCTTCCATTCCACCAGAAAATACGAGACGTCGGCTAAAATATAAGTCAGAGACCTCATAAGTCATTAGATTTTGGTCTTTTCATTTATTTATCTTAATTAATGTTATATTTATGGAATTATACACGTCATAGAAAATTTAAAAAAAAATAGTAGTGGACCCAGAGAATAATTCTGGACTTTCGAAAACAAGCTATAATAATTGGTGTACTGTGGGATGAAAGCACTCTGTATAGACTGCCGTGGATCAGTCCTGTGGAATAAGGGTACCGTCCTGGGGGTCACCCAGCCTCTATAGAGTAGGTACCCTTAATTGGGGGAAAACCTGGCGGTTGTGTGTGATCTCGGCCAAATCACCTCCGTGCACTACCGTTGGCTTAGAAACAGTACGTTCCTTACCAAGTACTGAACCCAAGATCCTTCACTGGTTGTAGTGGTACAGGTTTTTTTTTATATATACATAAAATGAACCATATTTAAAAAAAAAATAAAACATATTTTTTTATTCGTGTTTGAATTCATTTTTAAAACTTCCGGAAAAACGGAAATCTTTAAAGGTTCGGTGTCCGGTTTTATTATTTTTACAAAAATTATCCCCTTAAACTACTGCATTAAATGAAATAAAAATATTGGGGCCATTTTGAATTGAACAGGAACAAAAGTTTGTTACAAAAAAAAAATCTTGCTCTAGTCTGAGTAAAAATTTAAAATTTTTTGTTAAATACAATAGTCTGATGAACGTTTTAGTAGAATTCTATGGTTTATATGAAAATTTAAATTCATTATTTGTGATAAAGAAAGTGAATTAAATGATAATCTTATTTTATACTTTTTTACAAGTCAAATAGCCTTCTTTTTAATAAACCTAATAACATTTCTCAACGTTTTTAAAGCACTGGTAACCTATTATTCTTGAGGTTAAGAATTTTTTGTTTACATTTCTATAATTACGTTTCGACCCAACCAAAATTTGTTAGACAAAAAATATCTTTCAAAAGTTATGCAACATTGCACTTCATAGGTTTCACTTTATTTTAAACTTTTTCTACACATTTTAGAGATGATTTTAAATTCTAGAGTTAAAGGAAACATAATTACAACAATTTAGCATTAGATAACTAAATTATAACATTGAAGCTAAAAAGTAAACAAAATAAACATTTTGCTTAAGACACGTTTTTTGCCAGTCCTTAACTAGATTGTCACATCTTTAATTACTTCGGTATAAAAAAATAAATTTATTTAAGCGTTAATATTGTAATAATATGTTAATAGGATAATGCAAGATATTCCATAAAAATTATTGTTACATTATCAGTTTATCAAGTTTCAATACCGTCCTAAAAATCTGTCATTAGTGTTATTTCAGGAATGCTATCTGGTTTGAACGGGATTTTTGAGCATCTATGTTCTGTTAGGTTGGTAAGGAGTAGCCATTTTCTTTATAGTTAAAAGTTTTGTTTATAGTGTATTCAAGGCCAACTTTAATTGTAGAGAAAGAAAAGTTTGAAATCCAGAATAACATGGTCAGTATTTAAATTCATTTTGATATGTGGTACCGTAAAATGAGGTAAATGGAAACAAAACTTCTTTCAAAAATTAAATAAAATGGTGGTGAGGTATCCAATTAATAATTCACAGAGGTATATTTTAGTGCCAAAAATTGAATTCACAATAATTTATTACATGTATACCTCAATTCTATTTTATTTAATTTTTGATCGAAGTTTTATTTATTTATCACCCCGTCACCCAGTCTTTCTATTCACCCCGTTTCAATTGACTTTAAATGCAATTTTTTTTAACTTTCATTCAATTTTGTCCCCTAGGGCATGGTATCGTTACTCAGCTAGCATAATCTGAAAATGCCAAACTACATTTGTTAACAATTTATAAAATGTGCAATCCCCATTTGTCAGATATGTTACTGGTCACGAGTGTTACCTTACATGAGGACAATACCAATGAACCTCCTTAAGAAGCAATAGGGTGTTAAAATTAAGATATATTAATTAAATCTGAAGCCTAGGGGCATTCACAAAATATGAGATTATTTATTTTTTATAGAAAATAAATTTCGCCTCACAAGCTCGGTTTTGCTTTAGTTTAAATATCTTCTTTTTTTTTTTTTTTTTTTACATTTTCTATTTCCGAAGCCCTCCTAATATACCTATATATCAAATCTTTTCTTCATAAAAGACTCAAGAATTTTATAAGATACATTTTTTATTTTCATTTTTTATTCTAAGCGTGAGAAATAACTTAAACTTGGAGAATTCAACTAGAATATAATGTTACCGCAATGCGTTCTTAATAGTTTAAGACTATTTTGCATCTATTTGGAAAATGATCCAGTAGAAGTTAAAAATTCTTTATTAAATAATTTGGACTGATGATACTTTATATTGCTATATCGTTTTTAACGAGGAAGCCATTCTGTAAAAAATCATTTCTTGCCTCAATATTGGTAGTTTTTAAAAATTAATAAATTGTTGATCAACATAAAAATAATACTGTAACTTTAGATTTTTTTTTATTATAATATTTTTTATTTATTACTCTGGTCTGAATAAAATTTATATTTTTACCTCGGTTATCCAAATATGAGTTATATTCTATCTTATTACAATATATACACAAATATTTCACCGCCACATTTTCGTTATGCTGCATGGAAATGGAACATAACCGAATGGAGAATTTCCCCTCGAATCTCATAGAAAATATTTCTAAGGAAACCGGAATAGGGTAAGAAATACAATGAGTCTTGAATGTCGCGTGCCAGGTTATAAAAAATATATTATTCACCTTTTTTCAATTTACTTTTATATCTCTTCTACAATGCACTAGTTGGATTTATAGTGTTCATACAATACAACATTTTTATTGTATTATTTCATACGTCAAATATATAAAAGTACACCTTTTTTTTGTGACAATCAGCAAATTTGATGATAAGATGGTTATGACATGAAATAAATGCATAGAATGGGCTCCCATACAAAATTTTCCAGGGGGCAAACTATCGGGAGGGGGTCTTAGGAATATTTCATCTTCCCCCCCTAGCACAGTGGGAGACCTCTGCCGGGAAAATTTTGGAGAAATAAGAGAAAAAAAGTGAAAATCTAGCCTGTGAAAATACAATTTCTTTCCTTACGAATAAAACTATAATTATCCAATATTTATACATTATTTTGCATTTTGCCGATGAAAAAATGTATAAAATAACACATTCTATTAAAATAACATTAGTTTTTTTTTTTTTCTGTACCACAACGATCCATGAAGGGTCTTGGGTTCAGTACTTGGTAAGGACTGACTTACTGTTTCTAAGCCAACGGTTGTGCAAGGAGGTGATTTGTCCGAGATCACGCTCAACCGCCAGGTTTTTCCCCCGATTAAGGGTACCCACTTTATAGAGGCTGGGTGAGTTCCAGGAGTGTCTTCCGATCTCAAAGGGTCGATCCACGGCTGATGACAGAATAAATAATTATCTGCCACAGCCGGTCTCGAACCCGGGACCGGGAGCATAGCAATTCAGCAATTTAAAAAAAAAATCTCATTTGTGTTGGTGTCAGGCAAGCAGCTTTTTGCATAATACTTAACTTTTGTTTCAATTTTGGGTTTTTTTCGTTGATTTCAAACAAGAAATATTGGGAAAGAAGGACATTAATCACTGAGAAAGAGAACTAACTTTAAGAGCCTTCACAAAGGTTCTTAAATTCATCGACATGTGCAATATAAGACAAGTTTAATAGATCACAACTAAATCAGTAACACAAAGACTAACTAAAATCAACATTGAAAAGCGTATTTAATGTTAATAGTGTTCAATGTTAATAAACCATAAACAAAAAACTGCAAACACCTTAGTCTCTGGTATTAAGACACTTCTAATACTTATCCGAAAATTCAAACTGGATGTTTCTCTTATATTTCGAAAACATATGTAGGTCCTAACTTATTTGCTCTAGACATTCTTCTCCCATTGTTCTTCTCAGCCATGTCAACACGAAGCACAGTGGTCCAGAATGGCCGATTTGGCAAAAAAAAAAAATTCTACAGTACCTTTATTTTTTTTTTTCGATTTTATGAATCAAGAATAAATAAGTGCTCAATAGCATGTACAAGAATTATCTATAATTAATGTACGATTTATGAATGATTTTCATAAATTTATTTATTTTTTGTTTTTATTATTGATTTTTTTATGGAATATGTGATGCTTGGTTAAACTCAAAAAATGAATGGTTAAGCAAGTGACGAATCTTTTCGTCTTTTAACTGATGTTAAAAGTATCACAACCTTTTCATATCATAAACATGTCTTACTTAACTCTTGTGTATTCAAAATACTAAGTCCACTTGCAGATTCAGTGCGAATTTTTTTTTTTTCGCCCCCTAGACCAATGTGCGATGTAGGGTGCTGAATGTCCTTTCAACCATGTTGGGAGGGTCGCTAAATAATTGATTTAGTTTAGACTTAGAGCGCTGCTCGTCGATTGATGTTATCTAATGGAAATTAACAATTTCAACGGAGCACCGCGATCCATAGTAAACCCGCGAGCATTCAATAACCATTTTGGAGTGTAGTTGCAAACATGTTTCTGTTGTCCTGTCTGCGCGTGGAAAATCACGCGATCTTGATGATGAGTGTTGAGGCATGCTTGAGCACAAAGAATAGGAAATGAAATGAAGTATTTTAGTTCAACTTTTCAATTATCTTGAAAATCAGCAAAGGTAAGCAGCTCCGAAACTCCACACAAATCTAGAGAACGTAATGCGATAAAAGATGGCGCAGAAGGGAATAAAAGAATGCAACGTCGCACCCCAGCACCATCTATAAACCAGCTTCAGCCCTATCGTAAATTGAGATAAAAGAATTAGATTACACAGAGAATCTAATTTAAATTAGGCATCTTATTTTGCAGTTGTAGCTGTTGCTGTTTAATTTGAAAGCCAATCAATTTTACTTTATTTACATTAATTATTTACTGTACTTCAGTATTCTATAACTACTTTACTAGGGGGTACTACTTTTGCTCCCGTGTATAGGTGCCCATGATGTACAGTAAGTTAAGAAGGGCAGTAAGTACCCACCAGCACTTCTTCCCTGACTTGATTTCAGTCCAGTAATTCTCGGAAGGTCTCTTGTTTATTATTCACTACTGTTGGGGATGTCAACTGCAGCCATATCTTTTATTATCATGTAGGTGTGTCCGCGTAGTTTGTAATGGAAGCAGAGATAAGAAGTGAATAAGTGTTGGTCGAATGCTAGTCGGTACGTTGCAATTTTTAATATGCGTAGCTTAGGAACTTCTCATATTAGCCTGAATAATTTGGATTGAAAAGTTGTATTTGTATGCGAATCTTTTTTGATGAGTTGTATTTCTAAGAGGAGCATGTCCATATTGGATTAAGTAGGTATTTCCAATTCTATATTTTTGTCCGTGCGATTTCTATCTGTCGGCGCCTCCAAAATAGATCTCGAAATTCTCAGAAATAGATTTTTGTAACCCTTTACAACTGGCAACTCTTATTTAATAAAATTATTACACTATAGTTTATTACTTGCAAATAGTTATAAATAAAGACAGAATTCATTTGCAGCAAAAAAGGTAAAATACAGCATTTTCTTCTTGTTCATTTTCTGCAAATGGAGATTTTATTGAATGCAAGTTTAAATAAGGGTATACCAGATGCATCCAATGCAAAACTAAGATCTTCATTCAAAGTGCCTTAAGATTTGAACAAATTCCGCAAAAGGTTCTGAGAATGATCTCCAACTCTAAGAAAATTCTTCGAAGTCTTCATGTAGAGCAAACAATATACTATTGCTGCATTTCGATATCAAATTAGAGTATTAAAGTTCCAAGAATAGTTTATATACTTTTTGAAATTTTCTTCGATTTGAAAATTTCTTTCACATGGCACATTTTTTTTTTGTTGCAAAAAAATGTTTTTTCGAAGAAAACAATCTCTGTTGAATTCAAATGGTTCCAACTGGTTAACATGGAACTAAATGATGTTCCTGCTTTGGGCATTTTGGTTTATATGGGAAAATTAAAACGTAGTTAATTGAACATAAAACGCAGAACGGAAGAAATTCACTGACTGACAAAATATAATATGAAATTCCAAAGAAGGTTAGGAAGTTGTTTTTTTACTTTGCTGTTGAAAGTGCTCCGAAATATAGGCTGTAGAAAATTTATCAAAATTATGATGCTTAACATTATTTTCTATGAACATCTAACTGAAGATATGGGATCTTTTAATTTTTGTTTGTTTTGAAATGCAATAAAATGCTTTAAATTATTTAATTAGGCATTGATAAATTATTTGCCACTTCTATAATTTGAATAGAATTTCTATTTCTATTTGAATATAATATTTTAAATTATTTTATACTATAAGTTCAAGTTCAGTATAGTTGTGATCACGCCAACTTGTTGAATGATCACAACTACACTGAACTTGTACTATTGTCTTTACTATGACTACTATTTTTATAGTTCGTTAGTTTATATTTTTTATTATTCGTAGATGGTGTTTATCTGTCTTATAATTGATACATTCCATAGTAATTGAAAAAGAAAACATTAATCCCGCACTGAACGTGTATCAGAAAATAGTTTTATTATTTATTAGTTATTTTAATACGCAAAATGATTATTTTAAGAAAATGTTTGACTAAATGTGCAAAAATATACAATAACCCACTAAATATGCAAAATTGAGATTTAAAGGTTTAAAGGCACTAGCTATACCTCTTTGAATTCATAACCAACCCCTTTTTTATTGATGGTAGTTAGTATATTTTTTCTTACTTTTCCTAAATATCAAGTATATTTTTTCTTACTTTTCCTAAATATCAAATATGAATTTTAAGGTTTGTGTTTTAAGTATTGTTGCTGATGTACCATGAGGTTTTGGTTATAGTCCTAAATGTTTTTATTGAAAAATTTTAATTTTTATGTGTGTCTTTTTGGCTGTACCGTATATCTGTGAAGCATAGGTCCAAATGGGCTTAAGTACGTAAGTGTAAGTGTTCAATTTCTATCTGTTTCAATTTTCAACGCCTTGAAAGAAGTGAGTATAATAGTTTTAGTCTTTGCTTCAATTTTTTTTGTTTGTTCTTGGTGTCATTCTTCTGTCAAATATCAGGCCAAATTATCAAATTTTGTCTGTCTTGGGAATTAGTACATTGAGGTATATTGGAGGGCAGGCTTCTTGTCGAAGAATAACGGTAATATATTGTGATTTGTCTTTAAAATTAAATTAAAAAATATAATTGAAATTATAAATGTATTTTCTAAACACTTTGGGATTATAGATAATGAACATTTTTAGCAGAATAGATTGGAATTTTCGAAAAATTAATTATATTTGATTAAACGGAAAAGATATCCTTAAAAACTGATTGAATGAATTTTGAATGGTATTACAAATAGTCGAGGAAATATTTGGGTACATACGTAACATGACTCAAGACTTTTTTAATTATTATTTTATTTTATTATTATTATTATTATTATTATTATTAGTCGTATTTCACCCGAAAAAAATAGACTACTGTACTGTAACGTAGGGGGGTGAGGGTGCATTTTCTATCCGTTTCATAATCACTAGAACATGATTACGGAGATTTACGAGATGTCTGATTGTATATATATATATATATATATATATATATATATATATATATATATATATATATATATATATATATATATATATATATATGCATATATGCAAATTGTTTTGGTATATTATTTTCAATAATGAACCTCTGAAATCGAACAAGAAAACATTTTTTTTAACCTTCCCCCTTCAAAATTTTAGGTTTTACGTTTCAAGATACTTAGAATCCAAATATCGAATAAAAAAAAAAAATCCGTCGGTCTGCCGCCCGCTAATTTTTAGTTGGTTATTGTTATGGTAAGTCGATAGATAATAAAATTATATAAAAATAAATAAATAAAATTTTAAAAAATCATCGAAATTGGACCAGTATTAGCAGAGATATTGCTTATTGTAGTTCGTAGACCAATTAATTCCCCGATGTTCGTGACCTTCGGCCTCCTGAATAATCCTTTTCCATTTCTTCCTGTCCTGAGCCTCTATCTTCTAATCACGGACTCCCAACTTCCTCGTATCTCTCTCCACTTTATCCTTTCTTGGATCAATCCTTCAGTCACACTAGCTTCTTTGTCTTTTCTTTTTCTTTTTCCCACTGAAGTGCGCCTCCAATATTTTCCTCTGCACCCTTTCACCCCATATTCTGACCAAATATCCTGCCCGTGTCGCGTTAATGGAGACACCAAATATTTTTGAAATATAACTATTTGTAAATAATAAACCATGGTGTAATAATTTGCAGCGTTTTGATGAAATTCACACTTAATGACTTTTTAAGCGTTCCTGATTCCAAAACGGTTATCCCAACTGAAAAATTTACTGACTGAAATTTGTAGAGCATGAAAATCGTTCCAGTTTGATGATTTAAAACTAAGATTATATATATGATATTACGATAATAAGAACAAATTTAGAAAAAGGTTTCATTTTAATCTTTCAAATATTTTTATATCTTACTAATTTATTCCTTTTACAACAAGGAAATTTCCTTTGTATTTAGGAAAATATCAATTTCAAAGCCAAATATACTCTTTGTTCATTACCACTAGTTTCCTTCATACCTGAAAAGAGACATACTAAAAATAGAGTTCAACTTAGGTTTTCCTGGACTTCTTAGTGTTAAATTAATTCGTAAATATTAACTCTGCGACCTTTTGAAGACTCGGGCATGGTTGTTTCCTGATAAAACGTTCTCTCTTCATTTTCCCTCAATATATGTTAGTAATTTAAGCCCACCTTCATCCGCGTTTGAATCAAATTCATTAACTATAAAAGTGATCGGAACGTTTGTGAAAGACTTTCCAAGACAGTTTCTGCAGAGAGGACATCCGAGGTCTGCTTTCTTACAGCCTCTTTTGCAGCATAGATATGCATGACAGTAAGAACTGAGGGATTGGTTCTTTGCTGAAAATTTTAATTGTGAGCCCTTGGTCAGTTAATACCTACCCTCCGTCCAAAGGGTTTTTCGACAAATCCCTAACCATTTTTGTAGAACGCCAATCCTCTTCTGAGTCCTGGGATGTGCCATCTCTGAGGTGCGCCTTCTCCTCCAGGGTGGTTGGCTCTCACTCTAATAGCCACATCATCTGCGACGGCTTCATTTTATCCAGTGTCACCCTGTATGGTATACCTTAGGACTGACTGGGGCAGTTGAACGGACGGTGGGTTACTATTGAAAAGGGTCTACGGCCCTCAGGAAGTATTTCCCTACCTGGAGTAGACAGACTTGCGACGAATGCAATTATAATTATTATTTACATTACAATTAACATATTTTTCTTTATACATCATTTTTTTTCCATCATACTGTATTTTGTTAATGATTGTTATTTTTTATGCTATTGATTCTGTAACTATTGTTTTGTTTTTTGAGCTCTGATGATGGCTTAAAACGTCGGCACACAATTTAATAAGTTTTTTCTTATTTGTGTGTTTTTTTATTGACCGCACCTCCAATCAAGCTTCTCCTACATAAAGAGATCATGCAGTATGGCAGTAACAGTATGGAACCTATAAAACGAATCAAGCCCTTTTATGGACTTACCACATTAAGAACTACAAAAATCCTAAATGAGCCTGAATCAGACCAACAGAAATTATTAGTTTAGAGTCCGAAGAAAATACACTAATGACACAATTCATACAAAAATAAGTGAAAGATCGCTTCTTATTATTATTTTTTTTAATGTCTCGATGAAAAGATCCTTATCAACGACTAAACATTAAACATCTAAATATATTTTAAAAAATAAATTAAAAATTCGTTCAGGATCGGTTCTGATTTTACGAATACCTTAGAATCGTGAGTTCAAATCATCCAGCTATCTACTCTTAAAGTTTCATCAAATCTATGACAACAAAACCTTTGTTTACAAATTCCTTTTGGTTTATTATTTCCAATAATGAACCTTGGTAATTGACCAAAAAAAAAAAAAAACATCAATATTTTAGGTTATTTGATTCAAGATACGTATGAATGAATAAAGCCTTTTATTACAAAAAAATAACAGAATTTTACTGATTATATTACTTTTACATCAGATGCTACTTACAATATTTACAATTTTATACAATATTATGGACTTTTTTTCCGTTAATTTATGTGGGCCTTCCCCTTAGGGAGTGATGGTCTAACTTCCCTGGAGACTAACTTCCTACTGGGAAGTGGGATACGCTGTTTCTCTCCACAGTTCCTTCCAGGCTTCTTTGTCTCTGGCTGTCCTCATCCAGTTTGGCCCTGCAATGGCTCTTATGTAGTCTTTGCCTTCCACGTTTTCTTTTCAAGTCATAAGGAGTCCATTCTGTTGTCGTAATAAGGTCATAGTAAACTTACATAAAAAATTATATTGAAATTAAATAGAGAGAAAATATGGTTCGGTAATAAAGGTTACAAACGCGATTTTTTTTTCCATTCCAATTAAACATTTTAATTACTTGTTTTAAGTGCCGAAATTGTGTGTAAAATAATTATTTTCCTCCCCATTTGTGAGCTCAACAAGTCAGCAGCAGGAGAATAAAATATAAGTTAAGCGGTTCTTCCACTTAAAATGTCGAAACCATCGATTTCCAATGCTTTATCTATACATTAACAGTTCTAATCTTCAGTTGACATGATGTCATAGAAGGATCAATCTAATTGGGGATTGATAAATTATTTGCCACTTCTATAATTTTGTTTATATTGAAAACTAATTTCGAATGTTATACATTCATCTTCAGTTCTAAAAACACACAAAAATTCAAAAATAAGCAATTCAAAATACAGTTTGGTATTATTATACATATTAAATTAAATGTAATATAAATTTATATTACATTTAATTTAATATGTATTTTGTATTTTGAATTGCTTATTTTTGAATTTTTGTGTGTTTTTAGAACTGAAGATGAATGTATAACATTCGAAACTAGTTTTCAATATAAACAAAATTATAGAAGTGGCAAATAATTTATCAATCCCCAATTAGATTGACAAGGAAGTCATGTGTTGTCCACATCTGACATTTTAACTAGGCTGTTCAAATACACGTCCAGACCCACAAAGACCATTTAGGGAGACTTAGTTATTTGTATTCAGGGTAAATGACCTGACTAAAAAGCTTAATTTCGGATTCGAAATTTTTCACGATCGAAATACTTCCCGATCCCCTTCCAATATGTTTCAGTTAAATGCATGTACAGCTAAGTAAGCTTCCTATACACCTAAGTAAAAGTAAAAAATATTGATATGAATAATTTTGGATATAACTGATTGAGTTAGCACATACGATGGACTAATTTAATTTCCAAAAAAAAAAGGGTTGAGTCAGTTAGGCACATTAGCCTGTAATGAGTTTTTAGAATATTGACGAATGATGAAAGATAATAAAAGCTTAAAAAAAAAAAAACTTAATACTGAGTTTCCTCGATTAAGGCCGATAGGGCCGAAATGTTGGCGTTGTATTATAAAAAATATATAAGTATAAGATCATCAGGGTCATTCTCATATAAACTGTAACTTTGAAATCTGGAAAAAAAAACCAAGATTTCCAAAAAACGTTGGAAAAGTATGTAGCCTTGGGCCCTATAAAAACGTTGCATCACTGTCATAGTGCAAAATCTGAATTAGGTGGCGTGTTGTACGATTTTTCGATTTTCTAAGTACTTTAAAAAATACTTTTGTCACGAGAGTTACCTTCTAAAAAAAAATGTTCTTGAATTTCCCCAATTTTTTTATTTTTTTGCGTTATTACTATATGAATCGTTTATTTCCGAAATTAACCCTAATCATCATTGACCAATTTTTAGTACCGCGAAAAACTGTAATTTCCAATTGTAGTATCAAAACCAAATTTTTGTTAAAAATATATTAGGAAAATCTTCATTCTAGCACATATTTCCAAATTATCGTTGATTATATTAATATTAATTAAGTAGCATTTAAATTTTAAATATATGGCGTTTTTCAAAAAAATATTTTTAGGGTTCATTTTGTAAATAAATGACTCATATATAATAGAACTATTTGCCGTTGTGCGATGGATTCCCAGCAATCAAAACATACTTTTTTGTTTTAAAATATTTCTTGAAAATTTTCGAAATTCGCTTCGGACAGAATGTAAATCGAATGAACTTTTCACAAGAAATTTGTTTACAAACTTTTTATTTTTAAACATTAAATATGTCAAAATGTACTCTGCTTTGAGACCCATCAGAATATTCATAAATAAATAAAACCTGGTTTCGAATAAAAAAAATAAATAAAATAAAATAAAGTATATATATATATATATATATATATATATATATATATATATATATATATATATATATATATATATATATATATATAAGTTAAGATAGCGGGTATGACAATATTACATGTAATCCTATATCAGGAATGTAAATAGAGCCTAATACTATATATAGAGGATTATAAGACAGAATAAAGCAGTCTTTCTCCAGCACTCGTGTGTGTTATTTCGCCTCCCTAATTCCTTTTTTTTATTAGTTATAGTCCGTAAGAACATAAGTGGTGCCGAAACCCGGGAGGAAAGAAGGCCAGTAACAAGATAAGAAATTTGTTTTTCTTTGTCTCTTTTCTTTCCGTTTCTTTTTTTTAGATCATCGAGATAACGATACGGATATAAAATGACGGATGGAGTACTGAGAGCGCCACTCCTGACACTACCATCAGAAATTCCGCCACTGCCTACGGTGACCTTGGCATCGGCGCACGCCAACGATCTGGAATGGCTGAAGGTGAGGACGGCGACATCCCAAGATCTAAGAAAGGCCGTGTCGGACCTGGAACGATTCGACGGCGACATTGGGGAGCTGAATCATTTCCTCAAGGGAGGCAACCGCGTGAAGGCGCGGATACAGGCTAAGGCGGTCGAAAACTTAATTGACCCGATGGACGCGATATCTATTGACCTTCTGCAATAGATACTTGAGATCAATTTTGGGTATTTGGTGGCCAAGATTCATTTCCAATGAAGAGCTACTGAGAAGGACCAAGTAGAGAAAAATAGAAGATGAAATTAGGCTAAGAAAATGGTGGTGGATCGGGCATACCTTAAGGAGGAAGGAAGACTTCGCACGGGAAGCTGTCGAGTGGAATCCTGAGGGACAACGTCGATTGGGCAGGCCAAGGAAGACGTGGAGTAGACCTGCCCTGGAAGAAGCTAGGGGGCAAAATCACACTTGGGCCACCTCAAGGATATGGCTCCAGACAGAGACAGGTTGCGTCACTCCATCGAGGCCATATGTCCCATGGAGGAATAACAGGAATACAAAAAAAATATTTATATATATATATATATATATATATATATATATATATATATATATATATATATATATATATATATATCCGTTTGGCGTTATTGACCAAGGAGATATTTGGCCGCGCGATGTAGTATTCTTACACACAATAAATGTAATACTGTTTGCGGGAGACAGACAGCCTGGAGGGGGTCACCTTACCTCAGGTTGCTAGGAACCATGGTTTCCATGGAGCAGCAGCGGGCTATCCATAACTCCACAACCGGTCCCTTTGGGGCCAATTCGGCAGTTTCCTTCCCACTGACTCACTCGGGTTCAAGGACAGTGACAAACCGGTCAAGATCCACGGATTATGGCGGATTCGGAGTCAGCAGATGCACGAGGACCGATATTTCTTTCCCCGAAGCAGACATGGACCAAACCTCCGAGCGGCTATTTTACGTCCTGGAAAACCTATACCGCGATTCGCAATTTAGGTACACGGGGTGGCGTCATCACTCTTACGCCCTATGTCAGTTACATCCAGTAGGCTGGCTGGCTCACATACCCGGGGGACAAGGGTGATACATTGCTTGAATCATTAATTAAATTAAATTAAGTAATACCGGTACAGGGATTCGAACTCACTACCTTTGGGTTTGTGAGTAGGTGCCCTTAAATTGTGCAAGCGCGTTAATCTGCTCGGCCACCCCGACCCCATATATATGTATATATATATATATATATATATACACATACATAATCTGTATTTTAATGGTAGTTTCTAATGTAAGCTCGTTCGATTTCATTGCATTCCTTATTCGCTGGTCCACAATAAATGTATTTTAATAAATCCCTTCAGGTGTGTTTTTTTTAAAAGTTAAAACTTGGTACATTGGTTTGGAAGGGAAATTGATAGCGCTGTTATCGTCGACAAAGCAATTAGTCTCTATACCAATCCCATCGAGGTCCAGGAGAGATAGCTTTCAATTCATTTACTTTTTTTTCCTGTTTCGAGTTGGACATTAATCTTAGGTTTTTATAAATCATTGATTTCCTTGTTGTAACGTCTACAAATTCATTTAGATTGAAAGAGGATGAAGAAGATTAAATCCTCATCAGCAATCATCTGGAATATTAAAACTATTTATATATTCCTATTCACAGTTATTCAGATTATTATTTCATGCATAATATTTTTTAATTCTTATTAGTAATATACTCTCGGACCAATACCCCTTCAGATAGAAATAGCCTAAATTTTAAATAATGATTAATAAAACGAAAAGTTTGTTGGAACCGAAGGTCCGATGCTGATGGGATCAATCGGTGCCTACTGTCCATCGACCTCCGCCAAAACCCAATTTCCCGAGTTGTGCCATAATTCGAACTCTCGATAATTTGAAGTTTATTTTTAGATCTCTTGAATTTGAGTGTTGACTGTATTGTATATATCAATTTATTTTAATCAGTCTGTTGAATTTGTAGTGTGTAAACACGAAAAAGATTTTTGCTTGAAATGGCGAAAATTAAAGGCGTTATCCTAAGTTTTAGCTTAAAATTTAACCAGACATTTTTTTAGTGATGTAATCTTAAGCTGGGAAACTATTGTTTGATGCTTTTTTGGATAAAATGCAAAGGAAAATAAAAAAAATTTAAATGCAAAAAAATGTAAATTTTTTTTTACCCTTTATATCGACTAAATGCATTAAAAAAGCTACCAATTTCTGGATCATCATATTCGTAATCTAAAAAAAAAAATAACACCCCACTTCACTTTACCACCGATATTAGTATAGCATTCTAAATACTCATCTTTCTTCCGACTGGAACGGCAACTGGATTTGGATAACTAGAAATGCTACCAAAACTTATTCAGTCATATAGCCCAGGAGCAGGTGAGCAAAAAGTCAACTGATTACGATAAAACCAAGCTAAAAATTTTTGTGGTACTTCATAATAAAACGTTTTACAAAAACAGACTATAGCAAAAATTTATATCCCGTGGATTAGCAATTATGTACTATGACGTCACCTTCAGAGTCTCGTATAGGCTTTTTTTTTTTTTTAATTTATTCATTTTTATTTATTACTAAAACATTACAAAGTATAAACCCATTCTGAAAATTAAAGTTTATAATAAATATTTATAATCAACAACAATATTACTATTGTTAATTTTTCTTGGGATTCCAAATTGTTACATAAAATTAATCATATTAGATTAAGAAAAACACCTTATTGATCCCACAACAATATTTATCAACAAAAATTAAATTGCATAATAAATTTTAATATTTAGTAACGTTTCGGCCATTCTTATCTATTTTATGGCCATTCTCAAACTATTATATTATGTCAATATTGTCATTATTCCATAAAATCGCCCTACTACTAAATGTAGTAACTGTCATTAATTTTCAACATCTTATATTATCTTCATAGATGACATTTGTATATCTAAAATTTAAAAAAAGAAAAAAAACCCAACTATTTTACAAAAAAATTAACATTTCAAAAAAAAAAATTATAATAATGCATCAACAATTTTTAATTCAAAATTATAATTTGGGCAAAATTTGTAACAATCAAATTAACCAAAATCAGTAACCATACTTCTTCTACTTTACCTTTACTATTTTACCCTTCACAAAATACAGCCTTTTGCTGGCCATCTTTTCTCTACCGCCATATTCACTGCAAATGAGACCAAGACTGGTACTGATGGGGACTAATCAGGAACCAGTTATTGTTTGTACAATATAGAAACTGTAAATTTTATTTCTTCTACACTAAAGGATCATTGACCTCAAGAGATAATTCTATATATTATATAGATATTCTGGATTCTACTATAGTATCCAGTGCTTTTCAACAATTTAAACAAAGTGATGACTTGTTCTTCCTCATCTATCAGAACTTCTCATAATATTTTTGATAGTCCAATTTTTTTCCGAATTCTTTCAAATTGGGTACTCTCTAGCATTAAGTGTTTTACAGTTTGTCGGGCATCGCTGCACTTTTGGCACTTGGGTGCTTTATATTCTCAGACATCTTTGAAGGTATCCATGTGTAAACTGACAGTGTCCAATCCTAATTCGGTACAGGATGTTTCTTCCTTTCTGGAGCTTGTGGACCATTTGTTGCAGTCAGGTTTTACTACTAGTAGTTTGGACTTTTTTCCTTTCCAATTCTTCTCCTTATCTACCAGCAACCTTTTCTTTAATTGGTATACCCAGTCTTCCAAGGTGGGATGACGCCATAGTACATATTTGTAGAGCACTTGTTAAATGTTCCACCTATCCTTGTAGGACTTCTTATTATGAAGCTCTCCAAAAATTTCAGCTCGATGTTAATTCCATCCTTGCACACAGGTTCCAGAACAAATAATGAAAGTATGAAAAGAAAAATTTAGATGTGCTGTAATTCCGGTTATTCGGAATTCCCGATAATATTATTTTTATATATTGTTTCGAATTCCTCTAATCTGCTGGAAAACAGAAGATATCGGCTGGAATTCGACAAAGAATTTCTCTTCTTTATTCGTTTTTCCTTTCCCGTTGGCTTTATGATCCAATTTTTTAATTTTATTTTTTAATATTCTTTATCTGAACCAGCGCAGAATTTATTATATTGATATTCAATAGGGTTCTCTATATTATATAATTTATTCGATTTCAGGAAAACAAATTTAAAACATTCTTTCCTCTGTTGCCCATCCTAAAAATATATCATTATTACATTACAAAGTTTGTTATTTTTTTTTTTTCATTTTTTTTATAATCATTATTTTAGTAATGTTGTCTGCTTATCAAAAATATATATGTATCTTCTGAGAATAGGCTAAAAATGTTTTTAAATTAATATTAATAATCTTAATGTACTCACTTAATTTTTATATATTGATCACAAATAAATCTTCATATTTCTTTAATTACTTCCTGTAGTAAGGAAAATTTGAGAATCAGGTAAAAAAAAAAATAATAAATAATAGACTGTTTAAATGTTCACGAACGAAACCGTTGGAAATAGGGATTTTTAAAATAATAAATAAAGTAATTTAAGAAATATGATGATTTATATATGATCAATATATACAAATTAAGTACGAATATTAAGATAACTAATATTAATTTAAAATGTATTTTTAGCCTATTCTCAGAATATATTTTTAATATTTAAGAAAATGATAAGCAGACAACATTACTAAATAACGTTTATATTATAATTTAATATATAAATATATTATATTATAAGAATAATATATAATAATATAATACTAATTATATTATAATTATAATTATATAATACTAGTTAATTACTTAATAATAATATACGGATTTATGTATATTTAATTTAATCTTTTTTTCTCTTTCATTGGGAACTGGATAGCTCAGTGGATATGTCACTGATTCGTTCAATCTGAGTACCGGATTCGAGTTCGGCTATAGCAGATAATTTATTATATTCTGTTATATTAGACATGGATCGACGTGGGAAGCGGAGACCCTCTCGGGGCTCACCCAGCCTCTATAATGTGGGTACCTTAATGAGAGGATAAACCTGGTGATTGAGCGTAAACGTAGACCAATTCAATTCCCAAGAC
The DNA here is from genome assembly GCA_948150685.1 of Rhaphigaster nebulosa. Taxonomy (NCBI): domain Eukaryota; kingdom Metazoa; phylum Arthropoda; class Insecta; order Hemiptera; family Pentatomidae; genus Rhaphigaster; species Rhaphigaster nebulosa. The sequence goes on from OX411312.1 coordinate 26,213,392, forward strand.
CTTTCATAGTGGAATTAATAATTTTTTTATTTAGATAATAAATTAATATAATTCTGTATGAAGATATGAACATAATCCTGAACATAATCCGCCCTAAAACATTTATTAATATTAAATATATGTCGCTCCTATGTTTCTAGGTATTTCCCTCATCATCAGGATTTATCTAATTATTAAAAGCATAATACAATATAATAAATATTAGATATTTTGAACAAATTACATTTATTTTTCTGCATTTTTATATATTGCAACTTTTTATTAACTGAAATATACCTTGATATTCTTTTTATGTATATTACTCATTTTCATTAATGTATCCATATTATCTTATATTTTGTCATATTATTAATAATTACAAATTAAATTTTAAGAGGAAACTTGATACGTGTTTTCCATTTCATTATCAAACAACCTTTGAATAATCGTTTAATTCTTATTCATGTTATTTATTTTATTTCTCCTCCCTAATCTTGTTTTGTTAATATTAACAATTTGCAATTAAGTTAATATTTCAAGACTGGAGTAAAAAATACATTAGAAAAAAAAATAATAAAATGAGAAAGGAGAGAAAAATTACGTAAGATAATATGGAATACATAAGTAATTCTATTAAAAAAAAAAAATATTTTGAATTTAATTAGTGAATAAACTAGCAAATTTTTACTGTAATGTTATAAACACAAATATTTATTACACCCTTTGGTCACATAAGGTTCGCGGTTGAGTGAATTTCACAAAACGTTGTTTGAAGTTAATCTGTTTGTGACGCTACGTTAAAAAAAAAAATGAAAAAAACCGACGAAATACAGTGTCAGACACAATGATATAAAAAAAATGAAATCAACTTGGAGTCGTCCTGTGTTTTCAGAACATGCAAAACTCTGCTTTATGTTTTTCCAGAAATTTATAAATCATTTCAGTAAATCTTTTAAACGAAATAATAATTTTTATTTTTTGTTCTTTTTTCGGCCCGTTTACGCTTTTTGGGCAGGTTTTCACTTGAAAACGCCTAAATTGATTTCGGCGAAATGTTTTTACGTTGTTATATAGACCCTTGACCTTAAACATGTCGAGTTCTCATCCAAATTAAATTTTAATTTAATTTAATTTTTTGCATTTAGGGCTTTCTTATTTTTCATATAAAACTTAACGATTGCCAGTTTTACAAAAAAAAAAAAAAAAAAAAAAAAAATAGTTGGATTTTCGGCATATCCTAGTAGAGAAAAGTTGTCGATACCGATTTAGCTTTTCATTTATACACACAATAATTTCTTAAACTCATGAAATAGAGGAGGCATTAGAGAGAAAAAAAAAAAAAAATAATAATAATTCTGCAATAATCAAATTGAATTTTTTTTTTATAAAAATAAATTAAAATGAAAAATATAAAAAGGCATACTTCACTTTTTTAGAAAAAAATCTAAAATATCAAATTGAAAAAAAAAATTGTTCAGTTATTGCATTCAAATATGTTTTGACTTTATATTAGCAAATAAAAAAAAATTAATCTGTAAGAGAACAATAATAACCCTTATTTTATTTATTTTTTTTACGTAACAATCACAAATTTTTGTTTAACGCCTTTTATAGACAATAATACTGCGTAAAACTTATATTTATTTTTTTCATCTAAGTTGATTTTAGTACTCTAAAATAAAATACAACTATCATAATAAAATCCAATAACAAAAAGTAAAAAATATTTACGATTCAAATTTAATGAAACAGGAATGAAAGAAACCAAATAGATATTAGTTAAATAAATATTAACTAAATATTATTAGTTACACAAAAAAAAAGCAACTCTAAAAAAAGGCTAAGCAATCTTTATTTGGGTTGTCATATTACAACTGTACGTTTATGGTTGTTGAACGTCTTTTCAACTATCTTTCAAATAGGTTTTTTGGCCTATTAGTTATGAAAAATAAAATATAGTCTTTATAGTACCGTTAAAAAAAATAAAATGTCATAAAATTAGTTTTTTAACAATTTGATCAACGTGAGTCTCTCAGACTGGTGTTCTTCAAGGTGTTGAAAGTACTAATCATCCAATATTACATAATGGAACATATTTCTCCCAGACCGTTAGAATATTCAACACCTCCAGGAACACCGGTCCCTCAGGCCAATTATTAATGAAATAAAAATTACTTAACGGAAAACAGCGTTACGGAGGGTGGCTCACAGTGGTCAAAAACCGGCCTTTTTGCGAAAAAATTTAGCCTTTCATCTTTTCTTTATCTGAATAACACTACAAGAGGGTTGTTTTAATGTATTTTTTAACGCTGAATCGAATGGAGCAAACACCGATTCAATAGGAGTTAAACATTTCAAGATATAATTCAAAAGATATAGAAAATAATTGGGTAAATAAAAGGGACAGTTGAAAACAATTATATGAACATTGATGAAATATAATTTTACTAAAAAATAATCATTTAATAACTTCAAACATAGTATTAATATATATTTTTATATCTGATATAAATTTAATATAAAGCATAGTGCAATATAAATAAAAATATAATTAAAAAAATAATTACGCACAATTATATTAATGATATCTTCTCGGAGATCAAGAATTCGCTGTTAGCCTTTCATTTATTAACAAAAGCATCTGATGCCACTGGTAGCATGTTTTTGACATTCTCACTGAAAACGACCCTGCTGAACCCTCTAGATATTTTTTTCTTAGCTTCCTGGGTTTCTTCCGTGAGCATCCCAATAGTGCTATTGAGCATATATCATAGTGTCACCAAGCAGAAAAATCTTGTGGAAGTTATTAGGCATGTTTTACCATCTATGCAATTGTACATATAGTTTATGTTGTTGTGCATATTGCAATTGTACATCTATAGCTTAGCAGCTTCATGACAGAAATATTGTGAGATAGAATATCGAAATTTATTTTTTGTGCTTTTTAGAATTTTTTTTTTATTCTGGGAAAAATTCAAGTAAGCTAAGTTAAAATTTACAATCAGTACCTCAAAAAGCATAAATAATTATATTTTTAGAACTTCTTCAAAACTCTCCATCCCCATTCTGGTTCCCCAATTTTCCCAATTAACTGGACTACATTGCGTTTCTTAAATTTGACTCACATTCGCTTCAAAACGGAGTGTCTCAACAAAAAAATCTTTAGAATCATGATTATAGGTGATTTGATATTGTTTTATTTAATGTGAAATGAATATTAGAAGTTATTCAAATTAATGGATTCCAAGTAATGAGCAAAAAAAAAACACACGTTTTTAATTATTTTTTTATACTTTCAGTGAAAATTCGAGATTGAAAAGTAGAAATTCCTGATCGGCACCCTTATAAGCACTTCCATCGAGATCCTGTTGTGAACAAGTTTCGTCAAAACAATACTTTTACGAATTGAAATAAAAATATCAAGAAAGTTCGCTGATTTACGCAGTTGGAAACTAATTCCTCACGTAAATAGAAGCCTAATCGGCCAAGAGAAACAAGCTAGAACAATGCTCTCGGCTGCGCTCAAAAGATCCACACTTTAAACAAAATATATTAAAAAAAAATATATATGTAAATAAGCCCTTCAACCACCAAGTGTCATATATGCCAAATAGATGAAGCGAATCAGAATTTTGACATCAAATTCCATACTTCAAAGTATGATTAATGATAGCTAGAACTTTGAGCTAAGCAAATACAACTGTAAAAAATTCGTTCTCCGTAAATCTGGAAATGGGCACGTGAACTATTTAACAATAGTTAAATATATTATTTATTATTTTTTACAAACAAAAATCAATAATCTTCTAAATTATTAAATAAATAATATTAAAACCCCAAAATCGGGCATAATGATTAAAGCCCTCCTGTGATTTTCGTGTAACGCTAAAAACCGTACTTAATGTTATCTTTCTTGTACGAAAGGGGGATTTCAGCTATTAGAATGTATCAAGTCATAAGTAATGTCGGTTTTTTAAAAATTTATCTGTTTATGTTGATATTACTAATCCCTCCTTTATAATTGAATTTTGTTTATTATAGCATTACGCACTCTTATATTTATCAAGTTTATTGTTGGAGAAAGTTAGATAGCCTTTGCTGAAATTTCAATTAAAATGGATCTCCCCAAAAACCACTTATGCCATGTTATGCTTTGAGAATTCGATAAAGGAGAAAATGCTGCTTCAACTTATCGGAAACTTCCAGAAATAAATGGAGACAATAAATGGAGTGAACGGCAAGTGCAGAGGTGGTTTGAAAAGTTTCGAGTGGAAAACCGCAAAATTGAAAACGAGCCTCGGATAGGTCGACCAATAGAGCTTGACTACGAAATCCTGAAGGCTACTGTTGAAGAAAATCCTGTTGTAACAGTTGAAGGATTAGCAGAAAAACTTGGATGGACGGACACATTTTACTGTCCACCGTCATTTGCCATCAGATTCGTTTTGATTGAAATTTCAGCACAGACTAACTAGTTTTCTCTAACAAAAACAGTATAAATAGAAGGGTACGCAACGCTATAACAAATAAAAGCTATAAAATTCAATTGTAACGGAGGAATAAATTTAAGTAATAAATTAATAAATATAAGTTATAAGTAATAAATAATACAAAAAAATTATGAGTAATAAGTAATAAATTCAATTAGTAATAGATTCAATTCAACATTAACAGACAGATTTTTAAAAACCGACATTACTTATAGGATGATCTGATATCAATAAACAAATAAAATTAATACCAATTTCGGAATACTTAACATTGGATAGAACCTGCATTAAATAAATCCTTTATATTAGTGATTCATTTTAGACTCTGAAATGCTTCTAGATATGTACCATATTCAATATATGTTGTATATATTCAATAGTGACAACTATTGAGCGAGTTTATCGGTCTATGAATTGGGCTGAATTGGGCTCAGGTGTTCATGCTATTACCTGAAAGTTTCAATTAACCACTCGCTAGAAAATTTATGGGTAGGGGAAAAGCGGCGTGCCCTTTTCCTCTTTTATTGTAACTGTTTCCGAGAATACTACCCATTCAATTCGATCGAGGACTTTAAAATTTGATTTAATTAATTTTCGGAACTCAATAATTTTTAATTAACTTTTATTTAATTCATTGTTTCAAGAATAATAACCCGGGATTAAGTTAAAATCAATTAAATAAACATCGAATCATTCTTATGCTCAATGATTTAACTTAGGGATGCTGGAAAACTATTGATATTTTTTAAAACTTTATCGATATTTTTATCCGATATAAAAATTTGGGTATCAAAAACCGATATTTTTCCAAAATAGAAAATAAAATAAAATTAAAAAAGAACGGCGGGTTCTAAAAAAAAAAAAGAAAAAAAAAAGAAAAAGAAATTTTGGTTTGGAGTGTTCGTTTTACTATCTATATTGGCAGTGTTCAAGTCAGCCATCTTCTCAATCCTTTCTATTTAGGAGTGGAAATATCGAACAAAACTGTCGTGTGTGTATATATATATATATATATATATATATATATATATATATATATATATATATATATCGAGAGCATTCAAATATATCAAAATAGTGTACATCTTTTTGTGTGGATAAAAAAATTGCCGATAAGGATATTAATCAGGCGTTGACCGTTTTCATTCATGGTTCTCTCACCTCCGCGAAGTCCGATGACTTCCTGTCCATCGTTATGATCACAACCTTACATCGAATTTACCGCTCAAGATTCCATACCTTCTCTTATCTCTGCATTTATTCAGAGTTTTTTGCGGATCAGCATGGAACACCTTCTTCTCCATGATTCCAGTGTCTTCAGTTGGGGAGTATCCTTGAATGAGGGTTGTCTTTCTCATACTCCTTTGGAGATTTATAACTATAGATTGCAACTATAATCCGTGAAGACATAGGCTCCGGTCTTCCAGTTTGCTAAACATTGATGGAGTCATAACAATACCGAATCCTTCTTTGGCAAAATTTGCTTTAGGGACTCTAGAATTATCAAAACATAGCCGCCTTCAAGTCTGTACTCTCCGCTCCCTTTCTTTTTCACTTAAATTAAAACCCAGAATGTCCACTTTGTACCTTTTCCTATATTCCATGAGTTTGACCTCTTTTCGTATCAGCGTCTTAATGTTTCAGTTTCTCAGTCCTATGTCCATTTCCGTTCCAGTTCGTTTCCGTTTAGACGATCCGTTTACAAGACCATTTTCAAAGCTCTGAATCAAAAATAATCTTCTGCGGTGATTGCCCCGAAAGAAAAGGCCCCGTTACCTCGGTGCAACTGATCTTCCGAATTCCTTAGGAGGTAAGGAGGATCTAAGGATATGGAAAGGAAAAAATTAAGGTGGGATGGAAACAAGGTAAAGACATGATTCTCCCTTAATAAAGGAGGTGGGAGAAATCAAGAGCTCGCGTGGGCAGGGTTGCTATGTCCCTGAGGTAGATCTGTTCTTTCACTAGGGCTGTGAAAAAGCATCTACTCGCTACCCGAATGTAATCTTGGCTCTCCTACTCTGGCAAATTCGGTGCGGCAAGCTCTAGGTAGCCGTTAGGGATTGGCAAAAAGCATCATAGTCATTAAGAGATTAAAAAAAATACGTTGCCTAATTCTGTTAAACATAATAGTAAACCAGTTCAGTGTAGAATTAAGCTTAAATCCAGATCAGTGGCCGGACTTAAAACTATGTAAGCCAACTCAATTCTCAAATAAGAAAACTCATTTAATTAAATGAGTAGTTAAATAACTTATCTTATTTGTGTGTTCTTCTTTACTGACCGCAACTACCCCCTCCCCCTAACCAACTTCTACAATTAATTATAATTATAATTCTCAGCATTATAATTCTCAATATAATTATTGAAAAAGTAACAGCAATTTAGATTATCTCATCCCCTCTTCTGTCTAAAAGAGATAATAAGTCTCGGTCCGTCTAATTAAAGACTTAAATCCGGCCAAAGTAACTAACGGAACATTGAGCTGATTATTTGGGACTAAATTCCCTTATCTCTATTGTACGGAGTGCCGTTTCTCAATTAAAGCTACCATTAAGCCATATAACAGCCTTCATTCCAATTTTCGTAATCATTGGACTGAATAAAATATTATATAATTTAATCACAATATTATATAATTTAATGGAAGATGGTACACAATTATATTGTCGCGTTTTTTTTTTTTCCTTAAAACTCGAAATACAAAATTTATGACTTTGTCAGATGTTTTTAACCGATGTTATCAGTTTTGAATTATGTTCTGTAATTATGTATGCTCTCTCATAACTTCGCTATTCGCTAAACGATTTCTACGATTCTTCGGGAATGGTTCTGTATAAATTTTTCTAGAATCTGACAGAACCTTTTAGAGATAGAGTATATTTTAGTTTTTCAAGTATTTGAAATTTATGTTTTTTATTATACATGTGATCTAAAGAAAATAAATAATAAATTAACTATTTATTTTTTCAGGATTGTCTTTAAGTGTTTTATTCCCGCGCTGTCTGTGACAGTTTAATGCTTTTAACCACTTCACGCTCCATGATGAATCTTCCAGGATGAATCTTCCAAAACCTACGCCACTAATACTGGCTGGAATAATCCAGTAAAATTTGTGTGCCTTAATAAATCCTGGAAATTAAATCCTGTAACAGAGCTCCGTGTGATTCATCGTTGCTCTATATTTTTCAATGACTTCGGGAATTCAACTGAACTTCGAACGAATCTCACTGGCACTATACAAATATCTGCGCTGGGGATTAAGTGCTTAAATAAGTTAAGTCGAATTAATATTGTTATTTTTTGTATTAATATTATTTTATTACTTATATATTAATAAGTATTATATTTTTGGGAAATTGCTGGTTAAACTTATATTAGACGGCCGTGAAAATTAATCCTAAAATATTAATGGGCATTATGAAACAAAACTGTTTACTTCCATTTACGAAGTAAAGGAAGTACTGTAATCGCGAAAATTTTCGGTTTTCAGATTTCAACGGAAATATCCGTTTTGACCATCCCTGAATCCATTTTGTCTAGTTTCGTCGTCTGACGTCAGTTCATACGTTCATTCCGTATCTCGCACAACTCAAGAATGTTTTGCCGCATAAAGTTGAAATTTTGTATTTGGGATTGTTATAACATATAGTTGTGCACCTCTTTCATCAGTTACTACATGACTACCGGAAGTGGTACTTTAATTGACGGTCATAATAGATTTTCATTAAAAATTATATTGAAATGTTATGCAAAACTTTTCTAATTTATTATATAAGATTTATATATTAATACAATTAAAATTCTAGATCTTAGTAAAAATTGGCAGACTGGAAGTGGTACGTTACTTGAAGGTCAAAATAGACTTTCATACAAAATTATATTAAAATATAATTTAAAACATCTCAAATTTGGAATTTTAGATTTTTTTTTTCTCCATGTTTCTCCATCAATTTTAGAAACAACAGCTAAATAATCAGATATAAGTTTTAGAAAATAAATTTCTGAGTCCAACCCATCCAGTATTACGATTCAGGATATCAGATACCAAAAGATGTAGCGAAGCCGTGTGTCGTTTTTGAGATACTGCTATCTTTGGAACCTCGTAAGCGAATAGTTATTCAGGATCCCTTTTTGTGTCACCGATTTATAGTTTAATAGGAGTGCAAGGAAGTCATGTGGTGTCCACAGCAGATTTTTTATTTATATTTCAAAAGCAGGAAATCCAATGCGAAGAATGTCTCCTGTTATTATTTTGGAATATTTATTCCATGCAAAAAATCCATCAGCTGATAACAAAATAACAAGTTATTATCATGACAACTGCATGAATAAAATTTTGGCCGATAAATATGCAAATTTTGTTGTAAAATTAAATTGTTTCCTTCACTTGTTTGTTATCACATTATCAGTTAATTTACGTTCAATAAATTATTAAAACATATTTTTCCGAAAAATTAAGTGTACAGATAATTATTTTTCCCAGTGTATTTTACTGATATTTAAAACTGTCTACAACACTGCGCTATCTCAATAGCAATATACAGGACAGTAGCATGCTGACAATCTACCTGCCATGACAGGTCTATGTTAAGTGCTCCCGAGGTCACAGTCTTTAAGAGCTTTTCCGGGTATAATAGCGAACCTATCATCTACATCTATTGATTCATTCTGCTAGCACAACAAACACAAACAAGCACTATTGTTGCTATCAAGTATTTTATTAACCTGGTCTCTAGCGGTTCTCCATCTACAACCCTTTCTGTATTTCTTCCTTCAGGCTTTCTGTATCAGATCTTCGGATCTTCTTGCTATCCTCTTCAGTCGCCTCTGCATCAGCTGCTTTTTTCTCTAATTCTGTGCTCTCAATCCTTTAGATCGACTGTTCTTTAGATATGTTCCATTCGCTCTCTTTGCACAAACCAAGGTGAATATTTAAAGTATTTATACACCAACAGCAATTTATGTACTCTCAAATTGACTCTGATTGACCCTTTTTCTCCTCTATAGTCCATTATCTACGGCATATAATGTACGTATTTATTACGTGTATTCCAGTAAATGGAGGCTATTTTGCGCCTGGTGTTTTTCAGATCTCGCCTTCCTCTCAGCAGTGCTTCCCCCTATTAGTTTGCAAAAAAACTCCGATGAATATCGCTCATCGTCCCGCTTAAAAATTACATCACCTTGCCCGAAAGTAAGTACGTAATTACTGCGAATCGTTGGCAATAACGTATTTTTAAACCACGAAAACAAAGCCTAGAAAAATTTAATATACGCCTCCTGCGCCCAGAGGAAGAGCAAAAGACTTTTGAATAACTTTTAGATGGCCACAGTATTAGAGATTGATCTTTATATACCATCATGCGGAAGTCAACTGATGACCACAGTATGTTTTTTTCTGAATCCTGCTTGTAATGGCGATAATATTTAATTTTTTTTCACGAATGTCTTTAATCGGTGTATTACCATTCTTTCTAATAACTTGCAGAAACAGCTTGTCGTGCTATTAGCCTACAATTTTATGGTAGGTCGGATTTCTTACAATTTTTTAATAGTAGTATTAGATCTGCCTTTATCCACTCATCAGGTAGATTTTGTGTCCAGACTTGGTTCAGGAAGGACAGGATGACATCCTTGTCTTTTGTTCCCAACTTTTTAAGAAATTCAGGAAGTATTTAATCAGACCCCGGTGACCCCTCCTCCTCCAATGAATGCTTTGTGCAGCAACTTGCATTTCTACCAATGCAAATGGTTGGTTCGTCAAAAGCCTCGATTGTTCCTCAGGCAAGCTGGTTAATGGAAATCTGGTTTCAGGCTTTAAATTGCTAATAGCGCAACAAAAATGCCGTGCTACGTCGCTCTCATTTGCGAGCAGGTTTAATTCTCTCTGGATCAGGTTCTTCGTGTGGATTGTATTACTATTCAATTTTCATTAGAAACCTGTGTGCTTTAATGATGCGTTTCTTGAAATCAAGTTTTTCGAGAAAGGATTTGTATGCCAACCATTTTGATTGCTTAATTGCTCACTTTAGATAAGGTGCTTTATGATTGATCTCTTTTCTCTCGCCTATTCTTAGGCTTGATTAAGTTCTCTTTTAAGGTTTCCATGTTCCTTGTTCCGAATTGGTGTGAACTTGTTGGAATTGTGAGAGCTTAGCTGATTTAATAATAGCGTTATTTATATTCTTCTGTGCTCTGTCTACACAACATTCTACTAGTCATGAAATAACAAATTCGTCGGTTTTACTAGCATATTTTTTTCCAATTTACTTTAATCATATTCCAGGCTAAAGCATTTTTATTGGGCATACTTTTCAGAGGCAGATAATTTTATGTCCAAACCCTCCAGAAGAGTTAAACAAGTTATGCTTATCTTGCCGGTAAGTGCAGGGTATGCCATTACTGCATCAGGATCTGACAAATAGTCATAAGGATACGACCACCGTATGATGAGGTGTCCACACAGGATACAGTCGAGCTCAATTTTCCTTCTAGCCATTCCAACTTTGGCTTGTTTAGAGGATGTTATAAATAACAAAGTGACACTTGTGCTTATTTTTCATCCATACTTCTATCTCGACAGTCTCAATACTATCTGAGTGACTCCTCTCCCTCCTGATAGTGAATCTCGAAGTTATCGACTTCTTTGTTAGAATTATAATGCCAGATGAATGAATTCTTGCTCGAGGAAGAGAGAACGCTTGGCTTCCTCTAATCTGGAAGAAGTTTAAATTGTCAGATACGGTCTCAACCACTAATGCTATAATGTCTATTTCATGATTGAAGGCAATAGTTTTAAATTCTCAATGTTTTTCATTTGTTAATCCGCCTAAGTTCCAAAATAAAACTTTTAGGAAGTCATTGCGTAAGACCTTGGAGATGTTTGCCTCGGCATTCCTGTATTAGATTGGTTGCCCAGGCGACAGTGTGATCGTTTTACTCTCTGTGAATTTCAGTTGTGTTAATTTCACAGATATCCCAGGGGGCACTTAGTATTAACTTTACCGGGCCCTCTATGACAGCAACTACAGACATACTACATTTTTTTTTTTTACTTTTTGTACTCAATAGACATGCATATAAAAATTGATCATTTACAATAATTACTAAACCTGAGACAGTTACCCAACTTTCCTAAATGTTTGACAAGTAAAACATTGTGCCATGTTACCACATAATACGAAATGTCCAATTTAATAGTAATACTGTCTTTAATACTGTCTCTGTAATACTTTTATACTGTCTTTAATATTGTCTTGATTGAGAAGCTGAATAGATTCCTGTGTATAAGGAGCAGGAATCCATTAGCACTACCATTATAGTTGATTGGCGATCGATAGAAAGAAATTACCAGCGGGTTCCAAACGACAGTTCAGGTGTAATTATAATATAACCAAGTACAAGGGCACCTCATCACGTGAGGTAATATAAAGAAAACACATACAAGGAAAGAGATCCCTTCAATGGGACCATATTTCCATTCAATATAAAATTTAAAAGGATATCGATAAATTTAGACCATATCGAAACAACTTTTTTTTTTAACCATACGTGTTTTTAGTCGTATTTCCCCGAAAAAATAGACTATTGCAGTGGGTTGTAGGTCGGCGGTGAGCGGCGGGACTGCGTTTTCTATTCGTTTCATAACCCCTAGAGTACGATTATGGATGTTTTGGAGATGTATGATATATATATTTTTCCTGCTACATTTGAGAATCTCCAGCGGCCCTGTTTGGGTCAAATGGGCTGAAATTCGGCATGTAAAACTTTCTTCCAGACAGAACGATATCATTAAAAAATGGGTAAATACCAGTCTAAATTTCGGTATGTTTACCTAAATTACGGCGTTTTTAAAATTTTGCGCATCTCTACAGCTCAATCATATTAGTTTATAGGGCTGAAAATCTATAAAACAAAAGAAGTTTCATCGAATTCGGACCAGTATTAGCAAAGATTTGGCTATTTCAACTCAAGCGGCCTCCTTTGAGTCGACTGAGCTGAAATTCGGTAAAAAGGTTTTCTATATCGAAGGTAAGCGGAGAGGCAGATGATATATAGTATGGGTAAATTTCGGTATATTAGGGAACTGTCTTTGTGAGTCTCAACTTTTTTCTTATTCCCCTGTAATTTATAATATTTTTTTAAAAGTGAAAATGATAAAAAGTGAAATTGACAGAGTTGTACTGCTCAAGGATTTTGTTTTAACTTAAACTCCTTAGATTGAATAATTATTACTAGACTGTATAAATTATTATAAAAGATAAGATGGTCCAGGAGGCGGTAAAAAAAAAAAAAAAAGATCTCAAACAGTATAAACTATTTATTACAAACCAAAGTTTCGACCCACATTGCAGGTATTCATCAGAGCTTTAATCTCAAAGTGCTGTTGGGGACTATGGACGACGAAGCAAAAATAGTCTTATTCGAAATCTTGGTTTGTAATAAATAATTTATACGATTTAGGATCCACATTTTTGGCCGCGTCCCATGTCATCATCTTAAATTCTTTAGGTTACTACTGTAAGATTCCAAAACATAACATTCAGTCGCTCAACTAGGAGTAAATAAGGAATAAGTCAAGGTTTAGCCAATCCAGGTATTGCCATAAAGATTAAAAACAAAAGATCATATAAGGCAGACCAGAGTTGTTCATTCAAAAACCTAATAAATACTAAATAAGCAGGGTAATGCGGGGAAATAGTGCACTAAATTTTACAAAGTTCTACTCCACATGACTGTACAATTTTTATTTTGATGAGATAGAAAATTTAATTGAACAGTACTTAGTTCTGACTAGTCCCAGCTTTAAGGGGTAAGTGCGTACAAGGTATCTGGAAGACTCATTATTCAAACAGGAGCAGTTTTGGGGTTAAGTACAAAATAGTTCGGTTCCCGGAGGATTATTATACTGGTGTAATCATCGAAAAAAGTTTAAGCTTGTCTGAGCTTCACATTTTACAATCTTCATTGAGTTATGAAAGTGGAATGTGAAATATGATTGGATGAATGTATTGAATAATTGTGTTTTAAATCGCAAGTCCGTAGTTGGCCTTGACAAAACATGATAGTAAGGATAAGTGTACACCACAACACACTTGTCACACTACAGAGGTCTGCACTTTCATATTTTGATAGGTGGTTGTGGATAAACGCTTGATATATAGAAAAAATCATCTTATTTTTTCATTTCATTTACGAGTCAACGTTTCGCCAATTCAGGCATCATGAGGACAGAAAAACATTAGATTGCATAAATTCCGACCAGAAATAGCACATCTCACTTTAACAGCCTGAATTCATTCGCTTCAGAATGGTGTAGTGTGGTAAGTGTGTAAGTGTGTAATTGTCTCGTTAAACTCAAAACCTATACTAGTAAGAACTGCTCCTTACAGAACATGAAGCCTAAATACTGAAATCCGCTGAGGTGAAATATAATGTGTTGTAAAAATATTAGTTCCAATCTGTAGATAAAGTTGTTTTTCAACTTTTGCAGTACAAGTGTATCGGTGTCAAAATCAATAGGGCTAATGGTAGATGAACACCGATACACCAGTACTGCAAAAGTTGAAAAAACACTTTATCTACAGATTGGAACTAATATTTTTACAACACATTATATTTCACCTCAGCGGATTTCAGTATTTAGGCTTCATGTTCTGTAAGGAGCAGTTCTTACTAGTATAGGTTTTGAGTTTAACGAGACAATTACACACTTACACACTTACCACACTACACCATTCTGAAGCGAATGAATTCAGGCTGTTAAAGTGAGATGTGCTATTTCTGGTCGGAATTTATGCAATCTAATGTTTTTCTGTCCTCATGATGCCTGAATTGGCGAAACGTTGACTCGTAAATCACCGAATCAAGACGTTGTTTCGGTTGCTAACTATTTCGTTAATAAATCCGCAATAATATTTTATCTTCTAGTTTCATTATTTTATATTTATTTTTATTGTATTTTCCTTGAGAACAATAGACTTTTGCACTTTATCAGAGGTCATCGGAGGGGGGGGGGATATTTTAAATCCGATTTATAACCCCTAAATTTATAACGGTTTTGGGGGTTTCGGGGATGTTTGATGAATGCATCGCTTCCCCGGTAGGGTCACAAAGGCAAAAAATGATATTTTACAGGAGATACAAAAAAACCAAATCGCTTTAACTAAAAATGTTTTGATGCCTGCGAATATAGGGCTCCAGCGTAGCGATACAGTATATGTTCTCCATAAAATTTACAATTTTAATCAGATTGACTTCAACCCCCTCTCCACCCATATTCATCCTGATTTCAACACAGGGCATTGAGTTGACATCCGCACGATGGTAAGGATAAATCTAATTAGGGATTGATAAATTATTTGCCACTTCTATAAATTTGTTTTTATTAAAAACCAGTTTCGAATGTTATACATTCATTTTTAGTTCTAAATACACACAAAAAATCAAAAATAAGCAATTCAAAATACAGTTTGGTATTATTATACATATTAATTTAAATGTAATATAAATCAGTATTATAAAACATTTATGAATTATGAATTTAATTAAGACAAGAAATCAAATACATGTTGGTACTCGCCAAGATATAAATGGATTATATCAAACAGAAAAGTTTGTCTTGGTTTCTTCTCGCACTAAACTAACAATGAAAGAAAGGTGGGGTGTTTATAGGTAAACGTTTTACGGGTCAGGGTTAATTCCTCTGAGTAATAGTTTTTTCTATTATAGATGGGAATAAATTTAAGATTAGACTATTGGAGATATTTATTTGGTAATTTAAGCAAAATTCTGGATTGGATTTGAAGGATTTTATTATTAATTTGACTCCTGAGTCTTTGATGATATCGTTATAGTTTTTTTCATTTAAATGAATTGCAAAGTTGGTATTCTCTGTCTTATTATTATATGCACGTATATGTTCCTTTAATTTCTGATTTAGTGATATCCCAGTTTTTCTCGTGTATTTGGTTGCACAATCATTACAATTTAGTTCGTATACGATTAAAACAATGAGTAAAAGATTACTCACCGAAATTACTGGAAAAACCCCGACCCTTAAACCGTTTACCTATAAACATCCACCTTTCTTTCATTGTTACTTCAGTGCGAGAAGAAACCAGTACAAACTTTTCTGTTTGACATAATCCGTTTAAACCTTGGTGAGTACCAACATGTATTTGATTTCTTGTCTTAATTAAATTCATAATTCATAAATGTTTTATATTACTAATTTATATATAATTTTAATTTAATATGTATAATAATACCAAACTGTATTTTGAATTTCTTATTTTTGAATTTTTGTGTGTTTTTAGAACTGAATATGAATGTATAACATTCGAAACTAGTTTTCAATAAAAACAAAATTATGGAAGTGGCAAATAATTTATCAATCCCTAATATTTTTTTTAGGTTACTCCAAGATTTCAGTGTTATTAATGCACAATGCGAATATTCAATATCAAGATATATCAATATCAATATCAAGATCAAAGACACAATTAATAAATGGGGCAATGTTGATTTGATTTAAGCAAACTTAAATGGCCATGGTAAATAGGATTCGAAGTTTTATAATTATTAATTCGTAATCGTACGTTATTCCTTATTTCGTTTACATGATTTTTCATAACCATATCTCATACTATTAACGTATAATGTTTCATATACAAATAAAAAACACTCACGATTCCATCAGTAGAATTAAGGCAATGCTTCATAGAGCTAAAAGATTTATCATTCTATTGGTTATTGCACCGCTGACAATGAGATTCCGTGACTAACAACTTAGTATAGTATCTCAACACTGCTAAATCAACTGATTGAGCATAAATCATTAAGTTTTGCTCTAATTGGGCTCATGGGGCGATTCGATGAGTTATTGACAATTAATCTGAATTATTAATAGGTTCGCTACGGCTTTAGTTCAGGCAGTCCATCAATAATCTAGAAATATCTGGAACTAACAAAACATTCACTGAGAAGAAGAGTGCAATAATTCGGTGTTTTTTTTTGAAAAGCTTTCGGTGGCATATATTTCTTTGAGAATAGATATCAGATTTTGGTTTATTATTTTCAGTAATAGACCTTTGTAATCGACCAAGGAAATTGTTTTTGCAAGCCTCTCTCCCCTCCTCCAAATTAGAGGTTTCACAATTCAAGATACGTAGAATCCAAATATCGAATAAAAAAAAAAATCTGTCCACAAAAAGCTGATGAAATTCCCTACAGTATTAGTTGAGATACAGCGTAATGAGCTTCGTTGACTAATTCTCTGGCGTTGCTTATCATCGTGACCCTAGGCCTCCTGACATATCTATTGGGCTTCTGACTTCCACGCATCTCTCTGCTTTATCCTTCCTTGGATTATTTCTGCACTTCCTTTAGCTTCCTTAGTCTTTCCTTTTTTTTTTTCTACTGAAGTGCACGTCCAGTATTTCCTCTGATTACACGTCTCTGCCTACTTGCATTGGCACAGTTTCTTCTCAACACTCCCAGCTCGGCACTCTCACGGGGATCATCTTCGGACAAGCTTCAAATTTCTTTTCCTTTGGTTCCTACTGCTTAATTTCTTTAACTTGGACGGACCAGATATTTTTGAAATATTACTATTGGGAAATAATAAACCATTGTGTAATAATTTGCAGCGTCTTATTTTCAATTTTTACTGTAACAAAAAATTATCTTTAGTTTAGCTATTATAAGAAAAAATTGTAAATTAGGCTTAAAACAATTAGTTGGGTTACGATATAATTAATAATGTAATAATTAGTTGGGTTAGTTGGAATTTCAATATACTTCTTCTTATCAACATACTGATTACAATATGATCTTCGTACCTTGCTCAACAACTTATCCCTGAGTCTTGGCTGTCTCAAAAGTCCCCTCCCAAGCTTATCGATTCAAAGAAGCTTTCCCCCAGTTCCGGATAGCCAAGTTCCTAACCTCACTGCTCACTCCGTCGATCCAGCGTAGTCTTGGTCGGTCTCTTCCTCTCGTCCCCTCTGGCTGTAGCATAAGAATCAGGCTCATTGTATATCCTTGCTAGTTCTGCATTATGCCGCTGTCGCCATTCCTGATCTTCCTTAATGGGGTCGTATATTCTTCTGAGTATGTTCCTCTCAAATACTAAAATTTATCTTTATATTTCTTTAGTGAATGGCCAAGTCTCTGCCCCATAGATCAGAACTGGGCGAATTAGTCTTTTAGAGAAGAGTCTTGGTCCGTCTGGATAGTGTTCGGCAACGCATTTATTTTGAAGGACCTTTGCAGCACTTGTTTTTACTGAGGATTCTCTAGTGGACTTCCTCCTTAAGAATGTTGCACACCTCTTAGTAAGTTGGTCCGGGCTCTTCGTCCTCCCACCCTCTCCCTTCCTACCACTGGGAACTCCACTGATGGGAAAGCAAGTTTTTCCACTGAATGCGAGATGACTTCCAAACGAGGCAGGATATAATGAGAAAAGTAACTAGGAGATACCCATTTGTTTGTCTATTTACTGTCGAGAAAATGCACATAAAGCAGGAGGGAATGTAATGATGGCCAAAGCTTGGGACAGGTAATTTGAGAACCATTTGGTTATTTTTTTGAAAAAAAAAATAAAAATATTATTATATTATGTGGTGACACTGTGATAATATCATTTTTTAAATAGTGTACTACTATTAAGAGTGATAAAACTTTGAACAAGTAATTTTGTGGCTTGGGACAGGGGAAGATAAGTGACCTTTAGAGTATTCTGCCTTAAATTGCTTTAAAAAGAAATGCTTCCAATGTGATTTATACTAGTCATCAAACAGATATGATCAAACCATAAAAGCTGGCACTTAATATATTGCCACATTTGGCAGACATTTTTATCGGACACAAAATTTAAAATTGTATGAGAATCACTCATATACACAACGGATTAATATATATATATATATATCAATCTTAAGTAAGATTATTTAAATCAAATTAGATAAATAACAGACTGAAGTGTAATATCTAGAGAGCAAGGGAAAGGTAGGTAAGGAGGCCGTTCCTTGTTAAGGAAGGATAATTGACATGTGACAGCAGGTGTCACCACAACACTTAGCAAGCCTTTACCCCTTAGAAATACGAAATAAGTTAAAAATTTGATAAATAATTTAAAACCTATAAAAACTTAGGCAGCTTGGATCAGTGTGACAAATGCAGGTGGTTCGTCTCGGAAGAAATAATCAATTTTAGGAAACAAGTGATCCTCGGATCCCCTCTTGCGCCCCGAAAAAACGGCGGAGGCCTGGAAAAGATATTATTCAATTAGAGAATGGAAATGCATTTGGAGATACCTCCCTGACAGAGGGTGAGTAGTTAACCAGAAAATACCGAGAATTCCCTCTCTTGAGGGAGACAGATTGGCCAATCACGAAACAGAGACTACTGCCGGGAATCTAGGCAATCAACAAATTTCTCTTACCCCGTACTAGTCAAAAAGTGTGAAGACTATTCAGGAAGGAGGGAGAGGTTTTTGGAAGGAAAATCAAGAGACTCGCTCCCGGACTGCTGAGGAAGAGCTAGCTCAAGCTTTCTCTAGATGACCACTGCAGGTGACCCTGGCATAGACTTTTTCCTGTACCATGATTCAAGATATTCTAAGGCACTGATAGGGAAGTTCCTGAGTCATCAGGCAGACAACCACCATAGAACTTCCAGACCGTCTACATCAATTAATTCCTAGATAAGATATTTGTATTCAAACATTTAATTACTCAGTTTAGTCTGAAACACTCCTTTATCAATTTATTACATTAATTTTGATAAATAAAGATAAATGTTAGAAAGAAGGTTATTATTTAATATCCAAGTCCATTATTAATAAGTCTGATTAAACATAATATAAATAAACTCGAGTAACATTATGGTATTATTAATCTTACAAGTAGGAATATTATATTGATTAATTAATAACAATGCAAAACACAAATCAGGCCCTTGGAAAGGTACCCAATTTAGAGGACTCAAAAGGTTATTATTATTTAACATTATACTTAAATAATTTTGAGATAATCATCCTCAATGATCACCTCATTGCATCCCTAATTTCATTATAACATATCAATACAAAATAGTATCCCATGTTAAAGAAATTAATAGATATATTACTGCAAGTTGGACATGAAGTCAATGATCATTATTTGCCTATTTAATACATAGCAGGATATTTATATAAAATGATGTGTATGCTCATTCTGGATAAAATGTACATTTAAGCGTACAAATATTTTTAGTATACAAAACTTGAATGGTCTGATCCATTTGTATGTGTAGCGGAACAGCCCATTATCTTCTATACACTAAAAATATACGCTTAAATCTACATCTTCTCTAGAATGAGCAAACAGATCATTTTAGAGCAGCTAATCCCTATAATAAATGAATTACATAATTATACAAACATAAGCGAACATATTATAAGGAAGAAGTTGGTCGGAGGGCGCGATCAAAAAGTAACACTTCCTTAAGTTATCAACGGTCAACAAAAACTCATTCTAAACATATTCTACTTTAATCAGAACCCAATGTACCAATGACATAGACTGTATTTTATTTTATTCTCTTGTTGATTTTACCAATCAATAAAATATATTTTGTTTGTAATAAATTGTTACAATAAAAAATGGATTGTAAATATGTATTATGAATAAATTATAAAAATGACTGTAATATATAGATATGAAAAAAATAAAAAAACATTCATAAAAAAAATTAGGAGGTGCAGATGTAAAGGTATGCCGCTATAGATGTAAAATCCCTACAAATTATTACACAATTGCTTATTATTTCCAAATATTTAAATATCAAAACTATCTGGTCTGTCCCACCATATGACCTTCCTTTTGGCGAAAGTCCAATATAATAATCATGATATACTCGTATTGCTCCTTTTAAGAGTTTTTTTTTATTATTAGCATTGTAAACAATTTAGCAATCTTTTGGGCATTTGAAATGTCCCTACAGATTTATAGTTTTCGAATTATCAATAAATTAAACAAGGTAAACAGGTTTCCAACGGAACATGTATAGATAAAAAAAAAAATCCGTCCACCCGTTCAAGATACAGATTTTTTTCCTAAGAATTTTACAAAGGCTCATTATTGAAGATAATAAAACCAATAAAGTCTGAGCGTTTTTTATTTTTAAAAGCTCTTGTAAACAACGACAACTGCGTGTATTAGCTCTTTTTTTACTCCCCGCTGTTTTAGAGTTCCAGGCACAAGCCCGTGAAAAATTTAATGAAATCTAATTGGCCTTTAGGCTGGACTCGATAAATCGCTGTAAGGTTAAGGGACCAACGCTTGGAATCTCATATGCACATGAAACTCCTGATGAAAATTAGAAATAAAAAATAATGCTTAGTTAGAAGTAAATAGTTAGTAAGAAGTAAGTAGTTAGTTAGAAGTAAAAAGGAAGGGAAAAGAGAAGTCGGTCTTGATAAGGGATATAACCTAATCTACGCAGGTGCTCCTTCCAAGAAGAAATGCAAAAGAAGGAGCATTGTTCTGAATGGAGAAGCTTATAAAAAAATGTGGGCAACGGGTACAATACAGTCTCTAGAACAACGGACAACTGTCTTCTGGGAAGGTACTATGGTGCGTTTTTGTTCCAACGGAAATTTCATTGTGAAATGAATGAAAAAAAAATTATCTGATCTGGAAAGAACTGTGAACATTGTGGAAAATATGATTTAAAATGTCATCCTTTGTGCAGATTTTTTAAGTAAGGACAATAAAGTCAAAGTCCCCCAGCAGCGTTTCCACCCTAGATTTTTAAATTTCCCTCTTGATCAGTCAGATTTTCCCTCTGTTTCCCTCGACCAGAGTCAAGATATCCCTTAATCTTTCCTTCTCGCCCAAATTTATTCAAATACATATTTTTTAATATGCATATTTTAATATTTTAATTTTATAAATTGAGTTACATAGTTATGTCATCTACCAATTCGTATGCTACAAAAATGGCTGAATTCAGTTGAATTAGAGTGGTAAAAATCAATGCAACTTTCAATTGACCTCTCTAAAGAAATGGCTAAAATTCATAAATGATGACTAAAAATAAAAAATAAAAATCGTGTATTAAATAATAAAGTTTATTTTCTTTCAAGGTAATTAAATAATAGGAGCCAGCAAGTAAACACTTTTTAGACTAGGAAAGAAATCAATATTAAAAATAATAGATATTTATAAAAGACAACGGAGTGGTATTTTTATTTATAAAAAAAAAAAATAATAAAATTACGCATGCAAGAAATAAAAAAAAAATAAAAAAAAATTTAATGTCGATCTATATTGACTAATAGTTCTTTTTTCTATTTAACGAGATATACTCTATATTATAGATTTTTCTATATATATTCGAGAAAACGAAGATCTCGCAAAAATTAGAGGTAAAAAATGTTATGTTAAAAAAGTTCCATTAGAAATATGCCGTTTCTGTTTATTAAACTAAATATATCGGACTGAGAAGAAGCTGTCCATTATATGGAAAATTTCTTTCGGTTATATTTTTAAAATTGACTCCATAACTGGGTGAATATAAGATATATAATTAAACACTTGACCGGTTGAGTTTTCCATTCTCAGTCAACTTCATTGGTAGTTGTTTCGTCATGGTATTATTTATTACCTATGTACATACCTCCTTCATTACTGAAATTATTTGATCAAATTTTGTATAAATCCAAATTATCGTGTGTTTTTTTTTTTGTTGCGAGACGAAATCAGCTACGATTTTTTAAATGACTCACTTCCCAATACTCTAGTAAAATCAACATTAATTCCATCACTCAACGACCCCTTTTTTTCTCTTGCAGAGTGGCTGGATCGAAATCACGAAAAATATAAAAATCAATTTTTTTTTTCACAGTAATTTATAAATTAAAAAAAATTTCAATCAGCAGATGAGCAGGTATAATAATTTGCAAAGTAAGAGAGGGAAGACGCGAATAAAAATCAAATTAATCGAAATCAAATATTGAAGCCAAACAAATACTGCTTAAGTTGTACATTTCTGTATTTCATTTAAAAATTAATTAAAAAAAAAAAATTAAAATATCCTAATACAGTAAGCTTTGGAAAATTCGACTTAACCACGACAAATCTCAACATATCACTTTACATATCAATTTTATGTCTATCACCAAAGCTCCTTGGTACATCAGAAACATTACCTTACGTACAGACCTCAATATGCCACACTCATACAAGACATAGCGACAACCAACATGCCAGACAACACCCGCAGAAGATTGAAGAGGAGCTGGATGAGGGATCTCCTAGCCTAACCATGCACGATGATCAGGACAGGAAGAGGTGCGCTGAGTACTACTCTTTCTCATGCCTATCAAGCCACGACAACATGTTTGTCAGCACATTCACTGGTTGCCTCATCGACAGGTGTGAATATAAAAAATAAAGCTCCCCCCCCAAAAAAAAAAATTTCCTAATACCATTTAAAAATTCAATGTATCTACAAATAATTTAGGAGTTATCAATTCTAGTATACAACAAAAATAAATATAGAATTAATTAAATCATTCAATTCACGAAAAATAAGAGATTAATTACGAAATATAATTTTTTTTGAAATTCTAATAAAATACATAAATTCGAAATTATACTGTTAAAAGTCAACAGCCTCTAGGGATGTTCGCCGCATTTCTTTATTAATTCCTCCTAATCCCAATCGATTGAGTTAAATTCGTATTCCTGTTTTAAATATACTAATTGGCTAGTACATTTCTTTCCTTTATCCAAAATTTGTTAGTGCTTGCAACTGGATCGGTGGATTCTATGATAGCTGTGAAAGGGGCAGAGCATGGGCTGAGTTGGGTAGTAAACATCAAGCTCTAACTGCATCCTCTGCTCTGATAACAGCTCCCTTGAATTTCTGTATTCTGGCTTCGTTGGTAGGGTCTTATCTCAATGATAACTTCGTTGGTACGGTCTTATCTCAATGATAACTTCACTATCATCCCTAAAACAGAAATAATGTTGAAAATAAATCTTTTTATTCTGTCCTCAAAAGATTTTATTTACTACTCCTCATAATCAATAAACGATCCTTGAAGTGGTTGCTATATGAAGCGGACGTGTTTGTAGAATAAAATATCTGATGTGGACAACACATGACTTCCTTGTACGTCTATTAAACTATGAATCGGTGCCTCAAAAAATGATTCTGAATTTGGTTACTAGTTTCCGAATGTTCCAGTATCTCAAAAACGACACTCGGCGTCGCGACATCCATCTATTGACACACACACAAACAAATGGGGAGGAAAACCAGTATTTTACACTCAATTTTAACACTTAAAACAAGTAATAAAAATTTTTAATTGGATTGGAAACCGAATTGCATTTGTAACCTTTATTACCGAAACATATGATTTCCCCTTTATTTTAAATTTAATTTTTGATGTAATCTTGTTATGACCTTCAAGTAAAGTACCCTTTTCGGCTCACCAATTTTAACCAAAATATAGTAAATACATTCATATCCATATAAAAGTCCTATTTACCAAATTTGACATGTTTTACATTATATTTTAATATGATTTTTGATGAAAGTCTAATATGACCTTCATGTAAAGTACCGCTTCCGGTTTTCCAATTTAGACCAAAATCTAGTATGTTATTTAAATATATATATATATATATATATATATATATATATATATATATATATATATATATATATATATATATATATATATATATATAAGTATAATTACTAAATTTGAGAAGTTATGCATAGTATTTTAATATGTTTTTTGATGGAAATCAATCATGATCTTCAAGTAAAGTACGAATTTCGGTGATCAAGCAGTGACCAAAAAGGGAGGTTCACAACTAGATTTTATAACAATCCTAAATACAAAATTTCAACTTTCTACGGCTAACCGTTTTTGAGTTATACGAAATACAAACGAACGTACGTACAGACGTCACGACAAAACTAGTCAAAATGGATTCAGGGATGGTCAAAAGGATATTTCCGTTGAAATCTGAAAACCGAAAATTTTCGCGATTGCAATACTTCCTTTACTTCGTAGAAGGAAGTAAAAAGTTATACATGTGGATTATTTGCGCAAACCCAAGGGTTTTCTTAAGTGAAGAAGCAAATGTAGCTATTTTCATCGAAAAGGATCGAATCATTGTTGAGCGCTAATGTATCCTTCCCTTGTCATCCCTTCACCATGGAGTACTGGTAGGGCCTTCTTTAACCAAGTGTGTGCCCATGACACTTTGTGATATGGGGGAACTTTGCAGATTGGAAAATTTATTTTCCGAACAACTTTGGATTATCAACAGAAATAAAAAGTATACTAGTTATAACCAGCATTTTATTTAGAGAGAGAAATGATTTATATCATTTATAATTATTCATCTACATAATTCATAGCATTTTCATCTTTATTCGATTACACTACTTTTTTTTTTTTTTTATAACTTTTGTTTATATTAATCCATCCAACTACCTTCTCATTTCTCCATAATTCTCTCTTCCAGTCCACAAGTCCAGTATAATATTTTCGGCCAACACCGTAAAAAGTAACAAAAGTAACAAAAGTTAAAAAAAAATTACCTAACCCATGGGTAAAGATGGAACTGAGTATAGCTCATTTGGTACCCTTAGTAATTTTTAAAGATTTTTATGGTTTAGAAATGTAATTAAAAAATTAAATTAAAAATTTAAATGGGAAATTGTTACACTTTCTTTTATTTATCAAATTAAATATTATATACTGAAAAAAGCCAGTTTTTTTTTTATTCTACATCATTCTGGGCAATATTTGAAATTCAATGAGTAAAATTAAGTTCGGAGAGTAGTAACGGAGAAAATTCGGTCCTAATTTCATATTTTAACAACTTTTCTAAGCCATCCAATTAAAATAGACAAAATAAAAAAAAATTCTAAATTTTTTTTTCTTTTTTTTTTACCACAGATCCATGTCCTGAGTTCAAAAACACAACTTTTTCCTCCCTACATTTGTCCAACCTCTCTTAGTTTTTGATACATTCGCAATCGGAAAAAAGTGTTTTTTTTTTGTTTTTGTTTTTTTTACAAACATCATAATTTAAATCATAAAGTCATAACTTGTATAAATTGTTACGAAATTGTTAGTCATTTTAAAGGTGAAGGGACTACCTTTCAAACATCGTTAGTTATATCCTAGTTAGTAAATCTTACGATAACTATATCTAGATTTTTGTAACATCTAATTTTGCAGCTCTCTTTTTGATTATTACATGATTAATGGAAGTGGTACTTTAATTGAAGTTCATAATAGACTTTTTTTAATTTTCATAATAGATTTTATCAATGGTTCTCTATCAATTTTAGAAATAAAAGTTATAGAAAATGAAATTCCGAGTCTAACACATCCAGAATTAAGAATCAGGGCACCGACATAAGTAACCGATACCAAAAGACAACGACACCCCGAGTGTCGTTTTTGAGATACTTCTATCTTCGGAATCTAGTCACCAAACGAGAAATTCAGGATCACTTTTTGAGCCACCGACTTATAGTGTATATATATATATATATATATATATATATATATATATATATATATATATATATATATATATATATATATGTATGTATATATATATGTATATATATATATATGAGAGTAACTAAAACAAAATAAGATCTATAATCGACTCTATGTAGAAGGAATGGTTTAGGGGGAAGATATCAGAGTATCTTGATGATGGACTGGTATCTGCCACAAGACATAGGTAAATGGATATCGGTCGAGATAATTTATACAATATCAAGACTTGAATCAAATTGTTGTGAAGCTCATATACGTTAGCAAGTCGATCCAATATGGACATATTGATATTATATGGACGCTGATGAGTTATGTTCTATTAATGTAAATGGACTGGTATCAGGGACTGCTATTAATCAACTAAGCAGGTAATCAATAACACTATGGATTATTGGTAAATTTAATGTAACAAAACCTTATTTTATTTAAAGACGAGGGTGTCCAAATAATATGTTTCCATTTTTTAAGTATGTGGGCTTCAGTATCTTCAATTCAAGACATTTTCCATTTTAGAAATAATTTAAATATTCGAATCCATTAAACCCAACAATCCCCCATTGTTTGATATATAATCTAAATTACATATCACTATTATTTATTAATAATACATTATATGGGCAAATCCATAGTCGTGCGTAGCATCCTTTATCCGGAGCTGCAAGAACCATAGTACCGCGGTGTCCTTCCATTCTCTCCAGTCGGACGGTGACTGGGAGATATCGTTTATTCCCCTGGAATCTTGTTTAAAGAACAAGCAGTCTAAAACAATTTTAGTGTTAAAATTAAACCAAAAATTTAACATTTTTGAGCTACAAAGAAGTTTCAGTTGAAGTTTTTGAATTTCAGTTCTAAGGAACATATTTTTAAAAACGTTTATATGTACAAACTTCGCTTCTATCAAAGTCTATAGAGAAAAAAATCTGAGACAGCAGGTGCTTAAGCCAGTACCTGACGCACGCCCACGGACACATCCTAGGAAGCGGCGAGAGATCTAGGGTGGGTTTACAGAGGCGTGTTATGCCATAACAAGAAACACATTCGCCGACACATATCGAATAAATAAGCGATTGTTATGACGAATATTTTTGTTATGAGGTTTTTTCTGGATGTATCCGATTAGAGTCGGCTATTCAACAGAGAACAGAGGGTATTTGTTTAGTGTTACAGAAACCTTTGTTCCCTTTGAATAGCCGACTCTAATCGGATACATAGAGAAGTTTGTCTAATCGGAATCGGCTATTTAACAGAGAACAGAGAAAATGTATTTTCTGATAACACTAAACAAATACCCCGCCTACAGAAGAAACGTTCTTGCTTTTAATTTAGCTTCTTTCACATTATTTAATATTAAAACTAATTATAGTTGATGCTGGTAACTATTATAATTAGTCATTTTCTTTGCCATTCATAACAAAAATACTTAATAAATAAATAGTTATTGTAACAATTAACTGGTTCCGATTAATTTAATAATGAACTGAAAATATCACTCATTGATTTACAATTTTAATTATTGATTCATAACGAGTAAATATTAAAACTAATTAATAATCATTATTATTGATGAGTGTTAGTTTATAATAATATATATAAATTAGTATACAAAGGCAAAAACTCTTATTGTTTTGAAACTTTCCATTTCTGTCCTAATAAATATAAATATTTATATATGTTATATATTTAAGATATATAAATATATATACAATAAGATGATAATATTGTAATTGGTTTCCGGACCATCATTTCAGGCGAAAAACGGAGTTTATAACTTGATTTATTTACATTTATAGGTATATAAATCTGAACTTTGGTTCCAGGTGATGGCGAACGATAGCCTTTCAGAGGACCTTGATCTGGACTATCCCAGTCTGGAAGTGGTAGAACGCCCGATCCAATACGCCCTTGTCACTATATTTTCTTTGACGGCAGCTCTGTCTCTCACAGGAAACATCACCGTCATATTGGTCTTATCCTTGGGCCACAGGTAACATATCTCTCTCACCTGTTCATTGATCAATCCAACAAGTTCCATTGATACATTGATCCATTCACATGCCCACGCTAATTGACTCGACTCTCACAAAGAAGGATTAGGGATGATCCGGATTGATTTAAGCTCCTTAAGTTACCATTACATTAAGTAGGGTTTATTGAACGATAATGAACATGTGCCAGGCCTAGTAACATCAGCCTATACGTAGCGCATTTTACAGTAATCTACGAGTATAATATTGAAGTTATATTATCCTTTGTAAGAACGAAATTGAATCGGAAAAAAATAAAATAATCCCCTCTCCTTCCCTTCCCCCTCTGGATCCGCCTCTGATGAGCATGAAGTCAACCTCTAGTAATTCATTATTTATTTAAAAATAAACTTTCCAAGTAAATATTCAAGAGAAGCGTTCGATGGAAACATCGAAAAGTACATAATCGATTTATTTGGCAAAACTCGAGAGGCAATAAAATAATTGTACCGGAATAATTTGCCAGAAGAAGGATTTAATATTATCCCAAACTTTTAAATACATTCTAATTCCATGATATTAACCCTCATTTGCGAATGGAGTAAAATACATGAACGTTGCTCTCAATAAATATTTACGTTTAATATCTGTTATCGGGTTATTTGCCTAAAGAGATTAAGTTTAATCAAATGAAATCATTTGCAAATTAGCTATTAGCATACATAATAAATTACCTTGACAATTTAAAGGTATTTTAAATAATTGAAATATTATAATAAATTATTATAATTATTATATTATTAAATTAAATTACTTTGATTGCGATAGTTAATGATTATCATATTATTTTACTTTTATTCTGCTCGGCTGGGCATTCCATTATATATGTTCGCCACTGGTAAACTTGGTCCAATTTTGCTGATTTGGATTTTAGTACCATATTTCCTATATTATGGCCATATTTTCCGAGTATAAGTATCATAAATAAGCTAAAGGTGTAATAAAATATACAACACTTCAAATAAAAAGCAATAGAGTAGGATCTGAAGCTTCTGCTTGCTCTTCTGTAAAACTTTGAAAATGTTACTTACGATAGTTTAAGTAATTAAAGCCAATGTAACCGATACGGCGCAGTGCATAAACGGGTTATACTAATATATATATATATATATATATATATATATATATATATATATATATATATATATATATATTTATTTATTTATAGAGAGCATACATAATAGGTGAAGTAAATAAAACTGAACACTTACTCATTCCTCATAAAACTGAGCAGATGCTCTGGTTCGATGTGAATAAACAGAAGTTACACAATGAAATACTTAATAATCTATTATTATTTATTTAAAACCGATATTCGTTCAAAAGTAATTTTCTTTATTATTATATTACAATTCTTTTAATTATTATTTTACTAAGTGTATGAGACACGTGCTCCAAAAAACTTTCAGACCGAAGGTACTTTCATAAAAAAAATAAAAACTGTTCCACTATAAGTATGGAGGGTGTTGGGTTCAGTACTAGGTAAGGACCGTACTGTTTCTAAGTCAACGGTTGTGAAAGGAGGTGATTTGGCGGAGATCACGCTCAACCGCCAGGTTTTCCCCCAATTAAAAGTACCCACTTTATAGAGGCTGTGTGATCCCCAGAAGGGTCTCCTGATCCCATAGGATCGATCCACGGCTGATAACAGAATAAATAATTACCTGCCACAGCCGGCCTCGAACCCGGAACCGGGAGCATGGTAACACAGCACCTTACCACTGAGCTGCTCCGTTCCCACAACAGACTGGACTAAATCACTTGGAATCAAATTTTATAGGCCAACGAATTCGTCATTATCGTAATTTTTTTTTTCAGATTTTCCTCAGTAATTCACTCCCAGTGTATTTTGAGTAAAACTTAGCTAAATTTCTTTAAGGTATATATTCAGTTTTTTTTTTTTAATTCGGAACTGTTACTGAGATATGGGGGTGTAGAAATCTTTAACATGTCAAAAAACACAAAAAGCTGGATAGGCAGTGGTTTCGCATATTTTTCAGTGCACTATAGTGCAACATGCATAATAGAAAATCTTGCAAAGGATTAAATTTCTAACAAGATTCATAGAAAATATTTGTAATTATCCTCAACAGACGCAAAGAAATATTAAAAATAAATTTTAGAGAAAGTGGACCTTTTCAGATTTTTCCCAGTAACTCGCTTCTAATGCATTTTATGCAAATCTTTGACATTACCAATTTTAAAGAACGTTAAATTCCAGCAAGTTTTGTATGTAATATATTTGTAAAACCGGAAAGCTGCTGAGATATGGGGCCTGAAATCTGCAAAATGTCAAGAAAACGCAAAAAGTTGATTATTCAGAGTTGAATATTCGCCGTAATAACTATTTTTTAGTGCAAAATACATAAAAACTAATCTTGTAGAGGATTAAATTTCCTACAATATCCACAGAAAGACGCCAAGGAATAACAATTATAAGCTATATATCAATATTATAATATATATACTATTCTATTTTGTCAACCATATCCTATATTGAAATACAATTATCCTACTACTAAAGTATTTGTTGTTAATTTCCAAAATGCCAAATTTTCACAACTTCTATTATCTTTTTCTAGGCGGCATTGTATATTTTTACTATTCAATCCTTTATAAAATACAGACTATTGCTGGCCATTTTACATCAACCAATATATTAGCTGGAACTGAGTTAAAAATAATAATTATTTTTAAATAAAATATAATATTAGAAGTCATTTATTTATTATTAGTTATAGTTTTTAGCTACTAACTATAGATAGTCTAATTAGCTTGTAGCTACAGCGATAATTAATGCTTCGATCTTTTTTCTATTGATCCATCATGGTTTCCATTTAGTTATAACTTTCATTTATCTATAGATAATTTTTGCTCGATTCTGCTTGTGACCACTACATGCTCAGCGCACTTGTCTCTATGTAAATGCCGTTTCAGTTTAATCTTAGAGAAATATTTTTTAATTCATATTTTTACTGTAAATCCATGAGACCATAATCTGACTCTTGTTAACCGAAGGATATATGGAAGCGCTATTAACATATATATAGCTCGCCGAGGCACCAGCCAACGACCATTAAATGCCCCGGGTGCTTCAGGCTAGAATAATTTAGAAGGACATGTGTAAAACACAGGCCACTGGTCAAGTTTTCCTTCGGGAATCATAATAATAGTGACTCAGGAATTCATAGTTATGAATCGTGAACGAAACAGCGCATAGTGGGACCTGCTATAGTCATTTCGTACTCAAAACCTCATTTTTGAATTATTATTATTTTGTGTTTATTTCAAAGCACCGTGGTATGTGGGGTTGAAATTCAGGAGAAAATGGTTGTGGGTTGGTTGGGAACTACTGGATTGAATGCATTCCAAGAAGGATATGAGGAGTAGACAATTTTTTGGAGATTTGGAGAATTAGGAGTCAGTTTCTAGTGATGGGGCTCACTAGTTCTCTTGTGTCATTCCAATGAGATGTCCTCAGTCTAGTTTAAGTCTGTTTATATGAGTCTCCTACCTCTGTGGCCATCCTGTCGGGGTCAGAGTCCTGAATACTGGATTCATTGTCAGGTGGAGGCTGCAAACAAATTTTATATGCCTCCGTTTGATAAAGTCAGTGTAACTAATGTCGGTAGTTCAAGGGTCGTATGGAGTAAGTCCGTTTTTGTCCTCTGTAAGTTGCGAGCCTCACAATTCGTCTCAGCACGCTGTTCTGAAACTGCTGGAATTTATTGTTATTTTGAAAACAATAATCATATTTAAAGGTACTAGGACAAAAATCGAACCCAAGAATATACCTTAAAGGCGCCTTGATTGTTTACAATTATCAGTTAATCCAATGTTTTAATCTTCGTCTCAGCTTATATTTGAGCCTCTTAGAAGATCTTTTTTTTTTGTGTGTGAATAAATCACGCATATAATATAATGTCCAGTTCAAAAGGAGGTATATAGGTCCTATTAACAATCAAATAATGCATTTTTATAAATTCAGGTGGGGATAAAGAGTTTCACAAAGTTATAAATTCAGCCTGATAATGGAAGCTATAGTGAAAACAGAACTAGGTATGGAATATCTCCAAGAGGATGAGGGAGTTCAGGAGCTTCCGAAAACTGCACATTCATCTGTAATGTACGAGTAGTTTATTTAATTGTTCCATGACGCGGGGAACCCAAGAGCGCGGGGCCCTGGGCAGTCGCTCCCTTGGCGACCCCCTGGATCTGCCACTGCTAGAAGACTATACCGCGATTATGGTACACAGGGTAGGATCGTCCCTCCTAGGCCAGGTTGGTGTGAGTTGCCTCCATTAGGCTGCTGTGCCTCACATACCCACCCGATGGGTGAGGGCGGATTATCGCCTGAAGAATTTCGGGCTGCGTGGCTATAAAATAGAATAGAATAAAGTAGAAAGCAAACTTTATTCTGGGACGAAGTCCCTTAAAAATAACCAGGATGTACAAATAAAAAATAATTCTGGCTTACATATTAAAATATACAAATAAGAATCATAAATAGTGTAAAAATAATAAAAGAAAAAAATCTTGTGAAGCGTGAATAAACGAGTACTAATAAGAAATAACAAAGAGAGTGAGAAAAGAAAATTATATTTACTCGTTAAACAAATATATATTTTTGTTTTTTTGTGGTGGGAGGAGGAAAGAGATTAATAGCAACTTTTTGTTTTTTTATTTCGCCAAATCAGAAAAGTCCAAAAATATTAGTTAATTTGGTTATAATCTTATAATTTTATAATTTTATAAGTTATAATTTTATTTATTCGAGTGATCAGTTTAAAAAAGAGATCAATAAAAACCTTTTCATCTTTTATGGGAACGTTTCCATCAAATAATATTATGATTTATCCGTTAAGGGATGAAATTTCCCTCTTGTCTTTGGTATGTTTCAACAGTTTAGACAAAATATTAGCGCAATATAGAGGGAAATAAATTCATAACTTAGAGGGCTTTAGTAAAGATTAACCGGCAATAAATTAAGGGTTACAGTGAAACGGAGCCGATATTAATCCATTTTTCACAACCTTAATGAAGTATAATTTATTGCGTTTTATAGCTTTTCTAAATATTAAATTATCATTCTTAATAACGATGGCTATACT
Source organism: Rhaphigaster nebulosa (assembly GCA_948150685.1). Lineage (NCBI taxonomy): Eukaryota > Metazoa > Arthropoda > Insecta > Hemiptera > Pentatomidae > Rhaphigaster > Rhaphigaster nebulosa. The sequence continues at coordinate 26,246,588 of OX411312.1, forward strand.
GATTGCCATTAGTATAAGGATGAGTTGACTGTAGAATTATATATTTATATATAATTAAAGAAAATGTTTAAATACTTCAAATGTTTTAAATTAAATACACTGGTCCGTATTAAGTGCACGTATACACAGATTGATTTTGATCTGATTTTATTTAAATAAATGTATTTAAAATTAGAGTTAAGATAAATGTCATTCCATTTTTTAAGAAAAAAAAATTATTTTGTATCATTATTTTCTTCTATACACTTTTTACTTTTTGATTTTAATATTCAACGAATTTATTTCTATTTAAAAAATAAATAAGTAAATAACAATATGCTTTGAGTCGATTCTTGTAGCATAGACTTAAAAATTGTAGAATTAGGTACGTCTTCTCTAATTAACAAAATCATTGGCTAATAAAAATACACATAAGTTGTAATTTTTTAAATATTGATTCAAAGGTTTTTCCTAGCAGATCCAACCCTGTGAAATAATCTAAGCTGATTATGGAAAAAAAAAAGAAAAAAAAAAGAAAAACGCTGTAAATTATTACATTATGAATTATTATTTTCAGATAATTATATAAGGTATGTCGGGATAAGTGCATACCCGGGCAAGTTCACATATGCGAATTTATTTTGTTGGGAGAGCTGCATCTATGGTAATTTTACTGTTCACTTCAAATACCCGTAGAAGGCAGCTTTCGCAACAAAATAAATGTGAAATAAATCTGCATTTATGCACTTAACCCGACTTACCCTATATAAAAAAAAAAGATGAAATATTATTTGAACTGATTTTTTTGAAATTTTATTTAGTATTCTATTTACTGATTGTATACTAATTTACTGATTTTATTTTTATTTTATTTTATTTATTGATTTTCTTTTATTTACTGATTTTATTTCTTTAGTATGATGATTCCAAAAAGCTTTATATTTTTCCTCTGTCTCTGTAAATAGCTGAATTATAGACGCATGAAACCTCTAATCTTCCGCTCTTTCGGGACAAAAAGGCTGATGGATATGTCGAGTTCTGAAGATCATCCTGATGTGATCTATAATTTTCGTACCAAATTAAAAAAAAAAAACTTTTAAAATCTCTCTTTTTAATAAATGTGAATTTGCACCGAAATACATTCAGCGGACTAATAGAAAAATAGAGGTTCGAAAAATGAGACAATAAAGTGTAAAAATTACACAATTGGACACTAGCGAATCAAGTTCGTTTGATTCAACTGGTATTTAAAATTTTTTTTCTTTGTTTCAAAAACTCAGAAGTATGACTTAAAGAATATAGAGATAACTTGAGATGGACTAATTCACAGAGACAAGAGGAGGTCGTATGGGAAAAGTATGGTGCAGGAAAGAGCTTAGATTTGTAGGGAAAAGCAACTTTAATTAAGTGCAGAAGTTGGTTACATGGGATTCCTCCGGAGACTATAAGATAAATCTGACGAAACAGTTCATCAAGCGGAGGAACGCTGAAACAACAATTTAATGGAGGGGGCAAACTCTAAAATTTCTCAACAATTTGTGACCGGATTTTCTAATTATATTACATATTTTAATTTACCCAACTTTATTACGAAATATTGCAATTCCAATTCTTTTGAATATGAAATTTTCACTTACCTGTTGCGAATGTTGAAACTTGGCCACAATAATTTTTTTGTTAAAATTTTAATTTCTTAACTTATAAGGCATTGGGATTTGTTTTAAATTTTAGTAACCATTTGAGCAAAATGTTTTGCCACAATTTTCGCAGTTTGAAGTAGGTTCTCGAATCGCAAATTTCCAAATTTTTTGGGGTTTCAAATTATTGGGTAGTACCAATTATTGGTATCTACTATCCCTCCGTACCATCCTTCCTCATGACAACGTTTCTTATCAAACGTGATACTCGAAATGTTAAACAGTGACTATAATTACTATTAGCATAGTGTAAAGGTGAAGAAGTATTAGCGAAATACTACTTTTCAAAGATGTACAACTTAATATCCTTATAGGATGTAAAAAACACGGATAAATTTATTTTACAGTAAATTTTGTCAGCTTTAATTTTGTATATAATCACGTTTGAGCTATTTCTATAATTTTCAAGACATTAAAAAAAAAAACTGACGTTTTCACTCGCAGCTTAAGTTACCACTGAAACATTTAGGATGTAACTTTAACCAATAATAAATTTAGGATTTCAAGACAAGGCTTGAATAATAATTATTTAAATAATTTTGTGCTAAGCAGAATTGGTCACATACAACAATTTACAGCGGTGATACATTTTTTTTTAAACTGAGATTTATTCCTACACAATTTTTTTAAAAAGTTTTTTAAAAATAAATCTAGCAATAATGATAGAAACAAAGTTTTAGCAATTGAGACCAATGTTTCAGTCCACCTATTAGGAATTTTGGACATATTAATTGCATAAATAAAAATATGAATTTTCCCGGCCATAAATTAAATTGCGAATCCTCGAGGAATCACTCAGTAACATGAATTTCAGCAGAAATTTGCTTGTTTCATTGTTTGTATAATGCAGTAAAGACATTGTTGGAAAGTATGAGTTTCATGATGAAATGGGATAAAATATAGGAAACGATATATTTTTTTTTCGTTTCTTTATTTCTAGGCCTAGACAATAAAGAGGCCATAAAAGCTTAATAATGCACTCCTTTCCACACCACCGCAGAGGTAGAGTGCTTGGTGTGCGTTTTTTTTATTGTGGTTTCCCCAATAGGCCTAGTCCACAATCGAATACAACCTTCAAGAACTTAAAAAAATTTCTTGAAGAATTTAGAACCAAATTGATACTACTATAGACCAGATCAGATCAAGTAGTATTCGACGGACGAAGAAAATATGGGTAATGGGACTGAAGCGGAAATTCGATGTTAACAAGAATAAATATTCGAGTCGAAGATTTTGTTTAAATTAAAAATTCGTTGTTTTTCCTAACGTAACATACGAAGTCAACTATTTCGGAGCATTTGCAACTTTTTTTATCAATACTTTGTGTTGCTAAGAAGCATATAAAACATACGTGATGCACGTATAAGAGAGTTCGGTACCTAATTTTAAAAACTAATCATTTAATTTGTATTTGTAATTATACCATTCGTATGTTCCAAAGCACACAAATAATTACCTAATTTTTAAGCCGACACGAATATCGAACTGGAACTTTAAAAATAATTAAAGTTTTGTTTATAAGGCCTCGAGATTACACTCGAAGTTACAATGATTGAACACCGTAAACTTCAATCTTTTGGCCAAAATCATTTTGAGGATATTGGCCCAATCCCAGGTGCAAAAGTATAAGAGGCTGAGTTGGATAAAGTAGAGAAGTATATTTTTTTGAGGGACAACTCAGCGAAGCTTTCCTTCAAAATCCTGAGGATGACGGCATGTCTTGAAAACGGCATTGATCAGGATAGAAATGTCTTGAACTAGTGCTAATGTTTTGTAAATTGTAAGCGATATTATTGGAATTGCTTTAGCGACGAGAAAGGTCAGAAAACAAGTGAAAAACATTCCCCCTGCCATACTATATCTTCCTGGATAGAGGCTTTGATAATTAGAGTTGATGGTCGAGCGACGACTTTCAGCGAGAGTGGGAGGAGATTCGTCAATACCAGGCCTGTTAAGAGCCGGGGCATACGGAAGTGGGGTCACAATTCTTCATCACAACTTGGGATCACAGCTTTTTCACAATTCTTGTTTAACAAGAGAAGTGCTTTTCTTAACGCTTCAGCCGTTTAGATTGAGAGTTACAGGGTGTACCGTTCTCACTCTTAATTGGTCGAGTCTTACGGAAACCTTTCTTCGACAGAGTTCTGATAATGTTGTAAAGCTCCTTCGCGTCCTCAAGGCGCGCCACCTCCTCTGCTACTAAGGCATGGCCATTAACTCTGTTGTTGATAATTCCGAACTTTCCTTTTTAAGAGCCTGTTTGAGACATTATATTTCTGTTGGGGATTTGCTTTTTGCTGTCTGGTCTTGCTTTAGTTGGTCTTTTGCTTGCGCTGCTTTCTCCTATTGCTCTCTTCCCAGGTTTCATGGGCAATCCATTCTTTCTTCTGGAGGTTTTCGGCCGAGACAAGTTTCGCTCACTTCCAAGATGCTTGACTCTATGGCATGCTAATGTTCATGGAATCATCATCCGACTGTAGCCCTCGATCACTTCTGGAACTGAGTTTTCTCACGTCCAGCAGCATCTCCTTTTTCTTGAGTTTGGTTGCAGCTGAGGTAATTTTCAGGCGGCATGAAATATGGAATAATGATTCCTTCCCACATTGGAATCTCTCTTGTTCCTCGCATCCAAAAGTGAGCGCCTGAGTTTTCTACTGATGACGGTGTGGTCTATCTGGATCTCGGCATAGCAGTCTAGAGAAATCCACGATACCTTATTACAATACTTATGGGGAAAGATAGTGCCTCAGATAACAAGGAGCGCAGAACTTTTTGAGCAACTCAATCTTCATTGGCCTGCTTAATGCGATATGTTTTTACTTATGTTCTACTCTCTCATCATTAGAACCAACTTTAGCATTTATATTTCCCATGACGATTACTATAACTCTTCTTGGGTTGTAGCGGAGGACTTCTTTCAAGGCACGGTTAAACATCTCTTTGATAATAATCTTTCTTCAGAAGGTTCTGTTGGAGCATAGCATTGTTCAATGGTCATATTTCTGATATTTGTTTTGAAGCGAGCAGTTATCAATTTATCAGAAATCGGTCTCCATTCCATTAGGCTGATCCTAGATGAGGGAAGAATACCTACTCCTGATCTGAGTTCAGCTCCTTCGCCTAACTGACCCGAGTATAGTAGGATTCCGCCATAATTTTTCACCGAAATTTTTCACCTCACTTCACTGAGCCCAAGTACTTTTTCTTTGACATTTCTTATTCCAATTGTTTCAGCTTCTATACTTGACCTGTCTTACTGGTTTCTATCCTAACCCGCGAGACTAAACCTGAAGTTACAGTGATTGAACACCGCTGACTTCAATTTTTTGACCAAAACCATTTTGAGGACATTGGCCCGATCTCAAGGGTACAAGGGATACCAGACTGAGTTGGATTTAATAGAGAGGTATATTTTTTTGAGGGACAACTCAGCGTGGCATTCCCTCAACAACTTGAGGTTGGAGCCATGTCTTGGAAACGGTTTTGAGCAATGTAAATAACTCTTGTACTAGTATTAATGCCTAGTGAATTATAAGAGATATTATTGGTATCATATTAGCGGCGAGAAAGATATTCAACGATTAGAAAAAATAAATAATAAAATAAAAATTTGAATATTTTCAATAAATTGAACACAATTTTAACCTATTATTCGTTTAAAGTGTATCGAGATTATATGTTCGAGAAATTGCTTATTTGTGTGCTGGAACACGAATCATTTGACAATTTTTTTATTAAAAGCATTTTAAGGAAATCACTCCACTTTCACAATGTTTATAGAATTCCAAGCTTAAGTTAGATATAGTAGAGAGGTATTATTTTGAGGGATAACTTAGCTTGGTTTTCGTTCAACATATGGGGTCGGCGTGATGTCCCGAAAATGCATGATAAAATTAGTTGAATTAAACTAAATTATTTTCGATTCTTATTTATTTTATTTGTACAAATACTCCCCTACAACGTATAAATCTAAAATATTTTCGTTAATGAAAATCAATAGATTTAATAAAACTAAAGAAATAAGAAGTCGCAAACGCCCCTTTAAGTGTTCTACAACTATTGAAAAAAAATCCCCCTTCCTAAGGGTATTTACATAGTGTGTTTACATATTTAATTAATTATAAAATATAATATGTATAAATACAATGATAAAAACGAAATAAAATAGCATGCAATAATGGTACTCACATGGTATTTTTTTCATGTGCTCTGCGAAGATGCCATCAACTCCCATGTGTACCTAATGTATCAAATTTTACTATTATTTATTAATTAAAAAAATAAATTAAATAGTTATGTAATAAGATTATCCTAGTTAATGTTCAATTTAAAAATGAATTTACTGGAATTTAAATTATCAGAAAAATATTAATATTTATATGGATGAATGAAAAATAAGTTTTATATTTATTTATTTTTAAATTAAAAAGATTATAAACTTTTTATCCATCTAAAAATATTCTTCAAAATATGAATATTTATGAAAAAATGATTAAAATCTTATAAATTTAATTGAGAAAAATTTACTAAGAAAATTTGTGTGGTGTGTAATGAGAGGAGTCCGCTGCTGTAGACTGAAGACCCTGAAAAGCCTCAACTCTCACATTAAAATAATAAATTTGATAACTAATAACAATAACGAAATTTTATTTAATAGAAATTTTAATTTATTACCTAAATAATAATAAATGAAGGCATTAATATTATTTAATTATGATATATTTTATAATAGTTAATTATTTCTGGTTTCTTCTAAATTTCTGCTATATAATGAAATTAACTCAACGGAAGAATGTAATGATTTTATGAATGTTTATATTCATATAAAATTTAAATGAACTTTTTGTCAAATTGTGAAAAGAATTTTAAATATAATTATCATAAAAAATTTAAATTAATAAAAAATTTACTGTAAATAAAAAAAAAAGTAAAAGCAGTAGTAAATAATTATAACAATTTGTGAGAGGAGGTCCGTTGATAATAATATAAAAAATATATTACATGCGCATGCTCCATGCAGCAAATGCTGCCCACTAGGGATATGTGGCCTATCCTACTTGCGACAAATATGTAACAACTGTCATAGTCATGAAATAACTTATTTATTAACATTCCTATTTTTAAATAATTTATTTACTAAATAATTAATTCAGAATAATTTGAGCTTATCATTGAGTAGTGTAGTCTCTAAAATACAAATGTAAAGAAACTAAAGTCTTTAAATTATAAATATTAAAATATATATCTTTGTGTGATTAAATAAAAATGGTTGAAGTAAAATAAATAAAAAAGTGTAAAGAAGAAAGTAAAAATTTGAAATAGCATATGACATTTTTATTGTGTAGTAAAAAAATAAATATTGGCATGCAATGTCCAAAGTGGGCAGAACTATGGTCCAGATCAAACATAATTTTTGAAGTTTTAACTAATGCATAATAATATAGTTATAATTTATTTACCTAAAGCATGAGAAATAAAACAGAATGAATGATATAATTGAACTAATTAAGTTAATTGCCTATAAGACTATTTGATAGCTTAATAGTGTTTGAGTGAAGGACCATAGTACATGCTTAAAACTGGTTCCACTGACTTTTCACCATTAGAGGTGGCTGATTTGGAGTCCTGAAGATCTACGAGGAGTAGGTTGCTGGCTCCCAGGTCACTGCATATGTTTCTCAACCCTGAAATGCAAACATATAATAAAATAAAACATTAATAATAAATTATAAGTATAGTGTATTATCTTACATACAATAACAGTTAATTTTTTTAATGTTTTATTTTTAACCATCTATAATCCTCAAGTCTCTTTATTATATAAAAAATAAAATTATCCACAACGACTTTATTGTTGAACTCAAATAGGTACCCATCATTCCATTATCAGATCCATACCCACTCAAATCCACTTTCCTAATCTTGCTTCACATTCCTCCAAAGAAAAGAAAATGGCCACTTTCTACCATATAAATCACTGTCCTGTTATATTGATCAGTAACGATAATATATTTAATGTAGTTTTATCTATTAATAAATAAATTTTAAAAAAATAAATAATAAAAATGACATTTTTCTATATTTTCCTCTCAATATTGCAGAGGCTCAACAATTAAGGTTATTTTCCCCCAAAGAAATACTTTTTAGATTTGGTTATTTTTAGTCTTCTATTGCAGGGATACTTTAATGGGATTAAATTCACAGACGAGACGACCAAAATTATTTAATTAGTTTCCTTGATGTGGGTATAGTTTTAAATGACCAATAAGAATAAAGCAAAGTTCAGTTGATTACAAAATCACATTGAATATTTTAAAGTAAATCATGGAATTCAGTATAAAATCAATTGTTTTGCACTAATAATTATTTTACTCATGATTAAAATAACAATAATTGTGACATGACATTTGTGATAAAATATAGGGAGAAGAGAAATGTTTTATTTATAAACCATGCTACCCAAACATAGTGAGGAAGATAAATTCTTCCTCTTCTATATTTTTGTCAATATAGATTGTTATTATACAAAATAATCATACTCCTAAAACAACATAAGGAAAACATTTTTACAAAAATTATAATAATTTAAAAATAAGCCTATAACCATTCCAAATGATTACAAAAATATCAAGTAAAGTGAAAGATAATATATAAGATCTGAAAAAAATAAGAATAAATTGCAACATACTACAATACAAAATATAAATATAAAAACCTTAATTCTATGTTCTACCAGAATTTGTTTTTCATACATCGAGCTCAAATAGAAACTATTTTTACAACTATTATTTAAATACTAAATGAAATATGATACTAATTTCGTAAAAGTTTATTAAATTTAACTAAATATTGTTCATATAATTTCGTGGTTAAGTATAATGTAATTCTTACCTCCTTGCTGCTTCCGATGACGCCCGGAGACATGAAGATCAGCCTACAACCGGATGACCTGCGTAGAACCGGATGACCTACGTAGGACCGGATGACCTGCGTAGGACCGGATGACCTGCGTAGAACCGGATGACCTGCGTAGAACCGGATGACCTGCGTAGAACCGGATGACCTGCGTAGAACCGGATGACCTGCGTAGAACCGGAGGACCTGCGTGGAACCCGATGACCTGCGTACTACTGAATGGCCAACGAAGACATTAAAAGTTTCTGGGTGATCGTAGTACTTTTGTGTGTATGTTTCTAGTAGGTATCTGAAATGAAAAAAAATATTAAATATAACAATAATAACACAGCACATAGGAAAGTGTACATCTTGGCAGAGATTTTTCCTAAAACCATAAAAATTAAGCTTATGGTTAAAAAGGAGTAACCATCAGCAAAATTACATTGTAATTTACTTATAACCACTGCGGCAATATAAAGATTTAGAATAATAATAACATTTCTGTTATTAGCATTTGAATCTCTACCGTCAGCTAACAGAGGTCAACGAAATGTTATTAAAATTGCCAATGACAATGTTAATAATATTTTTGCCTACTATTTACACTGGCCAGTAGCAAAATGTTATTAGCATTTTCAATGAATCGGCGTATATTTTACTAATTTGTGATTGATTATTATAATCAGTAAACATTTAACATTTAACGAATTAAACATTGCTTGAAAAAAATATCTATAATTGAAATTATGTCAGATAAATTTGAATTTGTGTATTATTTCATTTTAATGTTTGTTTGAAAATTTTTAAAATTGCGTTCATTGACAAGAATAATGTATGTTTTTTTCCATAACATATTAGCTGAATTATAGCAATATAATATAGCTGTATTATTAAAAATTATTATTAATAAATGCACATTCAAATTAATTACAATGTATATTTAACAAACGTAATTTGTAAGTAGTAAACAAATTGTAAATGTTGGAAAATTAATTAAAATTTCAATTAATTAATTAAAATTTGTAAATGTTGGAATTAGTTACGCTATGTTGGGTTTATTACTTCTAGGAATATGCCAAGGGGGGTTGTCAGTCTAATCATGTATAAATATTCAGATACGTCAAATAAATAAATCGATTAATATTATTAAGAGATTTACATTTCTTTAATTAATTTCTAATATATATATATATATATATATATATATATATATATATATATATATATATATATATATATATATATATATATACCAGGGATGGTCAAAATGGATATTTCCGTTGAAATCTGAAAATTTTCGCGATTACAATACTTCCTTTACTTCGTACAAGGAAGTAAAAAACAATCTTGAATACTTTGTCCTTTTTTATATCAATTTGCAACAATGGCCAAAAGGCATTTTTAGCAAGCTAAATATGCCAGAAGGGCCTAAGTGAAAAATTATGAAAATATGACTTTATTATCCCATCATAAAATTTGATATCGTATATTAACATTGAACATATATATTTAAAAAAAACAAACTCAAAATTGAAATTTCAGTACATATTTAATGCCGTTGTGTATTTAATGTGTTCAATTTAAAATATATGTTTAATTAAAAAATATATATTTAAAGCTAATATAAGAGTGTATATACCACATTTTATGATGATTTCTCATTGGGATCATGTAAAAAAAAAAAGAAAGTTTTTTGGAAGCTCATTCACCAATTAGGATGGGTGGCGGGAAAGCTCTGGATTTTGTTTTTTTAATAGTGGGCAGTCAGAAGTAAAATTTTCTACAATTTGATATTGAAGTTTTCGATTGACATCTTACATAAAACCCCTAGAAATATTAATCTTATCAGATCATTAACCGTAGAGAAATTTGCAATAAACAAAATAAAAATAGTTTCAAGTCTTAAAACAAAAATGGGAACAGTATAAATGGAAATGTTCGTTTCAAGAATATTTGTTTTTAGATTTTTCGTCATAAGATAATAATAATTTTATTAATTTTTATTTTAATTATAACTATTTTAAATGTTATCGTGTTTCACAATTCACAGTGTAAGTCATTGGCTCATTTGTACTTAATTGTGAAGCAGTGGGTGCCTATAAAGTAAAGTTTAAATGTTACTATGACACACTGAGAAATGTTGAAACACGATAACATTTAAATTAGTTTATTCACTTACTTACTTAATCCAGTCTTCTTTTATCGCTGAGCAGCGTGAGATAAAAGAGTTATATTAAAAAAGAGTTAATTAAAAAAAAATGAAAAAAATTATTTTTATCTGATAACGTGAATTATCATGAAAATTATATCAAAAGGGCAAAAAACAAGCTTGGCTCTTTTTTTCCGGTTCATTATCGGCCGAGGGTCAGTGGTAATAAAATGAAAAATAAACATAATAATTCTTTTACTTTAATCATAATTCATGAACGGCCTAGAAGTCTTAAATTTTGTACATAAACCATTTTTACTTTTTGAATTCAACCCGTCAATAGTGATATTTATTATTTATAAAAATAAATTATGAATTATAGAACGTATTAAAACCAAAGCAAAAAAAAAATATATTTGATGACTTCCTTGTACGCCTATGAAACTATAAATCGGTGACTCAAGAAGTGATCCTCAATTTGGTTACAAGTTTCCGAAGATTGCAGTATTTCAAAAACGAAACTCGGCGTCGCGACATCCATCTATTGACACACACGCACACACATACTCTTGTTTCTGGAGGTCTCATTCCGTTATTATATGTCGTTTTCCTTCATTAGATAACTAGTTTATGAAAAACCCACTCAACTTATATCTTCTTATTTTCCTGCTGCAGACTTGTTCATCTCACAAATGAGCTGGAAAAGCAGTATTTCACACTCAATTTTAACACTTAAAACAAGTAATAAAAATGTTTAGGTAAACCTTTGGAATTGCTACTAACGACCTTGAAGAGGTCTAGGTTCTCAGACCAGACTACTGGATGAACCAATGGATCATTTTCACTTGGAATAGTCATGTAGGGTTAGGTCAGACTTCCCGCCTTTTACCGAATAGATCTCTTGTCCCCACCGCCTTCTTTCCTACACCATCTTTAAGTTTAAATATCTTGATCAATCTCTTCAACGTCCTATTAGCTTCGGATCTGGGAAGTTTAGTGCAAGTGGTGAAAAAAATTTACCAATTATGCGCCACTTGTCAGCAATCGTTTATCATTACTACACCTCTGGCTTACCATTCTTCCGCTACCTGGCGTATGATGGTCCTTGGATCGAAATTGTTAATAGCATAACCCTGGCCATGGATCAAATAAACCTTTTTCCTCTGTAGAGAGTCTTCTTAGCATTGCAAAACCCCTTCGTAAAAAAGATCCGTTGGTTTGAGGATTTAATTGCGCATGCGCAGTGGGTGAAAGTATAGTCTGTTCTGAAAATCTAGACCTCTTAACGGTCGTTAGTAGCAATTCCAAAGGTTTACCAATGTTTAATTGGATTGGAAACCAAATTGCGTTTTTAACCTTTAATACCAAAACATATGATTTCTGAATTTTATTTTTATATAATTTTTGATGTAAGTTTATTATGACCTTCAAGTAAAGTACCGTTTTCGGCTCACCAATTTTAACAAAAATCTAGTAAATACATTCATATCGATATAAAAGTCCTATTTATTGAGATGTTTTTCATTATATTTTAATATCATTTTTGATGAATGTTTATTATGACCTTCAAGTAAAGTACCGCTTCCGGTTTTCCAATTTAGACCAAAATCTAGTATGTTATTTAAATCAATATATAAGTTATAAATACTAAATTTGAGAAGTTTTTCATAGTATTTTAATATAATTTTTTTATGGAAATCAGTTATGACCTTCAAGTAAAGTACTACTTCCGCTGATAAAGCAGTGACCAAAAAAGGAGATTCACAACTAGATTTTACGGCGATCCTAAATACAAAATTACAACTTCCTACAGCAAACCGTTTTAGAGTTATGTGAGATACGAACGTACGTGCGTACAGACGCCACGACGAAACTAGTCAAAATGGATTCAGGGATGGTCAAAATGGATATTTCCGTCGAAAACTGAAAACCGAAAATTTTCGCGATTACAATACTTCCCTTACTTCGTACAAGGAAGTAATAAATAAAATAATGTCTGCCTGTGTGACACATGCGAGACGAAAAAACTACCATTTTATACGTTTCAATATATTTATATAATATAAATATATTATTCATTTATATTGAATAGTATTAAATTTCCTACAAGATTGATACAAAATATTTGTAGTAACTCCGAACAGACGCTAAGAATTATTGAAATAACAATTTTAGATAAATTGAACTGAAAACTAAATATAATTGGTAGGACTGGAATTAAAAATATAAAATTAAATACATACTAAACATACAACAATAGATAAATTGTTGATTTTTATGTACAAAATTAAATAAAAACAGAACTATTTAGCATAATTAAAAAAAAAAATTCTCTCAGAATTTACATGTATCTCATGAACTACACGTATATATCGTATTGATAATGGATTGCAGATGATATTCCATTCAGAAATAATAATTTGAATAGTGGGTGATATTTTCAGTTTCCAGTCCACTTTCTCTAGAACTGTTTAAATATTTCTTAGCTCCTGTTCAGAGTATCTATAAATATCTGTATGAATCTTATAGGAAATTTAATACTATTCAAGATTAGTCATAATGCATTTTGTACTAAACTGAACTAAAAATAGTAATTAAGTCAAAACCACTGACATATCCATCTTTTTGCGTTTTGTTTTGACATTTCTGCAGATATTCACTGTCCCGTATCTCAGGAGCTCTTCTGCATATTCCGACATGCTAAATATAAAACTTACATCCTTTGGAAGCGAGTTACTGAGGAAAAATTAAAAAAAAAAAAAAAAAAAAGTGCTTGTATTTAGTGGATTTTTTCAAGTTGTCGGAAAACGCTCTAGGAATGTGAGTTTGAAAACATGGATTTTTCATGAGATGGGCAATGAATAAAACATACATTAAAATAAAAATGACTCAACATTTTGCAATCCAAAATGATATCCCCACTAGGCTGAGTTGTGAAATATTTGCTGTTAAAATATTAAAATGTTTTATAGTATTATATTTAGCCTGTTCCAAAGTTCTCAGATTCACGCAGCTAAATATGTTTTGATCGCTCATCCACATCCTTTCTGGCTTATTCTTGTTGATTGAAAAGGAGCATGTAGCATTTATTACAAAGAATGTACTCATTAACAGTCCGTGATTAAATTTATAATTTAAATGATTTTTAAATATTCTGATTTTGATCTGCCAGATTCTCATTTTTTATAGCCACTTAAGTGCCACTCAAGTGGCTATAAAAAATGAAAAAAAAAATAGTGTACACTCATTGAATAATGCTAAAAACGTCGCAAGTATGAATACATATGGATAAATTATGAGGATTTTAGAATGAAAACAAAACACTTTATTTTAGTGCGATTTATCGTCAATTATAAGGAATACCGGTGATGGATACAATGTTTAAACAATTTGGGACAATTTGCCTTGGACATGCATGAATTAATTAAATTTTCATTTACCTAGAAAAAAAGTACGAAAAGGGGGTTATGACCTTTTTTTTCGCGGTTTCGACCCACTGAGGAGCGTAACGAATTGTGGTAGTACAGGAACTTTTACCAAGACCAACGTACTGCCTGGTGAGATTTGTGCAATTCAGTGCAGAGATTTGTCCTATCCGGGGTTATGCCCCTAATGGCTCATGGATACTGTCGATAAATAACTTAAAACGCAGTTTGTTTATTAATGACATTTAGCAAAGTAAATTTAATTGTTTAAAACGTTACACGTACACTGTGTCTCCATTTCAATTTGTAAAAACTTGGCATAAAAATTAAAGATTTTATTTTTTATAATAGAACGCATGAAAACCCTATCATGAAGTTTGCCCCATAAATTCACATGACATGTATATATTTTTAAAAAAAATTTGTTAAACATGGAAATTGTTAAAAATTTTAAGATTGGTCTGATAAAGCCATGGTACATATTAAATTAAAGACCATGTGATCCTAAAAGGAATGGCACTATTTTGTCCTTTCTAGGACAAATAGTTTTGGAGCCATAAGCTTTTGAATGATTCGAAAAGTATAAAAAAAGAGTCGAATTTTGGAATTTTTTTTACTCAATACAAAAATGGAAAAAATCTGAAGTTCTAAATTTTTAACTATATTTATGTATAGAACATAAATAATAATTTTCACACGTTTTGAAAAATGTTGAGTCTAAAATTATTTTTTTAATGTTTGATGTGGAATGACCATATAGTACAACGAAAATATTTCGATGAGCAGCGCTCTTCAACCTCGATAATTAATATAAAGTTTGCATTATTAACAGATCACTATTTTGTTAGCGTTCTAAAAAAAAAAAATTCTGCTAAAATATGCTAAGATCGCAAAATATCAGGAAGAAAAATAGCGTTACTTGTGCCTTACACGTCTTTTGCATACACCTTGATGATTTCTCTCGTGGAAAAGGTTGTTCGAGGTTTCATAATTCAAATTAAATCCTTCCAGCCATGTATGCTTGAACTGCTAGTGAACATTTATCCAACAGACACTGAAGCAGTCAAGTGTGTAGTAACGTTAAAGGAATTGAAACGATACTACTTAAAATAAATTGTAATAAAGAAAGACGGTGTAACACACATATCTATGATAAACTTTAATAATAATAATAAATTCTTTATTTATTTCGGGACATAGCCCTTTAGAATAATATTACAGATAATATCAGTAGAGCTTTGGAGCCTTAGAGTAGAATAAAAAAGAACAAGATAATCAGCAAATAATAATATCAATAAACGAATAAGAAAAAGAAAGATGAATTATGAAATTTTAGTTCAAAATGAGGCGTACCTATTTACAAATCTTTTGGAACTTCATGGACAGGAATAGACGGGATTTGAAGGGGGAAGAGTATTGAAGCAACGGATGGAAGAAGGAATAGAATTCCATAAGGAAAAGGAGTGGATAAGAAAAGATCTGTCAAAATCTGCGGATCGGTGGGCCGTTATATATATATATATATATATATATATATATATATATATATATATATATATATATATATATATATATATATATATCTTGTAAAAAAATACAATCATGTCAGAAATTTTATTATAAATAAAAGCTTATTAGCGAAACGAATGGGATTTAATGATTTTTTTATGTTTAAAATATAGATTTTTATTTAATTTTTAAAACATTATTAATACATTCGCATGTATCTACGGTAAATAATTGACAATCAATAAATTGTCAGTGGAAATCAACAATATATGTTGTGTCCAATCACACGACTATCTTTACCGAATTAGACGATAGTTCAAAATAAAAACTGTTTGCTATATCTTAGCTAATTTTAATCAGATTAAGATTTTTATTTTTTAGATGCTCAGCTTTGTACATTTGAATTATCTTTCAAATTAGCATCTAGATTGTTCCGAGAGATGAATAGTTATCATATTTAAAAAAAAAATATATATATACAAAGGTTAAACGGTTTCCCAAGGAATCTGTACGTAATACTCGATTAAACGTGTGTGTAAAGTTCAATACGCTATATCCTTGCTAATGTTGGTCTGATTAAGATGGTTCTTTTTATATTTTGTAGGGAATTTAATTAGCATTTGTATAAACGAGACAAAGTCGAGTTTTGTCTAAGAGGCATGCCTTATACCTCGTATCTTACTTAGCTAATAATGGTCCGATTTAGATGATGTTTTTTGTTTTTTAGAGAATTCAATTATCTTTCAAATAATCATTAACAAGTTTATCATAAAGTGCATAGCTTTCGAGTTAAAATAAAATATTGTTTTCGTCATAACTTTTTCACCTGATTTTTCTCGGAGATGTATCTTATATATGAATAGTTAGAAAGCTTTAAGCAGAAGACTTTAGGCAAGTTTCATCAAAATCGTTTGAGCCGTTTTGCAGCTACAAGCTGTAGAAAAACAAGTTTTTCGGATATTGCGTAGCCGCTATAGCGCACAGTCTCTGATTTGGTATGCAGGCATCGGGGGGAGAGGGGGGAGGGGATAAAACTCTCCATAAAAAAACAAAAACAAGCACATTAGATTTATATCAATAATGTGGAAATGAAGACATTTCGTGCCCATTACACCCACAATATGGAAAACGTATATGATGTCTTTAAAATGATTTTTTGACATGCGCACAGTACCCCTTTGACATCAACAGCTCAATAATATAATGAGGTTTCATTGAGGAATCAGTTTTTAGTTAAGAGCCCATTAGAGGTTTACTGCAACATATAGATATAGCATTTAAAAATTAATCGTTGCACAGACACACTCACACACACACAGTCAGACCAATAGCCAAAAACGCTTT
Organism: Rhaphigaster nebulosa; assembly: GCA_948150685.1. NCBI lineage: Eukaryota > Metazoa > Arthropoda > Insecta > Hemiptera > Pentatomidae > Rhaphigaster > Rhaphigaster nebulosa. Next base: position 26,263,588 of record OX411312.1, read on the forward strand.
TTTCCGACTCTAAAATTTTTTGATTGCTCTGAAACGTCTAGATCTGTTGAAAACAGCAATACAAATTTTTGATCAGATTATAATACTTCCCTTACAATCAATAGCGGTAGGAAGTAAGTCCTTCATTGTAAGCGATAGGAACGTAATAAAATAATGGCATATGAGGAATGAGGCAGACAAAAAATGCTCAGAGGCATTTCCTTCGTCTAAATAAACTTCACGTGTTCAATTCTTTATTTTTAAAAAACTTTTATTATTACTATTTCATTTATTTCTGTTGGCACGACTTGTTGAAATAATGACAGTATTTGTTCAAAATCTTTAACATATTCGCCCTTTGATGTGTACAAATATTCATATCAATTTTTAGAAGAGGAAGGTTCGGCAAGAGAAAGAAAGTGAATAACGAAAAGGAAAACCAATAAAGAAAGTCTCTCCTTCTATTTTCTTTTTAATAACTTTATAGAAAGTTAGTTGTGAATATATATGTTGGAGTAGAAGAACTTCAATCATTTTACAGGAATTAAAGGATAGGTAAAATGATTTTTAAGATTGTTTGAATATTTCAAATAATGTTATTTCTATGGTTGAACCACATTGATCAATAATGTAGAGATGAAGATGTTTCATGTCCATTTGACCCACAATATGGAAAAGAGTGATGTCTTTAAAATGATTTTATGACATGCGCAGTACCCCTTGACATCAACATCCTGAATCAGTAACTTAATGAGGCTTCATTTAGAAATCAATACTTAGTAAAGAGCCCATTAGAGGTTTACTGCAACATATAAATATAACATTAAAAAATTAATAATTAGTTAATAACAACATAAGTGTATGACAAACAACTTACCTTATTCATGCTGCATCCGTTGTGATTGCTAACCGCTTAATATGACATCTTCATCTGTCTTCTTCTTGTCTAATATATTCTTTCTTCCAACTTGAAGCCCTTTGTATTTCACCTCTACCATAAAGGATGTGATATTCTGTGGAGATAACTCGAGAAGATTCCACGATTTACTTGACGGTAGAAAACTCTTCTTGGTAGACGAAACGATCCGCTCTCTGGAGGACCCGGCAATCCATCTTCTGAAGCTCAACTCATTCCCTCTTGAGTGGTAAGCCGTCCCTGATCTTGCAGAATGGTCGAAAGGATGCGAATCCAGCACGTCTGTGTTCGACTCATCTCGGAAAGAGTTCACGGTCATCGGCGTTCTTCAAGCCCTCAACCTCCTTGGAACACTCCAATCCGGCATTTTTCTCCTCTTCCCGGATTTCCTTCTCTCCAGACCGACTCTATCTCTCGAAGCCACTCTGGCTCGAAGAAATACTGCGTTGTAACAGAAGATTCAAAGGAAGGAGAGATTGAAGTATTCAACGATTCGCCAGGTAGGGAATTCGAACCGCATCATCGAAGTGATGTAACTAGCTGAGCGATTTTCGTGTCATAGTTGCCCAAGAAGAAGAACATTGCACAATTAACAGAAGTAGGAACTGAAATGAAATTAATCAAAATAAAATTTTCTTTCAACTATTTTGGTTTTAAAAAACCGTATTAATCCTTGATTAAATAGATCCTGATTTAAATAAATAATTTCTTAATTTTGTTGTAGATCGTGTGATCGCGAGGATCACATATAAATTCCATATCTCATAATTTAATGTCCATTAGGGATCTACCGCCAATAAGAATCTACGTTATTGTAACATTAGACTAAACCTACCCAATAGGTAGCTTTCTGAAATAAATATAGATGAATAATTACGAGATAGTTTTTAAATCATTGGCTTTTTAACTATTAGTGCATTGGATCTCAGCCCCACCCTCAGGTGCCAGTAAAATATCAAACCAAGTTATCCCTCAAATTTAATACCTCTCTAATATATCTAACTTGGTTTGATTTCCTTTAGCACCTGAAAAATAAAGCGTTGAACCGTGACTAATAAAAGCCAATGTTGGGCCGGGAATAGAGCTTTAATCAACCCTGAATGGTTTGGGGCATGTAGAAATAAAATATAAATAGTTTTCTACAATCTTCATCTGAAAAACGTGCTAATTAAAATAGCAGATTTAAATTATCATTAAAATCCGGGCAGGTGAAGCTATATCTTAAGTGAAATTAATGTGGTGGTTGATGAGAAATTTTCTATTAAAAAAAAGTCAAATTGATTAGTGGACAAAGGTTACAACAGACCCAGACGGGACTGTCTGAATGACGGTTAGGGTAGTTATATCACCCTAAAATAATTATAATAAGAAATTCAACCACCAAGGGACACTTTTCAGCTACCAACTTAAGCAAGTTGCGTGATGTTCTTCTTCGTGCACAACTGTGGCACGAAAACTGCTTAGTTGCGACATTGCTTCGACGATGCGATTCGAATTCCCAAACACGGCGGATCGCGGAGTACTTCGATCTCTTCTTCCTTTGAATCTCCTGCTATAGCGCGACATCCGATCGAGTAAAAGTGACCTCGAGGGGTAGATTCGGCAAGGAGACGAGAAAATCCGGAAAAGGGAGAAAAGTGCCGGAGTGAAGAGTCCAAAGGAAGTTGAGGACTTAAAGAACGCCGATGACCGTGGACTCTTTCCGAGATGAGTCAAACACAGAAGTGCTGGATTCGCATCCTTTCGATCATCATGCAAGATCGAGGACGGCTCACCGCTCACGAGGGAATGAGTTGAGCTTCAGAAGATGGCCTGCCGGGTCCTCCAGAGAGCAAATCGTTCCGTCTACAAAGAGGAATCTTCCGCCGTCAAGTGAATCGTGGAATCTCCCCGCAGTCCTCTACAGTATACCATACCCTTTTGGTACAAGTTACTTGCAGATTTTTAGCCTCCAAGGGTGAAAAATCAGAACTGGATTCGTACATTCCAGCCAGTCTGCATTAGCAATGGGCTTTCTGGCAGTAATTGCTTGGAACTGAAAAAAAAAAAATATGAGATGATTATCCTGCATAAATCGTTTTTGATTTGAAATGAATAAATATTTTGTCGAAAGTTTATTATTTGAAATATGACTTAAGCAGACTTCTCCAAGTGAGTAAAATTGGTACTTCATAAATTACAATAAAACTTAAATATTTTAAATAATAGATTAAATAATGTAGCCTACCTAATATAATTATATTGAATTTTAGCGCAGAACCTAAATATCGATTTTATTTTAAAAACGAGCGACTCCAAAAACTATCGGCAATCCTCAATACCGAAGAAATCAGAAAAGTTAAAATAAATCGATATGTGAACGTGGAACCTCAGTGTCGGTTGTATTTTCACAACGAGCTACTCCAAAAGTATATTAGTGGACCACAATATCGAAGAAATTAGAAAACTTTAAATAAATCGATATGTAAGCACGGAATCTAAATATCGATTTTATTTTAAAAACGAGCGACTCCAAAAACATATTAATAAACCTCAACATCGAAGAAATCAGAAAAGTTAAAATAAATCGATAAGTGACCGCGGGACAATAAAATCGATCGAATTTCCAAAACAAGCGATCCCGAAAACATATTAGTGGACCACAATATCGAAGATATCAGAAAAGATAAAATAAATCGATATTTAGGGTGGACATTTATTTAGGGCAGACACTAAAATCGATTGTATTTCGATGAAGAGCGATCCTTAAAACAAATTAATGAACCTGAATATCGAAGAAATAAGAAAAGTTTAAATAATTCGATACGTGAGCGAGGAACCTAATTATCAATTTTATTTTAAAAACGAGCGCCTCCAAAAACACTATAAGTTGACCTCAATATCGAAGAAATTAGAAAAGTTTAGCTAAATTGATATGTGAGCGCGAAATCTCAATGTCGAATGTATTTTCACAACGAGCGACTCAAAAAACATATTAGTAGACCTCAATTTCAAAGTAATAAGAAAATTCAAAATAAATCGATATGTGACCGCGGGACAATAAAATCGATCGTATTTCCAAAACAAGCGACCCCGAAACACATGTTAACGAACCTGAATATCGAAGAAATCAGAAAAGTTTAAATAAATCGAAACGTGAGCGCGGAACATAAATATCGATTTAATTTTAAAAACGAGCGCCTCCAAAAACACTATAAGTTGACCTCAATATCGAAGGAATTAGAAAAGTTTAAATAAATCGATTTATGAGCGCGGCACCTCAATGTCGATTGTATTTTCAAAACGAGCGACTCAAAAAACATATTAGTAGACCTAAATATCAAAGTAATAAGAAAAGTTTAAATAAATCGATATGTGAGCGCGGAACCTAAACATCGATTTTATTTTCAAAATTAGCGACTCCAAAAACATACTAGTAGACCTCAAAATCGAAGAAATAAGAAAAGTCTAAATAAATCGATATGTGACCGCGGGACAATAAAATCGATCGTATTTCCAAAACAAGCGACCCCGAAAACATAGTAGTAAACCTCAATATCGAAGAAATAAGAAACTTTTAAATAAATCGATATGTGTTCGCACAACCAAGAAATTAATTAAGAAAATTTTATTTTCAAAACGAGCGACTCCCAAAACATATTAGTCGACTTCAATATCGAAGTAATACGAAAAGAAAAAATAAATCGATATGTGAGCGAGGGACTTTAAAATCGATTGCATTTTCAAAACGAGCGACTCCAAAAACATATTAGTAGATCTCAATATGGAAGTAATAAGAAAAGTCAAAATATATCGATATGTGAGTGCGGAACCTAAACATCGATCGTATTTCCAAAACAAGCGACTCCGAAAACATGTAAATGAACCCGAATATCGAAGAAATAAGAAAAGTTTAAATAAATCAAAATGTGGGCGCGGGATTTTCAAATCGATCTTATTTTCAAAAAGAGCGACCCCGAAAACGTACTGGTAGACCTCAATATCGAAGAATTAAGAAAAGTCTAAATAAATCGATATGTGAGCGCTAAACCTAAATATCGATTGTATTTTCAAAACGAGCGACTCCAAAAACATATTATTAGACCTCCATATCGAAGTAATAAGAAAAGTAAAATTAAATCAAAATGCGGGCGCGGGATTTTCAAATCGATCTTAATTTCAAAAAGAGCGACTCCAAAAACATATTAGTGGACTACAATATCGAAGTAATACGAAAAGAAAAAATAAATCGATATGTGAGCGCGGGACTTTAAAATCGATTGTATTCTCAAAACAAGCGACACCGATAACATATTAGTAGACTTCAATATCGAAGTAATACGAAAAGAAAAAATAAATCGATATGTGAGCGAGGGACTTAAAAATCGATTGTATTTGCAAAACAAGCGACAACCAAAACATATTAGTAGACTTCAATATCGAAGTAATACGAAAAGAAAAAATAAATCAATATGTGAACGCGGAACCTAAACATCGATTGTATTCTCAAAACAAGCGACACCGATAACATATTAGTAGACTTCAATATCGAAGTAATACGAAAAGAAAAAATAAATCGATATGTGAGCGAGGGACTTTAAAATCGATTGTATTTGCAAAACAAGCGACAACCAAAACATATTAGTAGACTTCAATATCGAAGTAATACGAAAAGAAAAAATAAATCAATATGTGAACGCGGAACCTAAACATCGATTGTATTCTCAAAACAAGCGACACCGATAACATATTAGTCGACTTCAATATCGAAGATATAAGAAAAATTTAAATAAATCTATATGTGAGCGCGGAACCTAAACATCGATCGTATTTCCAAAACAAGCGACCCCGGTAAACATATTAGTAGACCTCAATATCGAAGAAATAAGAAAAGTCTAAATAAATCGATATGTGAGCGCTAAACCTAAATATCGATTGCATTTTCGAAACGAGCGACTCCAAAAACATATTAGTAGATCTCAATATGGAAGTAATAAGAAAAGTCAAAATATATCGATATGTGAGTGCGGAACCTAAACATCGATCGTATTTCCAAAACAAGCGACCCCGAAAACATGTTAATAAACCTGAATATCGAAGAAATCAGAAAAGTTTAAATAAATCAAAATGTGGGCGCGGGATTTTCAAATCGATCTTATTTTCAAAAAGAGCGACCCCGAAAACGTACTGGTAGACCTCAATATCGAAGAATTAAGAAAAGTCTAAATAAATCGATATGTGAGCGCTAAACCTAAATATCGATTGCATTTTCAAAACGAGCGACTCCAAAAACAGATTAGTAGATCTCAATATCGAAGTAATAAGAAAAGTCAAAATAAATCGATATGTGACCGCGGGATAATAAAATCAATGTATTTCCACAACAAGCGGCCCCGAATACATGTAAATGAACCCGAATATCGAAGAAATAAGAAAACTTTAAATAAATCGATAAGTTAAATCTAAAAATCGATACTTTTTTAAATACCAGGACCTCCAATATCGTAATAATAACTTCGAAATGATATCGACGAAATTTAAAATGGAAATATGTTTTTCTATATAATGATGGAGTAGGTGAAAAATGGAAAAAGTACTTAACATCAGATTAACGCCTGAGTACACTTTGTAATAAGGTAGAAATATTAAGTACTTCTTGTACTTCACTAACGTACCGCAAGTATTTTGCCTTAAGTAATAGTAATTCAAGTATCTCTAATTTAGAGCTACACTGAAGTCGAAGTAACACGTGTTCGAATGCTCAAAGTAGTAGGGGTAAAGAAAAATAAGAAAATTTATTATTATTCTAACACAAAAGGACAAATTTAAAACATTTATGCCCATTCTTGTACGTACATAAATTAATAATTGTTTAATATAGCAGACATATTTTTTTTTTTTTTTTTTTTTTAAGCATACCTTATTTCTGAATTGGAGATATATTTTTGCATTATGTCTTCAAATAGTTTAAAAATCTTAATTTAGTCGTAGATTCAGTTAAAATTCGGATCTAACGAATAACATTTACAGAGAACTGCGTATGTTCAGAGCTGGGACTAGACTGAAGTCCAAGTACGAGAGGGCAGGGTCCAATGTACAAAGTAGTGGGGAAATACGGAAATAAAGAATTTGATTTAGTTTTTAACACCACAGGACAGTTCTTAAAAATTTATGCCCATTCTTGTACGTACATAAATTAATAATTGTTTAATATAATAGACATTAAATTTTTTTTTTTTTTAACCATACCTTGTTTCTGTATTGGAGAAATATTTTAGCATTATGTCTTCAAATAGTTTAAAAATCTTAATTTAGTTGTAGATTCAGTTTAAATTAGGATCTAACGAATAACTATAACATTTATAGAGAACTGCGTATGCTCAGAGCTGGGACTAGACTGAAGTCCAAGTACGAGAGGTCAGGGTCCAATGTACAAAGTAGTGGGGAAATACGGAAATAAAGAATTTTATTTAGTTTTTAACAGCACAGGACAGTTCTTAAAAATTTATGCCCATTCTTGTACGTACATAAATTAATAATTGTTTAATATAATAGACATTAAATTTTTTTTTTAACCATACCTTGTTTCTGTATTGGAGATATATTTTTGCATTATGTCTTCAAATAGTTTAAAAATCTTAATTTAGTCGTAGATTCAGTTAAAATTCGGATCTAACGAATAACTATAACATTTACAGAGAACTGCGTATGTTCAGAGCTGGGACTAGACTGAAGTCCAAGTACGAGAGGTCAGGGTCCAATGTACAAAGTAGTGGGGAAATACGGAAATAAAGAATTTTATTTAGTTTTTAACAGCACAGGACAGTTCTTAAAAATTTATGCCCATTCTTGTACGTACATAAATTAATAATTGTTTAATATAATAGACATTAAATTTTTTTTTTTAACCATACCTTGTTTCTGTATTGGAGATATATTTTTGCATTATGTCTTCAAATAGTTTAAAAATCTTAATTTAGTCATAGATTCAGTTAAAATTCGGATCTAACGAATAACTATAACATTTACAGAGAACTGCGTATGTTCAGAGCTGGGACTAGACTGAAGTCCAAGTACGAGAAGGCAGGGTCCAATGTACAAAGTAGTGGGGAAATACGAAAATAAAGAATTTTATTTAGTTTTTAACATCACAGGACGGTTCCTAAACACTTATGCTTATTATTGTACGTTCCTGAATTAAGAATTGATTAATTTAAAAGGCAATAAAATGTATTTAATAATTTATTCAGTACCTTATTTCTAAATTCCTAAGAAACTTTTGAATTATATTCTCAAATAGTTTAAAAAAGGTTATTCATTTGTAGATGCAGTTCAAATTTTGACCTTACGAATAATTCTGACACTAAGTCTGTTCAGAGCTCGGACTAGACTGAGGTAGAAGTACCACATGTTCGGACTAATTTAAAAAATAGTAGGGGTATAGAAAAATAAGAAAATTCATTTCTATTCTAACCTTTAAGGACAAATTTTTAACATTTATGTCCATTCTTACTCATTTATTAATTAATAATTGTTCAATATAACAGAAATTAATATTTATTTGATAATTTAAACAATACCTTATTTCAATATTACAGAGATACTTGATTATATTTGACTATATAGTAGTTTAAACATCGTAATTCAGTTGTAGATGCAGTTAAAATTCTGACCTAAGGAATAATTCTAACAATTTTTGAGGACTACGTCTGTTCAGAGCTCGGACTACACTGAGGTCGAAGTACCACGTGTTCGGAGCAATGTACAAAATAGTAGGAGAAAAATAAGAAAATTTCTTTCTATTCTAACATTAAAGGACAAATTTTAAACATTTATGTCCATTCTTGTACGTATATAAATCAATAATTGTTCAATATGATAGAAATTAATATTTATTTCATAACTTAAACCGTACCTTATTTCAATATTGCAGAGATACTTTTATATTCGATTCTCAAATAGTTTAAAAATCATAATTCAGTTGTAGATGCAGTTAAAATTCGGATCTAACGAAATTACAGAGAACTGCGTATGTTCAGAGCTCGGACTAAAACTGTGAGAAAAGTTCGAGGGGCCAGGGTCCAATGTTCAAAGTAGTGGGGAATCACGAAAATAAAGAATTTGATTTAATTTTTAACACCACAGGACAGTTCTTAAACATTTATGCTTATTATTGTACCTACATGAATTAATTTATTTAAAAGGCTATAAAATTTGTATAATAATTTAGTCAGTACCTTATTTCTAAATTTCTAATAAACTTTTGAATTACATTCTCGAATAGTTCAAAAATCTAAATTCAGTTGTGAATGTTGTTAAAATTCGGATCGAATGACTAACCCTATCAATTATAGAGAAATATGTCTGTTCGTATCTGGGACTAAACTGAAGTAGAAATATAGAAGAGGTATAGAAAAATAAGAAAATTTATCTATTTATTTATTTATCTATTCTAACATAAAGGACAAATTTTAAACATTTATGTCCAATCTTGTACGTGCATAAATTAAGAATTTATTAATTTAAAAGGCAGTAAAATTTATATAATAATTTAGTCAGTACCTTCTTTCAATATACCAGAGATACTTTTATATTTGGATCTCAAATAGGTTTAAATATCGTAATTCAGTTGTAGATTCTGATAAAATTCTGATCCAACGAATGCCTATAACAATTATCGAGAACTGTGTATGTTGAGTGCTGGGACTAGACTGAAGTCCAAGTACGAGAGGGCAAGGTCCAATGTACAAAGTAGTGGGGAAATACGAAAATAAAAAAAAGTATTTAGTTTTTAACATCATAGGACAGTTGCTAAATATTTATGGTTATTTTTGTACGCACATAGATTAAGAATTGATTATTTTAAAATGGAATAAAATTAATTTAAAAATTTATTCAGTACCTTGTTTCTAAATTTCTAAGGAACTTTTGCAGTACGTTCTCAAATAGTTTAAAAATCGTTATTCATTTGTAGAATAACATTCTAACAGAATAACATTACAGTTAACATTCTGATCTAAGAAATAACTTTAACAATTATTGAGAACTTCGTCTCTCCAGAGCGGCGACTACACTGAAGTACCACGTGCTCGGACTAAGGTATAAAGTAGTAGGGGTATAGAAAAATAAGAAAATATATTTCTATTCTAACATAAAAGGATTAATTTTAAACATCTATATCCATTCTTATACGTATATAAATTAAGAATTTATTTCTCTTATCGGCAGTAATATGTATTTAATAATTTAAAAAGTACTTTATTTCAATATTGCAGAAATACTTTTGTATTTGGTTCTGAAATAGGTTTAAAAATCGTAGGGGTATAGAAAAATAAGAACATTCATTTCTATTCTTACACAAAAGGACAATTTTTAAACATTTATGTACATGCTCGTACGTACACAACTTAATAATTGTTTAATTTAACAGATATTAATATTTATTTGATAATTTATTCTGTACCTTATTTCTAAATTTTTAAGAAATTTTTGCATTACTTTCTCGAATAGATTAAAAATCTTTATTCATTTGTAAATGCTGATAAAATTCGGGTATAGCGAATCACTATAACAATTATTGATAACTGCTTCTGTTCAGAGCTGGAAATATGACATTAAAGAAGTTGATTTAATTTTCAACACCACTGTTTTAGTTGCTAAACATTTATGTTTATTTAAACATATTTATTTATTTGTAGGTACATAATTGAAGAATTGGTTAATTTTACAGGCAATAAAGTTTATTTTATAATTTAAACAGTACCTTATTTCTTTATTGCAGAGATAATTTTGTATTTGGTTCTCAAATAGGTTTGAAGATCGTAATTCATTGGTAGGTGTAGTTAACATTCTGGTCTAACGAATAACTGCAACAAATATGAGCTGCGTGTGTTCAGAGCTCGGACTAGACTGAAGTCCAAGTACCACGTGATCGGATTAATGAACAAAGTAGTAGGGGTATGGAAAAAAAAAATTATTTCTATTCTAACATAAAAGGACAAATTTTAAAAATTTATATATATTCTTGAACCTACATAAATTAATATATCTTCAATATAACAAAAATTAATATTTTTTCGATAGACTAAACAGTAACTAATTTCAATATTGAAGAGATAATTTTGTATTTTGTTCTCAAATAGTTTAAATATCAGAATTAATTAGTAGATGCTAATAAAATTTGGATCTTAAGATAATTATAACATTGATTGAAAACTAAGCTAAGACTACACTGAGAGCGAAGTACGAAGTACAGGGTCGCATTTGTTTATTTAATGGGGAGTAATATTTATTTAATAATGTTAACTGTATCTCATTTATAAATTAAATAATCATTTATAAATCTTTACTGTCTGAGCTAGCTTAAAAATAGTTATCTTTTTGTACATCAGTAAACCTCTGATTTAACGAATTAATAATTATACAAACCATTTAACTAAAGCTTTTAACCATGTATACCCTTCCTTGTTCATAAATTTAGATTTTTTTTATTTAACAGTAGTTATATTTTTTTAATCATTTAATTATCAATCACCTTATTTCTTAATTGGAGTGAATATTTTGAATAACTTCCTTAAATTGTTTAAAAATCATGATTCATTTTTATTTTCTGTTAAAATTCGTTAAGATAATTACAATATTAATAATTACGATCTGAACCTGTACCGAGCACTGAGTTTTAAGTACTAAGTATATGGTCCAATGCTCAAAGCAGTGGGGGTATATGAAGACATTTATTTCTTTTTTAATATAATATGATAATTTTTAAACATTTACATCCATAGCTGTCTTTACATAAATTAACAATTTATTAGTTTAACAGGCAGTAATATTAATTTAGTAATTGAAACAGTATCTTATTTCTGAATTGCAGAGAAAACTTTATATAACTTTCTCAAATTGCTTTAAAATCCCTACTAATTTATTGATACTGCAAAATTTGTGATCTAACGGATAAACTGTAAGAATTATTGCGAAATGAATTTATATATTCGATATTAGATGTATTTTATTTTTTATAGTTGGCCGATTTTTTAGTTGGAAGGGGATCGGGCAGCCTATCAGACTATTTAATCGGCCAACTAAAAAATCTGTAAAGTGCACGCTAGCTATAATATTCATAGCAATCAAGCACCCGAATTAAAAGTCAGGCGAAAACAAGTTTATAGTCTCTCTAATTGTTCGGCCGACATAAATTAACGTTAGGAGGAGATACAATATTCGGCTATTTCTTTTATTATAGTGTCTATAATTATCCTATCAACGCAAAATACTGCCTTAGGTATTTTATAAGAAAAATGGTTTCAAATATATCCTCTGAAATTTATTAGGCAAGTTTTTGCCATTCTGTGCAAAACTATTCATGGACAAAAAAAAAAAATGTATGATAGGATTTTGAGTTATTAGCGAATTAAGGTGCTCTCATGCACCCACATACTCAAGGGATAAACACATAAATAAATAAATATATATATACAACTGATCCAGTAAGGATACCTATACCATTCCGGTATAGGTAAAATGACACCATAATTTGAAAATAACTCGAAATTCTGTAATAGAATTTTTTTTTGTATCCGTTGAGACTTCCTCAGAATGACAAAAACAAGCTCCTTGTTTCAGAAGATTTGATTGAAACACTTTTTATATAAAATACCGGAAAATCCTTTCCTTACGTGAGTATTTTCAGCAGACCCATCTGGAAGGCGAGAACTGTGTAGGAGTTCGTCCGTAGGCGGAGGGATTCAATTTCCGTCTTGAATGAATTGAGAAAATAGGTCTCCTATCGAATTGACGTATCCTATATTTAAATCTTTGGCGATGAACAGTACAAGAGTAACGGCTATCATAAAAGACGTTAGAGATGAGAACTAATTTCATTTTATTAATTTATTGAAATTTACAGTTATAATTAAAAAAAAAATCTGGTACGGTGCGCGCATCACACAACTTTCCCATACCAACCTATTATAATAATCTTTAAAATTATTTGAAAAAGTTCACATAAACACTACTCGAAATTAACTCAGCTGAGAATGCACTTCTTCAGGTCTTTTCCCACAATAGTATAATAAATTAGTTTTTAAATAATTTTAGTACTACAATTCTGTACAATAAATATTTTTGGTTTGTCAAGCTGATATATATTTTAAAAGTTTCGGTTTAGTTTCCATGAAAATTCCATTTAGTTTCCTTAGAATCATTTTGTATCCATTAAATATTAAATATAAAGAAATAATTAAGTTAATTCTACTTTTATATTATTACAATACATTGTTACAGAGCGTTTTATTAACAAAAGGTTGGCGGCTTGGTGGGTGGAGGTTCGGTCGCTCAGGAAGCCTTCGGTTTTCCCTCTAAGGTTTTCCCTCTAAGAAACCCGTTGGTTTTCCTTTTTCTAACCTGTTTTCTAATACAGGCCCGATTTAAATGATTGTTTTTGTGTTTTTTAAAGAATTTAATTACCTTTCATATGATTTCATACAAAATTTACCATAAAATGCTCACTTTTTAAGTTATGCGCAAATAAAATTTTCTTTTCACTATAACTTTTTCCTCTGCATTTTCTCGTTGATATACTACAGATATCAAAAGTTAAAGAGATTTAAGGAGAAGATATTGAGCAAGTTTCATCAAAATTGTCAGAGCCGTTTACGAGAAAATTGAAAAAAAATGTAAAATCCATGATATAATTATCACTTCCAATTAGTCCGATGCGCTGTATCTTTACTATTACTGGTCCGATTTTGATGATTCTTTTATTGTTTTTTAGATTATTTAATTACCTACCATACCATAAAATGCATACTTTTTAAGTTATGCGTAAATAAAATATTCTTTCCATTTTAACTTTTTTTCCCTGCATTTCCTCGATGATGTACTACATATATGAAAAGTTAAAGGCTTTATGAAGAATAATTCACGCAAGTTTCATCAAAATCAAACTCGTAAAAATTGTAAGAGCCGTTTTCGAGAAAATTGTAAAATCGATTATATAAAGTGGCATTTCTATGTCTATCTTAATTACGTAATTTCAGTATCGTTTCGTTTTTCTGTTCACATACACACAGATCATTTTTCGAGACTTGGTTATTTGGACTCAGGGGATCTTAAAACGTGTATTTCCATTGAAAATTCGAATTCGAAAAATTTCACGATCGCAATACTTCCCATTACTATATACTTCGTAGGTAGGGGAAAGTAATACTACTATGTAAATGCAAAGCAAGAGCAGTATGAACACGACAGTGAATTCTAAATAAACTACCTATTCGTGGCGCTTCATTGATAATTTTAAGTTAAAGGGTTCGGAGGCCTCCTTTTTTTCAGCGACCTCAGAGAATAATGGAAAATAAATGAGAAAGGAGGATTAAAACCCTTGGATTTGTTTAGGTTTGGAGGTGATTATCGGAGGATAAATATTTTTTTGGGATAAAATATGTAAAATAAATAAAAAAATAAAAAAATAAAAAAAAGTACTACAACAATCCGTGAAGGGTCTTGGATTCAGTACTTGTTGAGGGGATAATAGAGAAAAGTGGAAGAGAGAGTAAATTAAGAAAATACAGTGATAAGAGCAATTAGGAGTAAACTATCCGCACGTGTTGGCAAGAATAACAGGATGACAGGACAACACTTCAGTAAGGACAAACTTGGTAACAGGACAAACTTTGGTGACATTAGTATTTAAGTTTTTGAAAGTACATCGCCTCTTTTCTAAATTATAGCATCATAGAACTTTCTTCATTTTTTTTCTCTTTATTAATTTATTTATTTTTTAATCATCAATTATTTTATTTATTTTTATTTTTTTTTTTTTCGTTCCAAATATGCTCCGATTCTGAGTAGATCAAAAAAACCATAGGCGTAGATGAGCCAAAAAAAATAAGAGGATGACGTCAGCTGGGAGAAAAGTTTTAAGACCTCGGAGTTCTGCCTCTATCCATCACAGCCTGATCACTGATCATAGTCAAACAAAGTTCAATCATTCCTTTCATAAAAATAAATATATAAAAATATATCCAGTTAATTTTGTGATAAATTATAAAATCCATCTTGACCCATTTGAATCTTCTTGAAGGTAAAGGTAAATATTGACAGAATGATTCGCTCAGTAAATAGGGCGAAGCCGTTCAAAATACACAAACGGTTCATTTATGGATTAATTGGAAAATTTATATCTAGAGGAAAAGCAAAATCTTATTTTCTCTTTTAATGTTTCTGAGAATACTTTCTACTATTTTTGAGAATATCTTCCACTTAAAATCTGCAAAAGATATTTTAATTCCATTTCATTGCTCTTCTTTATAATTTAATCGACTTTTATTAATTATTTCAGAGACCCAGGAAATTCAGAATATTCTGAATTTTTACATACATCCATTAAATTAATAAACACATTATCATCTATTCTACTATTACATCATAATATGATTCGATCATGACGAGTCAATATGTCTTTTCTATGTATAGAAAATAATAATAATTATTTACCAGATATATTTTTTAAAAAAATCGTGTTATGTATGAAGTATATTCACATAATATTGAAAATAAGTATAATAAAGAATTTAAGTTTATATTTTTTTCATTCAAACATAACTCTGTAAATGGTTCATAAATTTAAAAGAATCAATTGACTCAGGATGAACACTTCTCGCTAGAAAAAAATAAATGTTACTCCATAGTTATTATATATTAAAATAAAATATTTTGCGGGAATGTATGAAGGATTTTAACTTATATGACATATATATTAAGTGTAAGTATTGCGATCCTGAAAAATTTCGAATCCGAGTTTTCAACGTAAATACACGTTTTAAGGTCCCCTGAGTCCAAATAACCAAGTCTCAAAAAATGGTCTGTGTTTATGTGAACAGTATAGCAAAAAACGAATATTCCTACGAAACTGAAATTAGTATTTAAGGTAGGTATATGTCTGAAATGTTACAGCAGCTTTTTCGCTTAAATCGATGTAACAATTTTGAACAATTGAATCGGGGGAAAAAGTTATGACGAAAAGAAATTTTATTCACGCTTAGCTCAAAAAATATGCATTTCATGGTAAATCGTGTGTAAAATCATTTGAAAGGTAAATTGAATTCTCCACAAAACAAAACAAAATAATCGATATTGGACTAGCAACGATACAGCATATTGAACTTTATTTTTTTCTTTTAGAGATGTAAAGGTTACTGTGTAGATCTTAGGGGTTAATAGAAATTTCTAATATTTAGAAGATGAATGAAATCGGCAGTGGCGTGCCATGGTCTTCGTGCTCCCTTGGTGGTCCACTTACCTTACGCTCTTATTTCACTAAATTTACGTCCACAGTCCGAACTAAAAATGTAGTAGATATTTTTTTTTTAAACCTCTGATAAAAGTGAATTTATGGCAAAGTAATATTTTCACATTACATTTAAACTTTTTCTAAAAATTATTTATTATTTTAAATTTTACGTTACCAATAAGAATAGCCTTCATCGCAAAATTATACATTATGAGATCATATCAAGAGTCTAAACTTTCTGTAATTTTTTTTTATTCTCCACTTTTAGGCTCCCCTCTTATGGTGCCGATGGCGGTACGTCCCCTCCCTCGCCCCCACCTTGGAATGCCACTGGAAATCGGATGATAGTGACAGGATCGATGTTCAACCGCGATAAGGCCTTTGATGTGGCTGTCAATTTCATGAACTGACGTTTAACCCAAAGTCATTGTGATAGGTCCTGTCAATTTCAAGGGATGTTGAACTATGAAATTATTGTTACAAATAATAATAATATTATTGTTGTTGTTGGTGAAAGCAGAACAATATATAGTGTTGGGATCGCCCTATCATTACAGACCATAGAATAGTAAATAATAAACCGGACGTTGTATTAATAGATCATAATGTAAGAAGTGGCAATTCCAACGAACATCAGACAAGCAGCACACGCTCGGAGTTCATTCGCATCGTAAATGTGTACACGCCTTTATGACTGTTTCGGAGTGAGAAGAAGATAAGAAGCAGATTTCTTGAGGTTTATGTATGGAAATATATATATATATATATATATATATATATATATATATATATATATATATATATATATATATATACTCGTATTCGACATTTTACATACAGCTAAGTGAAAGTAAAAATAGGAAAACTGTTTATTAATTTGAATTTAAAATATCTAAAAATTTAAGTAAAAAAAAATCATTAATAATTGTATTGATTTTTTTAAATTAACCGTTTTAATATTACTATTTTAAATGTTATCGTGTTTCAAGATCCTAACACTGTTTTAACAATATATAAAAACTATATAACATCTTGTAATTTACTTTATACACACCCTATGTTTCATGATAAAGTACAAAAGTACAACTAAAAGTTAGCCTAAGAATAACACTGAAAAATATTAAAATACGATAAAATTTAAAATATTTATATTAAAAATATTAAATTAAAAAAAAAACATTGAATAAAATTATTATTATCTAGAGATGATAAGTAGCCTGTAACCTATAAAATTAATAAATCTTTCCACTAGTATTTTTGCCACTTATACTTGTACTTTTGTACTTTATTACGAAATAAGGCCCAGGTGTTCTCCTCAAGCCATTGAAGGATTAGGTACCCACTTTATATAAACTAACCCTTAGTAGGATCCTAAATGTAGTATTTATAAATGAAACTAAATTAAAAAAAATTACGTAAAAAAAGGTTTTTCGCAATTTTTCGTTAATTGGTTACTTTACGGGCAGTATAATATTCTTTAATATTACTTTCAGTCGAAATCAAAATCAATGTATTATTTTATACTTCTGAACAACTCAGAGATTGTTAGTTGAAATATTACATTACCCATCCAATTATATGTTTGATATTTATATTAATTTTCAAAACATTGAAGCCACCTACCTCCATGTAACGTGATGTAGACCTCTCGCGTAATTAGGATTAATTATAAATAGCTTAATTAAATATAACCTTTTTTTTTAACTCCCTTTTCAAATTCTGTTTTCATGTCGACAGGTCTTCGAGTGAGTTGAAGTCTTTTCTCATCAATTTGGCTGTGTCTGACGTAGCTATGGCAGTATTTTCTATCCCCTTCACCTACACAATGTGAGTTACTATTTTTGAACAGAATAATTAATTTCAGGAATTTTTCTTTTAAAAATGGTTTATATTTCAGGTTTCTCTTAGGCAGGTGGATATTCGAACCATGGTTCTGCCCAGTGGTGATGACCATGCAACACACATCTGTACTTGTGTCTGTATATACCCTCACTGCTATTGGAATCGACAGGTTCGTTAAAGTTTATTAAATAATCGACTCTACAAATATTCATTTAAGCAACCTCAAAGGTCAACATGACCTTTTGAAAACGATCTGAAATTGGTTGAGTGCTACATTTAATCTAATTTCTTCTCTAATATTTTCCGAAGGGAAAATATTTGATGAATGTTTGGGTCCTGTCAGAACACGTATTGATTGTCCTTGATAATTTCATCTCGTCAATATTAAGAAGACTCAGCTCAGTTTACAATTAAAATTAATGGGCCTACAAAAATAGAGATAATTTATATAAATACTTTATCACCCAATTATTTATTTGTTAATTATTTTTTACAAACAAATTTTCAGACACAACATTCCTCAACATTATTCTAATTAAAGTGGAAGTTGGTCGGGGGGTGTGGTCAAAGAGTAACACACTAATAAGTATAACTTATTTATTCTGTGCCAACGTTTCGGCCTAAATTTCAGGCCTTCATCAGGGTTAAAAGAAAAACAAGATAACAACATTGAAAACAACAGAGACAGTAAAAAAAATGGTAATGGTTACTGTTGCTTTTCTTGTTTTTCTTTTAGCCCTGATGAAGGCCTGAAACTTAGGCCGAAACTTTGGTACAGAATAAATAAGTGATACTTATTAGTGTATAAATCTTTGACCGCACCCGCCGACCAACTTCTTCCTTAATTATATCTATGGTCAACAAAACTTACTTCAATATTATTCTAAAATCTATAGTGCAAGTTCTTTCATAATTATTAAAAAAATTGAATAATTTAATTTTTTATTTACAAAAAAATTAACTGCAGAGGAGAACTTGTCGTGAATCTGATGTTTTAATTATTAAGTTAAGCATAATTTTTTTTAGTGTCTTTATATAACATGAAAGTTGTTGAAATCGACAGATTTTTTTTTTCTTCTACTTTTGAATTATTATAAAAAATATTTATTGAATAAGCTCAGCTACTTTTACTTATAATAATAATTTTATAATACTATTATTTATAATAATAAACGTAAATAATCGACGAATAAAAAAAAAAATTAACCTTCGAAACTCGACATTAGTTGTTTTGTTCCGAAATTTAGTTTAGAAGATTAATTAAAATTAAATTAAATTATAATACTTTTTTAAACTAGTACTAAAAATACGCCGAAATATGGTACTGCGGAGAAAATAAAGTGAATTTTCCAAAAACCAAATTAAAATTCAAGGGGACTTTATTTTGGAAATACAAGAGTATAAATAAATAGATTCGCTCTCCGAAATGAAATTCAAAATAAGAAGTCTGATAAGAAACATTTTATCATTATAACTTTAAATTGACTTTTAACAAAAAAGGGAATGGCATTTCTTCAAGTCTTTAACTGTTTTGACTTGCTTTCGAGACATTTTTTTTGCAGATAAAATTGATTAATATAAATACACAGTGATTGCCAGAAAATTTAAATAGAATGTGATTCATAAACTACTTTTTATGTTCAATGAACATTCATTTTGGTTTATTATTTTCAATAATGATCCTTTGATATTTTAATCCTTGCCTCCCCAAAAATATGAGGGTTTACGTTTCAAGATACGTATACCGCGGCATTTATCGAGACTATTAGCCAAATTTGTTGGAGATTTTGCACCTAACCCACAGGTCACCCTAGGGTGATCCTCGGAACTCGACATTACCACGTTTCTAAATGGGGGCCGATTAAAGGTTTTTTCCTTCTATATCTCGGTTGATTATGAAGAAAGAGGAAAATTATTAAGTGTTTTGAAATTCTTATACCAAAATAAAAAAAAAAAAAAATAATAATCTAAATATTTTTTTAATTTTCTATTAATATATAATTATTATAGAAATATAGGAATTATAGAAGTAATAATTTGCAGCGTTTAATTATTTTTTATTGTAACGTATTTTTTAATAATTGATGGAAGTTGTGAAGACCTGTTGATATAAGACCTGTTGAAGGTATAGTAATAAAATGTATTTCTTCATATATTTCTTAAATTCGATGATTATTGATTTCAATCATATAGTAATTTTTTATTTATTTGTAATTTTTAAATAATTAAAAAAAATAAAAATCATCCATCAATTCTACCCATAAATTTTTCTAATGTAAATATAAATATATTTATTTATATTTTTTAGAAACATGTTATGACTTTAATATTCTCATCGATCGGCTCAAATGATAATTTTTTTAATAATCTGAATGAAAAACTTTTATCCGATAGCCCAATGGCATAAAAATTTATAGAAATCCACTAAATAAGTTTAATATCAATTTATGCCATTTTTTAAAGTCACATAGCAATCAGATAAAAGGTTTTCAATCTAATTGTGAAACAAAAATTACGGCAAAAAAAAGTCATTTATGAGGCTATCATGCGGGATCATCGTTATTTTATGAAATATGATCCAGATTATTCATCATATTGAGGTCAGAAATTCCGGGAAGGGAATATTTAAGAAAAATATTAATTCAAAAAATAAATATAATGCGTGAGGTTTCGTCCCACTTTGTATGAATTATTCAGAGCTACTAACGAGATACGAAAAAAAAATGAGAATCTCGCCCCCCCCACCATCATCTTCTAGGTTTGAAAATCATAATATTGGTGTAAATGGTAGTTTCTGATCTACATCATAAGAAACTAAATTCTCCATCTTGTTATCGTTGGATTATTAGCCCTTCCTGAACCATCTAAAATAATAATATTTTTCTTATATTATCTACTTATATAAATACTTTTTTTAAATTTATTTTTGTGCTAATAATTTAGTTTTTTTTTTTTTTTATATTTCAGGTACAAAGCTATTACAAATCCACTCGGACGAAGGGCAACCGCATCAAGAAAGGGCTTAGTGATAAGCATGATATGGTTGTTCTCATTATTCGTATCATCTTTTCAATTTCGCATATCCTGGGCAACCAGCTTCTTTTATGACAAGCAGTACGTATCATTCAATTTAAATTTCAATATAAAAATAATTAGTAAATACAGAATATTTGTTGGGAATTTTCTATTCATTCAAAATTTACACATTGCTTTCTCATCTCTTTTTATGTTCTTATTATGATAAACATTATGGTTCGGAACATTAGCAATAAAACAAATAATAAGATAACAATAAGAGCATATAGAAAATAATAACAATAATGTAATACATGTTTTATACACCCTTACTAATCCCCAACAAACCTAGATAATTAATTAATCTATGTTAAATAGACAGACAATTGATTGTTATATTCATTTGTTTTATTAAAGTATAGTCGTCATACATAGATAGCGGGTCGGATTTGTCTTTTTTAACATAGAATGAAGTTTCTCCATCTGGTGTGGTACGACGGAAAAATCTTCAGACGCTTTTGGTCCGCTTCTATAAATGCTAGAAAGCAAGGATGGGTGTCATTTAACAGAGAAAATATGTCATTAGTTATTTCAAAAAGAATTTTTGAAGGAATGAGATGGTCCGGGAGGCGGTCATAAAGTGGAACAAAAATAGTATATTCTCTTAATTCTTCACAATCTACATCCAATTTTTTTCTTTACAGATCTCTTCCTTATATCCCTACTCTCACCGATAATATTAAAAATTTCCTACAATCTATTCCTACCTTACGCTTGGCCTTAGGCTCCATAATAAACTTTCTTACCTTTTTAGCAACTAAAAAGATCCTATCCCTCTCAAACACCGTTCTATTGTAGTTTACCGGATTTCTTGCTCCACGCCCAATTGTAATTCTTCTTATATACGCGAAACCAAAAACCATCTAAAATCTCGCATTTCCCAATACAAAATATGCATCATCTTCTGCAACCAATCCGTCTACAAACTATCAGAACACGTTTTGAACCTCAACCATTCCTTCAACCATTTCATCAATCCTCTATCCTGGCTACAGTTCCCAACCATGAAAAGGCTTATTTCGGAATCAGTTTACATACACCTTGAACCGAACACGGTTATTCATAAAATAGGCATTTTAAATCTGATTAAAAAACAACAACAGTCCTATCATTCTTACATTTCTCCCTTACTCTCTCTTCCATTCTCTATTTTTGTTCTTTCTCTTATTATTACTTTCCTACAGTTGTTTATCAAACTGATTACCCTTGGGAAAACTTGTTATTTAGTAATTTAACAGTGCAAATTATTAATAATAATTAAGGATTAATTTACTATTAATTTGTAATAAGATTGCAAAAGGTAAACTTGTTATTGAATTTTGTAATAACTTTTAAATTAATTTTTTCCTTTTTTTTTTTCCTCCAGTATTCAATTTTTTACCTATGTAATTACATTTCAATGTGGTACTGAAAATACTTTATACTCTTTACATTTGATTTTGTCACTTTATGTTTGTTATATCACAAATTTGTATCCTTATTTATTTTTATTTTTATTTTAAAAAGGTTGTTGTTAAAACATTGTCCTCCTTGTTATTATACCTATAACTACAGCTCCAAGATAATCAGTTTTGTGAAGGAATTGTAGAAACTTTTCTATCCTTATTCATTCTTTTGTATATACATACATTTTGCTCATTGAACTTTTACATATGGCATTTTACCTCAATCTCTTAGTTCATGAATTCTGATCAAATTAAATTTTATTTTCTGCTTTGCCCATCTTATATTGACTTTTACTTTTATTTTAATTTATTATTTACATTTGTTACTTTAGATTTATCTTTTTCTTCTATTTTCAATACTTCTTTTTAGGATTAACCCTAATTATTTTGACAACTCCCACCAACTCCCTTCTCTTATAACCTTCATTACTATCCCTACACCACTCTTTTATTACTTTACTTTTTTTAAAATGACTAAAATACTGAAAACTTTCTATCAGTATTCCTCTGCATGTACATAGTTTTTTGTTCGTTACATTCCCTACAGATGGCACTTAAAATGACAACCCAACCCCACTACCTTCCCTATATAACTATTAATGACATTCTAATTACTACTCCTAGACCGCCTCCTTAATTACTTTTTTTTTTGCCTTCGTCACTAAATCACTCCTTCCCCCTTTGAGCTTCAAAGTATTAAATTTTGTCTGTTTATTTATTTGTATTCCCTTTTTTACTTATTTAACAGAGTTATTAATTTTAGTTAATGCTATTTCTCTTTTAGTTTACCTATTTTTATTATTATATAGCCGGTTTTATTAATAAGCAGTTTAATGGATTAATATTCACTAATTTATTTTTAGTTGTTGTCATTACTGTATCAGTTTACAAATTCATCACTGTTTTCATTTGTCTCACTATGTCTTTTTAATTACTAATTCATTCACTGTATATACCATTGTTTTATTCTTACTTTTGTATCTTGTTTATTCAGCCCTGAAGAAGACCTGCAAAGTGGGTCGAAACGTTAGTTCCTTAATAAATATTTTTTCTATTTGTGTTCCACTTTTTGACCGCCTCCCGGACCATCTCATTCCTTCATAAGCTCTGCGGTCAACCATTGATTATTCAAAAAGAATTTTTGAATAAAGTTTACAGTAAAGCTGACAAATTTTGAGTGCGAGTTGATGACGTCACCGCTCACAGGTTTTTATATCAATAAAATGTTGCATATTAATTAATTCAATCAGTCCAATTTTGAATTTTTTAAATATCATTTTTTAGTGGAAATGACACCAAATACCCATTCTAGTACATCGGGTTTCCTCATACATTTATAGATCATACTTTTACAAGAAACATCTAGTCAGAATTACTATTATCAGTTTGTTACTTCTCCAGTTATCGACCTATTGTACGCAAGCTAAGTTTCAATGAATAATATTTATTTCAACAAAAGAAGCCTGTCTTAAAATCTGTTTTAGCATTGCATAAACTTTTCTTACTTTTTCTTAGTGTTGTTTTGTGAATAATTTATAAAATATAATTGATAATGTTTAATAACTATAATTAATTGCATCTATTCATAGTAAATATTCTTTGAGGACAAAGGTCATTTTTCTGATTCTGTAAATTTCTCTAATGTACTATAGTGTTAGCGGCATCCCTTGTAGGAATTTCATATTTTGGGGAATGAAATTAAAATTCCTTTAATACTCCTTGTTTATATGGTATGTATCGCATTATAATGTCATAAAGACATCATATAGTGGGGAATTTATATCCAGAAAATGTTATATAATCAAATATATATATTGTATATATATATATATATATATATATATATATATATATATATATATATATATATTACAACATATGAATAAGAGTAGCTAAACCTCCTTTCATCTAATGTTTAGCGAAAATATCAATTTCTTGGTTGAGCAAAAAAAAAAACTTATAATATAGGTATTTTGATTTCAGGTAAATGCCTAGAACTTTTTTATTTTACTGAAATAGACGAGTGATATTATAATACATTTAGAAAAAAAAATTATTTGATTTCCTAATTCTTTATTATCCATAAAATGAACTAGCAATGCAGTTGAAACAAATTAAAAAAAGTTATTAAATCATATAAACAGATTTCAGAGCTCAATAAATATTTGCAGGTCTCACAAAATTAAAGAAAAAATTATCTCTTATTAGATAAAGGGGTGAAAATGTTTATTTTTCTTTAAAGGTTTTTTACAAAAAATCCTTTTACTAATAACCCTTTATTAAAATATACGAGAAACACAAGGATTGTTTTTCAAAGAAAATTGGTTTCAGAGAAGCCAAGGGTTGTTTCTCACGGGTCTGAAGGAAGAATTCTCTTGTAATTAGGAAACGGAAACCTTTTATTATTTTTTTAATGTTTAAATATCTATTTTTGAAATATTGTCGAGAAAAAATAATGCAGGGTATAGAGTGGGTGGGTTAGGTGTTACACTTAATTTTAACACTTTAATTTAAAACAAGTAATATCATTTTTTAATTAGAGTGAAAAAAAACCGTTTATAATCTTTATCACCGAAGCATATGATCTCTGTATTTAATATTTGATAAAGTTTATTGTGACCTTCAAGTAAAGTACCTCTTTCAGCTCACCAATTTTAACCAAAATCTGATATATCATTTATATTGATATAAAAGTCATATTTACCAAATTTGGAATGTTTTACATTATATTTTAATATAATTTTTTATGAAAGTTTATTATGACCTTCAAGTAAATTACCCTTTTCGGCTTGCCAATTTAGATCGAAATCCAGTAGGTTATTGAAATAAATTTACAAATTTTGAACACTAAATTTGAAAAGTTTTGCATTATATTTCAATATGATTTTTGATGGAAATCAACTATGACCTTCAAGTAAAGTACCACTTCAGGTGATCATGTAGTGACCATATAGGGAGGTTCACAACTAGGTTTTTTGAACAATTTAAAATACAGAGTTTTAACTTTCTACAGCTAACCGTTTTTGAATAATGCGAGATTTATACGAACGTACGAATGAAAGTGCGAACGTAAGTACATAGGTCACGACGAAACTAGTCAAAATGGATTCAGGGATGGTCAAAATGGATATTTCCGTTGAAATCTGAAAACCGACAATTTTCCGCGATTATATTACTTCCTTTACTGCGCAAAAACAAGTAGTTTTTTTAGATATTTAAATAACATAATTAATCATAAATTAGAATAAATGAGAATTAAAATAATCCCTCAACTTTTTAATTTTTATTTATTTATTATTATTTTTTTTATAAATCTCGCTATCATATCTCCAAATTTGGCTTTATCTTTTTTTTTTATTTTATCACAATATAATTAAGACCTCAGCGGTCACTTAATTTGATGAAGAAGTTACCTATAATACTTAACCCTCTAAACTTGGCATTATGCCACATATGGCACTGTTCTTTTATTAACTTATTCTCATGATTCAGTCCTGTTATTCAAATTTTCTGACAATTTTAGGAATATACTAGTACATTTATAATTCAATTTAAAAAAAATATTAATTTTAAAAATTATTTGTAAAGAACATTATGTCAATTTTTGTATTATAAGCAATACTTCTGTTAATTTTTAACAATAATCTTTGATCCAATTTTCATACTTATCCATTTAACTTACTCCCGATTTGTAGGTTATAAACATTTAGGTGATTACTTAGGCCATTTTCTTATTACCCATCCTCCGCCCAAAAAAAAATAAAGTAATTAAATCCTCTACGAAAAAATATCCTGCATACGCTACTGGTCTATTTTTTTAATCTATTTTTTGATATATTTTTTTTTTCATATTAATATAAAAATTATTTGTAAAGAACATTTTTTAAAGTTTTTTTTTCTTTTAATTCAAAATAACTGTCAGTCAAGTTTAGGTATTTTCTAGAAAGTCGAAAATTTGGTTACAACATTCTTATCATGAAACGATAAAACAAAAAGTAAAAAAAAAAAAAGAACCCTCTCCTGTAAAATTTAATTTTCGGAGTTAAGCTATTCCTGCTCTTATAAGTGGCGTTATTTTATACTACTGCAGTATTATGTACTATCTACAGCCTTTGTGTGTTGGTGTGTTTTTGTGGTTTTCGGTCTTGATCAGTGGCATACGCAGGGGAGGGGGGAATAGAGGATAAACCCTCACCTGATATGTACGATAAAAAGTTAATATTTTTGGTAATTTTTAACAATAATTTTTGATCCAATTTTCATGCTTATCCTTAAAATTTACTCCCAATTTGGCGATTATAAACGTTTAGGTGATTATTTGTCTTTTTCTTATTAAAATTCTCCTCCCACGCAAACAAATTTAAATTCCCCACCCTCCCCAAAAAAAATTCTGTGTACGACCCGGGTTTGGATAATGCCTAAATTGGCGACACTTTCACTGGATGATTATAGAATGCTATTCCTAGGTCAAAACTAAATGCGTTTAGGATTTTCCAATAATAACGTTTAAATATAATATTTTATTATTTAATGAATTGTTTTATATATATATATATATATATATATATATATATATATATATATTAGTATTACTTATTTTTATTAAGACCCTAGTTGCTGGAAGTTAAATTTTGCAGTAAGCTAAGCGTTTTAAACCGGATTCCACTTTGTAGATTGGGGTGGGAGTTTTCTCATGAAGAGCGTTGAATAATTCAGTACGGAGTATGTAAGCGTTTCATTTATGCATACAACAAGCTACGCCCGTTGTATTTGTTTCAGGCGGTCGGATAGATTTCGATATGCGTTTCTGATCTCTTCAGCGAGAAAGCGAGAATAATTTTCCATCATCTAAAGATGCTGGCTCTATTTTGTAACATATCTGACGTTAGAAAATAGGGACGCTACTAATTATAAATAGTTTATTAAGTAAATATTATAACATTTATAGCCCTGCATTACCTTTATAGACATATAGATTTTAATATATTCGAAAAATAAAAATAATATAGAAGTTGAATACATTTTTTTTTTACTCAATTTCTTTTTTTTTTAGTTGACATCTGCATGATGATATAGAAGGATCAATCTAATTAGGGATTGATAAATTATTTGCCACTTCTATAAATTTGTTTTATTGAAAACTAATTTCGAATGTTATACATTCATCCTCAGTTCTAAAAACACACAAAAAAACACAAAAATACACATTAAATTAGATTAATGTAAATCAGTATTATAAAACATTTATGAATTATGAATTTGATTAAGACAAGAAATCAAATACATGTTGATACTCACCAAGGTTTAAATGGATTATATCAAACAGAAAAGTTTGTACTGGTTTCTTCTCGCATTGTACTAACAATGAACGAAAGGTAGGTAGGATGTTTATAGTTAAATGGTTTAAGGGTCAGGTCAGGATCAGGGTTTTTCCAGTAATACCGGTGAGTAATTGGTTTTTCTGTTGTAGTTGGGAATAAATTTTGATTTATAAGATATGATTATAAGATAAAAAAAAGATTGGACTATTGGAGATATTTATTTGGTCATTTAAGCGAAAATCTGGATTGGATTTGAAGGATTTTATTATTTAAAGGGCTTCATATATATTTAATTTGAGCCTGTTTTCACTGTGATGTATTAATTTAACTCCTGAGTCTTTGATGAATTTATGATTTTTTTCATTTAAATGAATTGCAAAGTTTGAATTCTCTGTTTTATTATTATATGCATGTATATGTTCTTTAGCGATCTTAGCGATATGATATTTAGCGATCTTCCAGTTTTTCCCGTGATTTGGCTGCACAATCATTACAATTTAGTTCGTATACTCCGCTCTTTTGGAAAGGGTCTATTTTGTCTTTAGGAGAAGATAAATATGAGGATAGGATTTCTTTCTATTTTAAATGCAGTGCTTAATCCTAGTTTTTTAAATTCATTTCCGACTTTGGTGGATATAGAGCCGTAATTTGGAATCAAAACATAATGTTTCGGTATGGGCCTATCTTCGGGTTTTTTTTTTCCTCCCCATTTTATTCTTTATTGTGTACTGTATGAGTTTATTCAAGTGGCAAAACATTTATAATTACAATATATTTATAAGGCTTCTAGCACTGGTTAAGGTCAGAATGACGACTGAGAGTCGTCAGTATTTGGTGCTTAAGGCACCAATAGTCGATTTTTATACCATTTTTAACTTTTTTTTTTTTGGTATTTCGTGAGCGAGAATCGATGCTTACGACCCATAATAAATTGAAACATAACTTTCGAATTTTTGGAGCTCAAGCCCTTATTCAAGAAACGATGTCGAAATATTTAAAGAGCACAACATCAAATTTCAGAGGGTCTTCCCATAATAAAAAAGAAAAATCAACTACCCCTATTCAGAGATCTCTCTTTAGTGTGGTAGCATGATGGAAGTAATATTTTAAAGTCGATGAATGAGGATTATTTCCGTGACCGATATTATTAATGACTGGGGAACAATTGACCAATTTAAAATGGCTAGTAATTTCATCAAAGTGGCTTTAGTCAAAGACTGACTTGTTAAGTTGGGCAACGAAGCGCGATACTTTTCCCCTGCTTCGACTTTCCTGCTCTTAAAGTCAACGAATCAATCCCGTAGCTGTTAGTTCTAGATAAAAAAACGAATCTATTTTCTTTATTTTTATTTATCTGTAGAAAGCAATTCAAACATTTGCTTCTATGACTGAATAGTTTAACATTTTTTTTATTTAAATTCAACAAAGGATTTTGCTACTAGGAGAAAAAAAGAGACAAAAAAAAAATCCAATTTTAGACATAAAATAAAATAAAACAAACTTTATAAACTTAAAGTACCACATACTTCAGTCTTTTATACTTGTATTTTTTATAAAACAAATTATCACCGGAGTTATTTAATATTGCGTTGATGTGCTCATAAAGTACTAATGTTAAAGAATTCGAAAAATGTATTGCAAACTTTAAAATATAGTCTTGGATTTTCGGAATACCTAAAATAAACGAATCTCTAAATGATAATAAAAACTAAACAACAATAAGTTGACAGGAACACACACACACACACACATATATATATATATATATATATATATATATATATATATATATATATTACATCCTTTTTATAACTTTTATATTGTTTATTATAAATTTCCCGATTAACTTGTCTCAAATCCTGTTCTAGAGTTCAGGAGTAAAGATATCATGGCGTAGCTCTCACAATAACAAAAAATAAATAAATAAAATAACATTATTTTTAAACCTCCAAACTTTTTTTTCTTTATTGACCTCCATATTTTACTTTCCTAGCTCGCCAATAATCTTTTGACATACCACTTCGGCTTGGTTTACTGCCCTTTCAGCATTGAGGATACTACTTATATATTATATACTTATATAATATCATGCAAAATCAGTTACAGTAGCTTTTTGGTATCTCATGCGAACAACGTTTGAAGTACAGATACAGAAAAGTATTGGTGACAAACCTCTCTTTGTGACTACGCCGCAAGTAAGAGGTAATAGTTTTGAACATTTTTCCTCCAACCTTTACTACTACAGAACGTTCACTGAGAAATGATCTCAAAATTGAATAAAGTTGTTCAGGACATTCTAGATCAATCATTCGCTGGCAGACTGGGCTGTAAGAGACGGACGGCATCAAAGGCCTTAGAGCAATCAATTGATATCAGTGACGTGGTGGTGTTCCGGTTGAAATTTCGATTCAGCTAATTCTGCAGTTTCACTAAAAGATGTATTGTAGATAAGTGTGCTTGAAAAGCTGCCTCTTCTGGTGGTTTTACGACTGAAATCCTTTAAGTAATTTAGGATGATTTTTTCAAGCTCATCGGGTAGGTACTACGCGGAGTCGTTTCCTGTTTTTCCAGGTTTAAGTTGAGAAATAACGTTGTACATTTCAACGTTTTAGGAAAATATCTTAGCCTCATGCGAGTATTGAAAACACTTACTAAATGAACAATGCCTCTTCTGGGAAGTTCTTTTAGTAGAATAATCTGCAACCCATCGAATCCTGGACCTCGGTTTCCCTGAGTTCTGAGAAGAACTAGTTTCAGTTATAGTGTATAAATATTGTTTACACCATGAAATTTCTTTTTATATATTTATATTATATTAAATTTACTACATGATTGGTACTTTATTTTATTAATTAATTATTTTTTATTATGTTTTTTTATTGCTTTTCGCCGAGCTAGATATTATTACAAGTGTCAGGAGCATTGGGACTCGGACGAAGAGAGCCAGTATTACACCCTTTTCGTATTCATCATCACCTTCTTTATACCCCTCCTCACTCTCACTTACACTTACTCCGCGGTGGCCTACAAGCTGTGGAGGACATCGGCTCCTGGAAATGCGGACCCTGCGAGGGACAACGCCCAGCTCCGTGCGAAGTGGAAGGTATGTTGTAGCTCAAATGATTATTTAAATTACTTTTTTTCATTAACAGATATATTTTTTTATTTATAATACTCCATCTATCATGCTAGGTTACTATACATCCATTAACAAGGATATTTAAAAGAAAAAAATAATTATTTACAACTTGAGAAGAAATTCTTGTATATACTGCGACTTTTTATTGTATATATATATATATATATATATATATATATATATATATATATATATATAAACATTAATAAATTTTTGACAGTTTCAAATAAGGAACCGGACAAAATGTAAGCAATAAAACATAGAATTTAGTAGTCTAGTTACAAACACTTCCAGGTCCATATTTTATTTTTTTTTTTTTTTTTTTTTACAAAATTAATTAGACATAAATAATAATTTATTAAAAACTAAAAAACCTGAATACGGAAATAACTTTTATATCTTACAAACCTACTTGTCCTAAGGGACGGATGTACTTGCAAATCTACTTAATTGCATTGGGTCGTTACTAAAGTTGACGCCCATGAAAATTGAATCTTGGTATAGTAGTCGCATGCCTTCCACACACAAACCAAAATTAAGGACTCTACTCTATTCAACACATTAATTTACTTTCTCTATGTTTACATACTCAGATGCAAGGAGCTTTCTGTACTTTGATATGAACTAATGAAGGGGACGGAATGTACTTGTAAGGACCGTAACGTGTACTGGAAAGCATCCGACTATTACAGCAAGTTTCAATATTCATTGGCGTCTACTTCACTAACAGCCCACCAATGCGCTGAAGTAGATCTGCAAGAACATTTCGTCCCATAGTACGAATGGGATTGCAACATATACAATGTATCTCCGTAGTAGAGGTTTTCATATTTTATTAAATCAAATTTTATTTCAACGTTTTTAGTTTTTCAAGTATTGGCTATTTATAATTTATAACTATATGTTCATGAACTTGCAAATGACATAATAAAAAATATAAAGTAAACTCCGAAAATACCTTAAAAATAATGAAATATTTTTTCAGTATTTTGAGCTCACAATATTTCAAAGTATACTCGGGAATTCATCGGGTAATTTTCCCATCGAAGTTGAAAATCGGTCGTACAGTTCTCTCAAAAAATCGTTAGTTACCCTAAACGGACAGACTACACAAATTTAATACAATATTTCTTTAGTATTTTGAGCTCAAAATGTTTCAAAATATTCACGAGATTACAAAGAATGATTTGAGCCCTTAAACTTGAAAATTGGTAGAGCCGTTCGTTCAAAAAAAATCTTTTTATTAAGAGTATTAACTTTTTAAAAACTAACCTCCAGGAATTAAATTGGTTACAAACTCTGGCAAGTCCAGTTTTGTTTTGTTCATAAATAATAAACTTTTAATATAATGGTTCCAAATCTGTTACAGATTCAATTTAAATAAGATATTGATATTGACACCAATTTTCAATTTCTCAAGAGCTCGTTTACATGGAACTGAAATTTATAGCTATTAAAAACAAAAATGAAAAGAAAGTCAAATGAATGTTAATGAAAGAAAATACGACCTTAAAAAGAAGCTTTGATGCTCACATTTTTTTTTTATAGGCTCTTAAATCAAAATTACTTTGGTATGGTAATATATTTAATCTTTATATGAATATTAAAAGATCCGATTTGTTCATATTCAATATAAGAAAAAAAGAAAGTATGTAAAATGGAAAATAAAAATATCCAGCTCGCACAGATAGGTCTTATTCAAACTTCTCTTAGTTTACTCTTCATTTGCCATGAGATCATTAGAGGGACTTTTTAGGCAGAAGGTCTCTTTGAATACATCGTTTTTTTTTTTTTGTCCTTTTTTTTCAATTTCAACCCTTCTGTCGTACTGTAGCCTTTGGGTCTCGTTAAAATTCATAAGTGTTTACTTTGTAGAATCGTAAAAGGTACTGGCGTGCAGAGGAAAGTTTTTTTTTCTGAAGTTACACAATTAAAAGTATTTTTTTTAATTTATAGTTTTTATTTACACTAGCGCTCATGGAAGTATGGACAATGTTGCTTTTTAATGTAAGATGCACTGTCGAAGTACAAATGCTTAATTTTTTTGGAGGGACTCACAACGGGCCATTGAATTTAAAAATTCAAAATGAGAGTTGAAAATCGAACAAGCAAGCGGAACAGTTGGGCTGATAACCATTTCCCCAATCAGGCACTATTATGAAACCTAAAAACGGATGAACGAAGTCTACAGGTTTTCGAAAGAAGAATTCTGCGGCGCATCTATGGACATAGGAGAGTCGGACAGACATACCCCAGAAGATGTAATCAAGAAGTACATAACCTCCTCGGTGAACTGGATCTAGTGAGGAACATCAGGCAGTTGTGGTGGGCCGGCCATGTAGCTCGTATGTCAGATGATGAGATCCTCAGAAAAAAAAAATGAATGAGGAAACTTATAGTTCTAGACACAGAAGGAGACCGCGTCTTAGATGGATGGATGGTGTAACGGAGGATGACCTGAGGACCTTGGAGGTAATGGATTGGAGAGCGGATGTCCAGCGACGTGCAGACTGGCGGAAGTCATTAGAGGAGGCCAAGGACTAATAATGGTCTGTCGAGCCAATGGAAGAAGAAGGAAGAAGCGGCAAGGGGTCTGGAAACAAACAGAGGGCTCAGAAGTTTCTTAACTTAAAAGACATTACAGTACGTAAAAGGATTAAGAAGTATTTATATTTTAGTTTGCGGCCCAACTAATCCTTTTGATAAAAGCTATAATTGTGGCCTTATTATTTTCTCTCAAAACAATAATATTGCATAATGAGCTAGTAAAGGGTTCAATATAACATTTATTGTGAAAATTATAGTTATTCACCGTGTACTTGAATTTTAAAGATGTTCATTCTTCCATGAGCGGTTGTATCGTAAAGACTGTGGGGACTTTCAACTTCTTATTAATTTTTTTATTACAAAGAATTAACTCGCAGTAAAAAAAGAAAGATTTTTTTTCTCTTTTTCGATTACAAAGGCTCATTATTTAAAATAAAAACAAAAACAGACAAGATAATGCAATTCAAAAGTGATGCATATTTTTGAAGATGAGATTTTTACGAAACTATAATTAGTAAATTAACTAGCATTAGTAGCATTAGTAAATTAACTATGCATATGTTATATTCTTCGTAATAAAAATAAACTTGAGCATGAATTTACTCCCTTATTTTCAATTTGATCCACTAACTATTTTTTGCTTGGGGCACTTAAATTTTAATGATTATTTTCACTTTTTACATTAGCCCCTTCATTCATAAGGCTAGCTGACCCGCTATTGCGTTCAGTAATGTGGTACTGTGTCTATACCTAATAAAGGGGCAAATAAAACATTTGCTTGCATTAGTAAATGAACTATGCATATGTTACAGTTTTTTTTTTTTTTTTTATGGATCCTTGCTGAGATGCTATTTTACACTGCATTATTACTCTAAGCTAATTCTGAAGATCAAATTGAACATTAAAAAAATTTCAAAGCGATAGAAAACATAGCAATATTGTTCTTTGTGGTTATATTCAAATTAAATATTATTTTTAAAATTAAAGGAAGCATATTTTTCTGTAGTTTTTTTTCATCAATAACTAAATTAGTGTCAACAAATTTTTTTTTTATTGAACTGAATTATAAAAAAACTTATGTTAATTTTTTTGTTTTTTTTAATACAACAGCATTATCTAAACCATTAAGTTTGGAAGAAAATTAATGAATGATAAATCTACAGATAAGGATAATCATGAATTTGTATTTTTAGCTTAGGAACTTAGCAGCTTGGTTGCAATGAATTGGAAAATTTAAATACACTTCCTTCGACAAAAGATGAATTTCCACAATCGGATTGACTTAAGTGATCCTAGCTAAGAAAGTACATTCCGACTAACTTTTTGTTCTTCAGTCTGATATTTATTTATGGACAATACATTTTTTTTCTATCAGTTTTTATTTTATTTTTAAAATTTTATAGTATATATCTATGCAGTGCATACAATGAAAACTTATAATAAAAAAATATAGCGGCTATTAATTTTCTGGAAAAATTGCAGCCCATCATTCTTTAATAATAAAAAAAAAAAAATTGAAATATGATGGGATCAAATTTTTCCAAAAAATCAATAACCAATTAATTAAAGATAACCCGTCCAAAGAAATTTTTTATAATATTAAAAAAAAGTTCAATTTAAAACATTAAAAAAAGGGTTAAACACATTACCATATATATATAAACCTTTTTATAATAGTTTATATCTTGTATGTATAGTGCCACTTAATTGGTATCTTTATCATTAACTAAAATACTGTGGAATGTTGTAATAATTTTTAATAATATGTCTATAAATTTATGAAAAATATACGTATTAGCGATATTGCTAGTCAATATATAAAATTAAAGTATCAATTCCAATACATTTTAAATTATTTATGATGATCTATGTTGAAATACATGATTGAAATACGATATCTCCGAGGTGAAATGGGACCGAAATGGGTCTGAAAGGGTAATATATCTTCTGTTATATTCAAACTTGTGAGAATCGATCATCTTTGAACGGTTCATCCGGAAAAGTCTGTTAGAAAACTGAGCATTATAGATATTATAACTAGGTGTGAACTCCTGCTTCTACCCCTAGTCAACTACTGTACTATCGCTAATAACTATTCTATACTAATTGATCTTTATAGACATAATATATTCTGTTATTTGGTTAATTATTTAATAATAATAATATTATTTAAGAACAATATATATTTTTATTTAAGAATAATTTAATAATATAATTATTTAATAAAATAATTAATAATAAATAAAAATATATGAATATAATTAATAATATAATTATTTAAGAATAATTATACCAATATATTAATTATTTTAGAATATGTAAAACTTGAAATTTTGATAGTATAGTCTATAAAACAAGAGAAAATCGTGCCCATGACGACCATATTTCTATAAAATATGGAGAACGAATAACCCAATTAACCTGAAGAAAAACGACGGAGTATCAAAAAAACACTCACTACATTTTCACGGAAAGGTGCACCTGCCAACGGCTGAGTCGGTAACCGAATTCCGACATTCACTGACAACAACACCTGGTCTCCGTAGAACTCTTTTTACTCCTTCCCTTCTCCGAATCCCCCTCTAGCTCCCCAATAAACTTGGTTATGTCTAAGAGGTAATATAGTGAATATAATCACGGACCAGAGGTGCCCATCCCCCCTATGTCAACGACGCACCTCCCCTCCCCTCAGTCGAGGACTCATCCACTAACTTTTTTTTATTGAATAAGAATTACGATTATGCACGCAATTGAAATAATGTTAAACGTATCAAAATGTAAAAAAAAAAAATATTCAAGATGGTTTATTTGACAATGTACTTTCTAAAATTTATTTTTATCCTAACCTCGTCTTTACGGCTGTACGGGATTCAGCAGCAATCCGCATAGCACTGATGTCAATTTTCCGATCACCATCTCCCGATGGTCTTCCCATTCATGGTCCTCTTATATTTCTATTACCTGGATTGTAGTGATGTACCTCCACCGTCGCCTTACAGGCATGCATGAATTCCTTGAACCACAAAAAATTGTCTTCATTCACCAGCCGAGGAAATTCTTCCTCGGTGAGGACGTAGATTCCCCGGGTTCTCACCATCTTAGTCCTAAATGCTTGAAATGCGATCCAGGCAGTGATCAGATGTTCAGCTGTCTCCGGGACACCATATGTGGAGTAGAGATGATAAATATACCTTATATTTGACAAGGATCTGTCTGAAGTTATGCGGAGAGAAAAGGCTTTCCCATCATTCAGCGTAATCTCCCGGCCTATGTTCCGCCCACGAGGGTACTCCTCCTCCAAGGGTTCTTGATCTCTGGTATCAGGCCGAAGGCCAGAGAAGTCGAAATCCAGTTCCATCTGAAGGTCCATGTCGACGATATCGTATTCTTCTCTGTTTACCAATACATTTCTGCGAGAACCAAGACATCTGATATCTGCAACCATAGTTCCTTGAGCAGGTTTTGGTGCACCAGCTTCAGCAATGCAGGGAAATCAGTGGTGATTGGTTCAAGATCGTTTCTGATTCCTTTCCAACTACACCCTTCCGCACGTTTCTCCGCCACTATACATTGCTGAACCTGGCGGTACACTCTAACAATTACAGCTGTTGAGAGTGGTAGTTCTACAACTTTGGTCGAGGTTCTGAACGCTAACCTCTTGTACGAAACGAATCCGAGTTCGTTCAAAGAGAGTGCAGTCCTCTCACTTCAATCATATACAAGGGCTTACGAAAGAATTTCTTCAGGGAGAGGTCCAGTTCTAGAGAAATATAGCTAATATATCTGAAATCACGTGGTATCGTATTTATTCATGACAACGTTCGAGTATCGGACGCAAATTTCAGCATGTTTAGGAGTTTTAGAGCAGAATTTCAGTAATTATAATATTGCCGATTTCAAGAACAAATTTTTAAGTCTGACGATAGTAAGTGTTTTGTAGATTTCTGGAGCAGAATTCAACTCTTTAAAATTTCAACCGTTTTAAGAAAAGTTAAAAAAAAAAAATCAGACGAAAATTGCTTTTTGGAATGGAATTCGGCTGGTTTAATGACACCTTTTTCGAGAGAATTGATGAAAAACGGACGAAGATTTGCATTTTCTAAAGATTTCTAGAACAGAATAATTAGCTTAAATGTTGCCCGTTTCATGAGAATTTATAAAAATCGGATGAAAATTTGGGTGTTGAAAATTTATGGGGCAGAATCCAGCTCGTTATATTTTTCACAATCTGGGAGGAATAGTCAAGATTTTGAACCTTTCAGAAGAAGAGAACTTAGCTCGTTATAGTATGTCCCTTTCTTAGACATTTTTTGAAAATCTATTGAATTAGGCTGTTTTGGTGCTGTATGGAGAAGGTTCCAGCTCGTTTTAATTTCAGGATGTCATGCTACGTTTTTCATTATCGTGATTTCAACACATGTTCGCCATTGATGTAGAAGTTCATGTGAGAGCTGTTTAGTTCCTCGACGATACCGTTTCTGTCGGTATAAATTTTTTTTTATTTTAACTATTTCTGTTCGTTAAAATAGTTGATTTCTGTCATTGGTCTGTTTTAGTTGAAGCCAAGTATAAAACTGAAAGTTAGTAGAGGCTTTCAAAAGGCATCCCAAGATTCTAAAACTCTACTAATATCGATAAATTGAAAACCATTAGATTGAACAATTTAAAAAAAAAATATGTTCAGGTTTTGAAGTTAAAATAGTCTCCCCACTTCTTTTTTATGATTATTCTTTTGATGTTTTGGGGGGAGGGCGGCAAAACCCTTTGCATATGCCCACACCCTTATAATGAAACCAGGACACGTTCCCCTGCTTGCTCCATGCTCTGATAAGTAACCTGTGATTTTTGGTAAACACTCAAAATATCAGCAAGATCGGGATTTTTGGAAAGTGTTTTCACTAGCATTCATTTATATTGATCAAAGAGGACAAAATAGTCTCACAGCCATTTATAGCATGTAACAGCATGATGGGCTTTTAAAAAGTATGATTGTTAACAGCGTGCATTGAAGAATATGATCAACATTATGGTGGATTTTTTTTTTTTTTACTGAAGGCCAACAACGAAGAGGTAAAGAAGATAAATTTGTTGGGCCTCTGCTTGTTCAGATACACCAAATATTAATGTGCATTTTTTTATTTTTATGCGTATTCCAAGAAGTTTAATATTATTTATGGTCATAAGTAGCGTAACTATGGATAGTTTTTAAAGAAATCGGATATGACGAGCCTTAAATTGCGTTTTAACAATTTTTTGGGGGGAATTTGACCTCATTTTCAGCGGGATATAGTTGCTTAGTTTAAAGTAGAAATATTTTATTGATATAAAGCGTAAAATTTTGTCTACTTTAATTTGGTAGAGAATAGTCTTGTTTGAATATAACAAGTTTCTAAGATATAGATGGAAAATCAAGGTTCCAGACAAAATATCTGCCAGAAAACCTCAGATTCGAGTTCAGAGACTCAAAAAACTAGGATGTACAAAACTTTTCGTCAACAACAAACATTTCTCCTTTTCCGTCCTAGTTTGTCCTGATCATCATCTTGTATAATTTTAGTTTTAGTATTTTCTATTTGTTCTTGAACCGCCTCCTCCCCTGAAAAATCCAAAAAAAGCCTCTTTTCGCCCCTTCCTCCAAGAATTTGTATGCGCTGTTGTTAACTAATGAGTTTCTGGATCAGTTCAGTTAGGACTGAGATAATTGGATGAACATGTTAATTCTAAAAAAAAAATTCTCAAATCTTTAAAATGGCATCATTTTTTGTTAGTAACTATTAATCTACTAATCATTCCTTAATTAAAAAAAAGGTTTCTGGCATATTCTATGATCAAAGATGGTTTAGGATTTATGGCTATAAAAGCGTAGAGAGGATAATTCGTCCTTTCTAGTAGAATAACCGATAAACTTTAATGTTTAAATAACGTTGACAAAATCATTTATCATAATGAGATTCGCTATTACCTGTTGAAGTATCCGGCCACCTAAAGACTGGACATTTGGCACAGACACCGAAGAGCTTAAACCCCCTCACTTCTAGTCTTGGCAAGGAGCCATCTATAAGAAAAGTAGAACAAAGAAAAGAGAACCAAATCAGAGTTGTTAGAAGTTGGAGGTGATAAAGAACCGTGTGAACTTGTCTTCGGACGTGATGGTTTTATCGGATTGTGAGTGTTAAAGGGAGTGTAGGCTTTGTCTTGTGGAATACATTCTACTCAAAAAGACTTGAACAGACCTGGTTTCTAATCTTAAAAAAACATAGCTACCTCGAAACAACGCTTCTTTCGTTGCTTAAGTAAAGAGAATATTCAATCAAAATATTTCGAATCATTCCGATCATTTAGTTCAATCTCTGTCTAGTTCCAATTATCTCTATTATCCTCCTTTAAGGTTAAAAAAAAAGTAGCCCAAAAATCTCTTGTAAATAGATATATTAGAGTCCAGGCAATGATCTGCTTCTCCGTTCCATCCTGTCTAGAGAGCATTGACTCAGCCTCCACTGGCTTTCAATAACAATAACACGATTGGGAGAGTTTTACCACCAACGGACCCATTAATAGCAAGACTGATATTCTTATGTTCTATTACTTTACAATTTATATAAGAAGTACTTCGAAGTTAAGGAATATTAGTGACAAGTCATTGATTTAGAGAAAATCAGTCTTAAAATCATGTTTCATTAAAAATTCCCTTTGTTACACAAATAATTTATAATATGGTTGGTTCTTAAAGTACGGACCAATTTCAGCAAGCAAAATTTTAAATTTTTTACTTTGTTCTAAAATTAAAAAAAAAATCTCTGAGAAATATTGAAATTTGAAAATATATCTTGAAAAGACCATCTACCGGAGAAATCTAAAATTAAAAATATTAGACCCAGGGTAATTACATACTTTGCCATGGTAATTATATTTACAGGCAAATGCTTCCACTAAAATTCTGCTATTCTGCTAAGTGAATTGGTAAACGCGACACCCTTGGAAAGGATCTCCAATGTTATTTATAATATCCCAATCTAGTGACCATAGCAGAGGGGTCTGTGGTCTCTTGCCTTTTAAGTTAAAAAACAGTTTGATGAATCGGTTTCCTTCTGGAACCGATGCAAATACATACATTAGATCAGTAAATTGAGTTAATAAAGCAAATAAATAAATGCGGTTTCTGGAAGCTTTGCACTCAATCTCTCTCCTATATTTAATTTATTTATCTTTTTCTCGAAACTTTCTTATCCCGATAGCAGATTCTATATTGAAATATTCTTGATTGCAGAATTTTCTTTATTTTTTCATTGACGATCTCTAGATCATACCTTTCGATTATTGCCCTTTTAAATGTTTTCCAAAGAAAGACATTTGGGGTAATAAAATACAGTTTGTTACAGAACAGCAACCGTCGTGGACCAAATGAAAATAGAAATCTCGAAATTATTATTGGTTGATTCAGATTCGTTCAAAATTTATAAGTTACGTAGGAATTGAAAGGTATAAATATATCAAATTGAAATGTCGAATAATATTTTTTATAAAAATATCTTTTTTTTTTTTTATTTTCACTTCAGCGCTGCTCTTAAGCTCCAGAATAAAGGTTGCCCCTTTTATATTCTTAATCCTCTGGGTCTGTAGGTGGACGATAACTAATACATATTGTTCCCCCTGAACTTCATGAAATTTATTGATAGGCCGTATTAAGTTCTTGACAATACTTATCATGAATAAGTATTTTATGCATCCAGTTACCCATGATGGCAGATATGTTTGTGGTTTCATAAAAATAGTGATTTTATCATGGATAACAGTACCTGTGAAAACACAACATAAAGTCTAAATCGGTAAAAAAACAATGGAAAATAGTTGCACATCTCATCCCAACAGCCTTAGAAAAGACGAACTATATAACAGATTTCTATAGTAAATGCTGAGTTATTAGTCTATTCTTTTTATGTAAAGCTTTGGTCTGGATAAATTTGATTTCATGTTTTTCAGTGCTGATGCTGCCTGAATTGGCGAAACGTTGACGGTTAGTTATTTATTGTTGTTTGAGAGACTAAAGAGTTTTTTTTTCTTATTATATTCAAATAATATAAGAAAACAATAAATACAGAATAACTCGGTGTATGAACCCAGGAAAGAAGTCTAAAAACTACAATTATTAATTTTGGGACTTTAATTTCGCTATAAGGGAATCCTTATTTCAAACCGTAATATTAAAAAAAAAAACAAAAAAAAAAACGATGCTCTTTTTTTGTCTGGTTCACCTATCAACAGCGGTAATTAAAATATACATCAATTAAAAAAAAATATTTTGAATTTGTACGTGATAAATGATTATTTGAATTAGAATTTAAAGAAAAAAAGTTATGACGTGACTCACAAAACAAATATTATAAAAAGCATAAAATAATTAAATAAAATTAAAAGATTGCTAGTTTTTTTTTTAAATATCAAAACTAGGGGTAAAAAAAATTAAAAAATTATAACGCTATTTATCACAGAAAATGCTTATTCACAAAATGGCGCTTTCCATATTTATTCATTCAGTAAAATATTTTTAACTTAAAAGTGGTAAGATAATGTGGTATAAGTGGGCTCTTTATATTTCTCCCTAGATTTTTTAAAATGTTCCTTAGACTGTTGTGTTTAAATATTGCATTCGAACCCATGTTTAAATCACGTCCATTTCTATGAGATTGATAATTCGATTTAATGGTCTTTAGTACCGGCTTACCCCTTGCCTTAAGGGGTAAGTGCGTACGTGACATCTGGAAGACACATTATTCAAGCAGGAGCGGTTTCGGGGTACGTACAGAATAGTTCGACTTACGGAGGATTATTATACTGATCCAATCATCGAAAAAAGTCAAAACTTGTCTGAGATTCCCATTTTACGATCTTTATTGAGTTATGAAGGTGGGATGTGGAATATAATTGAATAAACGTATTAAAAAAATAGTTTTTGTTTTTATTTGTTAGTCCGTTGTTGCCCGGACAAAACATTATATTAAGGGCAATTGCACACCACGCACACTTGTCCCACAAAAGAGGTCTGCCTACCCCCACTATCATGTTTTTCTGGGTAATTGCCGACAAGCGCTTAAAAAATAGAAAGCTGTCAGGGAGAAATGTAAATCAAAAAATATTTTGAAGAACAGTTTCTGTAGGTTCC
Source organism: Rhaphigaster nebulosa (assembly GCA_948150685.1). Classification (NCBI taxonomy): domain Eukaryota; kingdom Metazoa; phylum Arthropoda; class Insecta; order Hemiptera; family Pentatomidae; genus Rhaphigaster; species Rhaphigaster nebulosa. The sequence goes on from OX411312.1 coordinate 26,306,280, forward strand.
GCTCACGGCAAAAAGAAAGAAAAAAAAGACCTACTGGTAGATAAACACTGATACAACTGATTTTTACACCTCGTTATATTTCACATTGACGAACTCTGATGGTTTCTGATGTCTTTTTTTATTTATATATATTTTTTTTAAGCTTCATGCTCCATAAAGAGCAGCTCTTACCAGGTTTGGATTTAACGATACGATTACGCACTTACCCCGAAAACGCGTTTCCCCCCACATCGCCTTATTCGGATGGCTCTAGCTAGATGTTTGAATAATAGGCTGGAAATTGCTGTCTCCTTTGAGAGAGAGTCTTAAGTCTTCGTGCTTAAAGAAGTGAAAAAGATTTTCTTTTAGACCCATGAGGGGAATAAAACATGAAGAAAATGTATTTCTAGAAAGATAATAATGGAATAAAATTTACATGTTTTTTTCTCAGTAGACCCCCATAGCCAAGTTCCACGTCGCTTCTCACTTATCTGACAATTTATAAACAACATACATGAGTTGAATGACGTTGCTTTGAAGGGAAAGAATATGCCCATTTTTATCACTTTACCTTTTTCAGGATTTCGGTTGCTATCAGATCAAAGCTCTATTACATTCGTATCTATTTCGGACACCTTGAAAACGGCGTTTTAAGCAAATTTTCCCTGCCATTCCTTAAAGATATAGTTTGTATTTAATAACAAATAAAAATTACTGTTTAAATGTTTAAAATTTCTGGAAATCTTTATATTGTGAAAGAAGAATGAAAATTTTACTACACTTAGCAATGCCTAAATATTTTGTTTTCCTTTTTGGTAACCCCATAAAAGGAAGACTTCTTTCCTGTAAACATTTTCCGTGCCTTTATGCCTTTATATGCCTTAATGAATCTGTATGAACTAATGCAGCTCTTAAGATATACAAGTTTAAAACTAAGGTTCTGATTGTCTATGGAGAATATCGATATTCTAAAAATAATCAATGATTAAATTATAATAGATATAAAGCTTTCCAACAACGTTTTATTAGTGTTTTGAAGTAAATAGTGATAATTTTAAGTATTATTATATCAATTGCTTGAAATAAATTCTGTAAGATTTTTTAAAAATATTGATTAGTTCTTATAGTTTATTAATATGAATTTATTATACCGAATTACCGGACTAAACCTAAATTATATGGATATTGAAGTATCAACAAGTATGCATAATAAAATGTTCTTTTTTTTTCATATGGAATAATTAATTTTTAATTTGATTTCTTTTGGTCAGATATACAGATCTGAAGGAGAAATTTTTTATAAAATGAGAAAATATTGATTCTGATATAAATTATAATATAAATTTTAATTATAATTTCAATAATTAATACAATCGAGTAATTAATTATAAAACCAATAATACTTCTAAAATGAACATTATTTTTTGAGCACATTACTTGATTTATTATTCTCCCTTAATAATTATTTGAACCAAGGAATTCATAGAACTGTTATCACATTTTATATCATGATTTATAATGATTATAAAAAAATTTAAAATGCTAAAAAAAATGTGTGAATTTCTTAGAAATTATTTAAATTTATGACAAAAGTTCTAATTGAAAAATATTATATTAAAAAAGTCAATAAATATATTTTAAAGTATAATAGGTTTCATGGTACATAAAGGGTTAAAGGCTTAATACACATATTATTTGTTTTTATACATATGACTTGAATGATATAAGATAATCAAAAACTTTGATCAATTTATATATAAATTTTAAATTTATTAATTGAGATTTACAACAAGTTTGCTGAATTAGCATAGTAATTGGACACGGGAGTAATTTGTAGTGAAGCTAATGTCAGCTCTAAATTAGATCTTTCAGGGACCATCTTTCAGATTAGATGCCTCGGGATTGAGTTGGGTGATTAGAAATTAGTGGTTTGCGTTGGCATGATGAATGTAAAGGCGGTTATATACTCAATTACTCACCTGATGATTTCCTTGTAGAACTAAAACGTTGCAGGTAAGATGGATTTAATTATATAGATTATGACAATTTGAAAATTAATATAATTAAATAAAGAGCTGTATAAATGTAAGTTTCAGTGACTACTGGGTCCCTATTCCATGATAAAGTTCAAAAGTACAAGTACATGTGATAAAAGTACGAGTGGAAAGCACGAACCTTCAAAGGTTAAAAGTTATTTAATGTCATTAGATAATTACAATTTTATTCATTTATTTTTTCTTTTTGTACTTTACTTTATAGGCACAATCTGTTTCATAATAAAGCACAAATGTACAATTACATGTGAGCCTATGACATTAAATCTATGACACACTGTGAAATGTTGAAACATGATAATATTTAAAATAGTTGAATTAAAATATATTAAAATAAATTAAAATATATGATGTGGACCACACATGACTTCCTTGTTCGCCTAATAGACTGCAAATCGGTGGCTCGAAAAGTGATTCTGAATTTGGTTACTAGTTTACGAATATTGCTGTATCTCAAAAACGACACTCGGCATTGCGACATCCATCTATTGGCTCACACACACAACCTCTTATTTCTGGAGGTCTCATTCCCTTATTATATTACGTTTTCTTTCAGTAGGTAACAAGATTTCTTCGTGTTCCATAACAACATTAGAACTGTCAATATCTCAAGATAAAACATTGGAAATCGACAGTTTCAACACTTTAGGCGGAAGAACCCACTTAACTTATATCTTATTCTCCTGCTGCAGACTTCTCATTCATCTCACAAATTGGGTGGAAAAAAAGTATTTTATACTCAATTTTAACACTTAAAAGAAGTAATAAAAATGTTTAATTAGAATGGGAAAAAAAATCGCGTTTGTAACCTTTATTACCGAACCATATGATATCTGTATTTAATTTTAATATAATTTTTGATGTATGTTTATTCTGACCTTCAAGTAAAGTACCCTTTTCGGCTCAATGTTTTAACCAAAATATAGTAAATACTTTCACATTAATATAAAAGTCCTATTCACCAAATTGTAGATGTTTTACATCATATATTAATGCAATTTTTGATGAAAGTCTAATATTAAGTCTAATATAAAATCTAATTAACGTAAAGTACCACTTCCGGTTTGTCAATTTTATCCAAAATTTATTATATTATTTGTATTAATCTGTAAGTCTTAATCACCGAATTTGAGAAGTTTTGCATTGTTTTTTAATGTAATGTTTGATGAAAATCAATAATGGCATTCAATTAAAGTACCACTTTCGGTAATCATGTAGTGACCAAAAAGGGAGGTTCACAACTAGATTTTTCAGGAATCCTGAATACAAAATTTTAACTTTCTATGGCTTACCGGTTTTGAGTTTTGCTAAATACGTACGTTCAGACGTCATGACGAAACTAGTCATAATGGATTCAGTACAAAGAAGTAAATACAATAAGAAAATAAAATTATTAAATAATAATAATAAAATTATTATTATCTAATGACGATAACTTATCGATAAATCTCTCTAATCTCTAAACATGAACGTTTCCGCGTGTAATTTTCCACACTTGTAATAGTACATACTTTCGTACTTTATTACTAAATAGGACTCTGGTGGTAGGTAGTTACCAATAGTATTGATAAACATTTCAAATGTTAAGATGCCACCTAGTGCAAATGGGACGCATTAAGACGCAATACATGTCTGTAAGAAGACCACATCGTGAGGCCAAAGATATTGTCAGAAGTGTTCTATTTTGTCTACAGTGTCATCTAAAAGAAAATTATATATATATATATATATATATATATATATATATATATATATATATATATATATATATAATAATAATAATAATTTTTGTATTTATTTATTTTTTATATATATAATATTAAAATAAATATAACATAATATATAATATAATATAAATCTTTAGCCTCGCGATGTGTTCTTCTTACAGACAATTATTGCGTCTTAATGCGTCCCCGATTTGCATTGGGTGGCATACTAAGGTTTGAAATGTTTATCAATACAATTGACTGCTACCTATCCCCAGGGTTCTATTTCATAATAAAGTACAAAAGTACTATTACAAGTGGGAAAAGTAAATGTGGAAAGGTTCATATGGCTATTGTTAGAGGCTATCTACTATAAAAAAAAATATGAAAAAAAAATAATAACTTTAATCGAGAATTGAGAAAATGAAAAAAAAAAACAGGCGTTTTAGAAAAAAAACATTTGTACAAGAGCATATCGAGAATTAGAATTGATCCACTGCCAATGGGAAACTCCTCTACAACACTGGTCCGGTCCATTGCCCAGTGAATGTCATATTTGCCGGATGGTCTGTTCCAATCTACGCTCGCTTAATCGGTAGAGATTGCCAAATGTGCCGAGACATTGGGCGTTGATCAGGGAAATCGGAATATGAGAGCTCTACGAAAGTCGCTATGAGAAGGTTCCTTTGAAGAATGGGCCCATTTGCAGTTGGTAGAGCATTGGTGTTCGCCATTTTAAAGAGACCCTGAAGAGGTTTATAAGGGTTGATGTTTATAAAAAAATTACATGAAAACCGCTAAAAAAAATTAATAAAAGAATATATAGTTTATAATTTTATATTATACTCGTATATTATAATTATGCTGTATATGTATAAGTTTTACAAATTGTCAATTTGATGTATGCTGTGTGTATGGCAACCCAATACAGTTTGGCAGCATCTCTTTAATAATAAACTGTAAAAAAAAAAAAAAAATAGACCCTAAAAATTAGCTACTATTTCAGCCCCCAAATAAGTTCCTGTGACATTTACCAACCCTGTAACAAAATTTCCAAAAATGGTCATATTTTGAGGTTTTTAATTTTTTTTGCGAAAAGTTGCTGACCGAATTCAAGTGTTTGAAACTCATTGTTTCCGTATATTTAAACGCAGTTACGTACTATTTTTTTATTTTTAATTAATAGCAGTATTTCACATCATAAACGTAAAAAAAAAAAACACTTTTCGGAAAGTTTATGATTTTTGTTTTCCAACATGATGCTACATATAAAAACATATGAAATTTGTTTCTACTATTTTTTTCTAATTATAACATTGAGAAAGTCTATTGGAATTTTTTTTTCAATAAATAAACTATCTCCGCAGAGTCTCTAAAAACCTGGATCATTAAAATTTGGCTTTATCCTGACATCTTCTGCAAAGTAATGCATTTCAAACGGTATAATCAAATCTACTGTATTGGTTCACCGTCCGTGTTCCTCTCTATGTGATGCGGATAAAGGGCACGTCCAGCCTTTATGGGGACCTTATCGAGCATTCACGAAGTGGCTTACAAGGGAGGGGGTACTTTGAGTTGTCAAAGCAATTGTGAACAGAAGCAAGTGATCCCCCACAGCAATCTCTTGTAGAAGCCATTGTCAGATTTTGCAACGCAGTCCTGTCTCCATCTCGAATAGAGTCATCGTAAATATGAATAATATTTCACCAGTTGACATCCGCATGATGTAAAAAATACTTAATATTACCAAAATTTCTAGTTCACTACACAAACTTTATTAATTTAACTTTAGATTAATCTTTATTAGAAGGGAAATTGTATAAAAACTGTATATATTATAAATAAACTCGGAGGGGGTGAAATAATAAAAACATCTGGTGCAGTGCGCACGTCACAGTTTTCCCTCACCAGCCTATAAGAAACTTTTTAACATAATCTTACAGTACACATAAACACTACTTGAAATTAACTCAGCAGAATGGATTTATTTACGGATTATCTCACAAAAGTTCAATAAAGTAGTTTTTTAAACAATTTTAGTACGACAATTATGTACCCTATATATTTTTGGTTTGCCATAACAACATTGGTCCATGGAAATATTTTGTTTCCATTATATAATACAAAAGTAGAAATTATTAAATTAATTTATTATATTATTATGTTATATTATTTCAAAGCGTATTGTTGGCAACAGGTTGGTGGGAGGAGTTTTGGTTGTATCCGTCTCCTTTCGGACGCGCTCGACTTTCGATCTACAGTCTTGCAGTCCTTATGAGATACGCTGTATAATTGCTAATACTTTTAGAGAATTTAATTACCTCTCAGATGATTTCATTTTACAGTTTAATGTGTGCCAATGTTTCTACCTGAGCTGTAGGCCTTCATCGGGTCTAAGCTAACCAAGATACAATAATAACAGAAATGAAAAGAATGAATATAGTAGGGAAAATATAAAACAATAAAATAAAACTATAGAACTTAAAAAAAAATAAAGAATATATGTCGAAAAGTAAATAATGTAAATGCAAATATCCCTCTTTCCTTTTCGTATTAATCTTATATCCTTTCGATGCTCTCTTGAGAATTACTATTAAATTTGAGGGTTTGAATTGCAAAATTTATTTTCATATTGTGATGTAAGTAGTTTACGGTCCACTGATTGCTGGATGAAGAAAGTTTTGCAACAATTATTGATTTTAAAACGTTAAGAAATAAAGTAAGGTATCAATTTGGACAAATTTAGACTCTTCATTCTGAAAGTAAATACATGCGAGTAAAAACAAGCATTGCTATCTAGAGCGGGAGGCTGCCCATTGCTCCATAACCGGTCTCTTTGGGGCCAATTCGGCAGTGTCCTTCCCACCAACTCACTCGGGTTCAAGGACTATGACAAATCGGTCTAGATCCACGGATTATGGCTGTTCGGAGTCATCAGGCGCACGAGGACCTATATTTCTTTTCCCGAGACAGTCCGTCCATGGACCAAACCTTCGGGCGGCTATTTTATGTCCTGGAAACCTCACCGACCATTATGCTGAGTTAGGATGGCTCTTCCCCTCTCTCCTCCAGTTCAAGTCCTCTATCCATTCCCTAACCACAAGATCTCGACATTCTATCCCATATACCCCTTTCTACAGATCTGTCCCATTTCAACACCTTTATTGCCCACTCCATTCTCTCCCAATTAAAATACGGCCCGCCCCCTCCTTATGCGCATTCAAAACTCTCCTATTCCAGTTCCTCCGACGCTGGCTAATCGTGTACCGTGTTATACGCATTAATCGTGAACCTATGTACTGTGTTATAAGAATCTGGTTCTAGTAAGCATGTTTTTTTTTTTTCTAATATGAACATGCGTTTCATATTATTCATGTTTATTTTCCATCTATGGTTTTATCTAAGTTTTTTTTGCTATATATGTCTCAATATATATTGATATATATAAGATATAATAGATGTATCTTTTTAAATATTTTCATACTACAGATGCAAATCTTCTTTGTTTGTTTTCGATGGCGGTTTTTTTTTTTTGTAGATGAATTTGTTTTCTTTCCTATATATATGTATATATATATATATATATATATATATATATATATATATATATATATATATATATATTTTATGTACGAGTATATACTTATGTTTTTTGATTTATTATATAATATGTCTTATTCATGATTGTTATTCTCAAGGAGCTTTGTCGTAGAATAAATTTTTTTTCTATATATATATATATATATATATATATATATATATATATATATATATATTTATATATATATATATATATATATATATATATATATATATATATAGAAAAAAAATTTATTCTACGACAAAGCTCCTTCAGAATAACAATCATGAATAAGACATATTATATTAAAAATGTTATCATTAAAAATGTATGCGTAAATCTACATCTTCACTACAATGAGAATATAGATCATTTGTATATATATCCCTTGTGAGTGTGTGTGTGTGTGTGTATATGTATAAATATTTATATATATTCATACATCTGAACCATTAATAATTGAAATAAATACAGCGTTGAAAAAATTACTGTATCCGTTTATACAGGTATAGGTAAAATGAGACCTTAATTCGTGAATAACTCCAAATTCTGTCATAGAATTTTTTCGGGGGAAACTTTTGCTCAGAATGACAAAAACTAGCTCCCTGCAATTTTTCAGAGTATTTGATTGAAATTAATTTTCCTGACTGGGGGTTCATTTTCGCCTTTCGGCTTAAATAGACCTGGCCACATTATTCGGAATAAACAGGAATTTATGCTATTTAAAAATTATTTGAAGAACTGTTTTATTTGCAGAATTTAATGAAATCGGCTAATTTTTAAAATAATTACAGAGACCTAATCATGCCTTAGTTTTCTTCAATTCTCTCGAACCCTTACGAATCGGTAACTTCTGATTAATACTGCTTTGATGACTCGACGGTACTCGAAATGGATAATGATATTGACATTGAGCCGGTACACTATCAATAACGTGGAACAATAAACCTTGATTTGCGCCTCTCTCACTCAATCTATTGAGATGCAATTGACTGATTTAATCAGAAATTATTGGAGGAGAGCCTGCTCTTAGTATTTAATTACTGATTGAATCTGTCGCCTATTGGTATCAGACTGATAATGTTTACTGAAATACTATATAGCATGTACTAAATTCCTGCGTAAGTTTTGTACCTAAAACTATTTAAAAAAAATACTAATAAATTAATAAATGTTTAAAAAAAATACTGTTAGGATATTACGAGAAGATTTTCAAATAGAGCCTTAAGTCTCTCAAATCGCAGTAAACGACAAACCAGTCCAACTTCCGCCAATTTCGGCATCAGAACAGAAATGGATAACGTCACATGAAGTAAAAGTATAGTTTATCCGGACAAACTGTAACCAATGGCAATCCGTACCGGATCTTAATTAATAATTAAATTAAGAAATTAAATTAATTTCTTAATTTAAGAAATCTTGGTGTTAATTTTTGACTGTCCTGGAATAATTATATTTTCCAAATCGCCAGGATATCTAATAAGGTTGGAATATGGTGTCACTAGGATTAATGTCAACATCTTTAAAATAACCCTAAATTGGTTCATAAATATCCTCGGCATGTTCAGTTCTAGAATGCCACGAAATGTTTTTAGATTTCTCGAACTCGAATTAATCTTCTGATTTTTTTTTAATATTTCCGGAAAATATTGAGTTAAAGAAGTTTTAATTCGCAATGAGTACTCCAAAAAACATAAATTAGGAAATTTTCAGAACTTCTCCAAAACTCTCAACACATCCCTTGCTCAACACATGCATTCCGACTCGCGCTTAGTTAAAGCGGACCGGCCAAAAAAAGAAATCATTTTGAAGGAATGAGATGGTCCGGAAAGCGGTCAAAAAGTAGAACATAAATATTAAAAACTAAATATTAGGAACAAACGTTTCGACCCACTTTGCAGGTCTTCTTCAGGGCTGAATAAACAAGATACAAAAATAAAAATTAAACAATGTTATATAAAGTGAATGAATTTATAATTAATAAGACAGTGAGAAAAATGAAAACGGTGATGGATTTTTAAAATGAAACTGATAGAGTTATAACAACAACTGAAAATAAATTAGTGAATATTAATATATTAAGCTGATTATAAATAAAACTGGCTATATAATAATAAAAATGGATAAAATAAAAGAGAAATAACAATAACTAAAAATTAATAACTCTGTTAAATAAGTAAAAAAGGAATACAAATAAATAAATAGACAAAAATGTAGTACCTTGAAGCTCAAATGAGGGAGGATTGACTTAGCAAAAAGCAAAGTAATTAAGGAGGCGGTGTAGGGGTAGTAATTAGAATGTCATTAATAGTTATATAGGGAAGGTAGTGGGGTGGGGTTGTCATTATAAATACCATCTGTAGGAGATGTAACGAACAAAAACTATGTATATACAACGCAATACTGATATCAAGTTTTCAGTATTTTAGTAATTTTAAAAATGCTTTTAAAATAAGCAAAGTAATAAAGGAGTGGTGTAGAGGTAGTGATTAAGAAAGTCATAATAGTTATATAGAGAAGGGAGTGGGTGGGAGTTGTCAAAATAATGAGGGTTGATCCTAAAAATAAATAAAATAAGTATTGAAAATAAAAAAAAAAAAAGATAAATCTAAAGTAACAAATGTAAATAATAAATTAAAATAAAAGTAAAAGTAAATATATAAGATGGCCAAAGCAGGAAAAAAAAAATTAAATAAAATTTGATCAGAATTCATGAACAAAGAGATAGAGGTAAAATGCCTTGTGTAAGAGTTTAATGAAAAAATGTATGTGTATACAAAAATAGGAATAAGTAATACAGATAGAAAATTTTCTGCAATTCCCTCACAAAACTGTCTATCTTAAAGGTGTAATTATAGGCATAATAACAAGGATAATATGGTCAAAAAAATCATTAGATTCAAAATTAATGGCAACTTATTCTTTTTTAAGCTAGTATAAAATTAATATTATAATTTAATGGAATGATGTATTGTTTTCATTTTATAAAGAAACTTAGAGGGGGGAAATCAATTATTTTTTATTATATTTCCGGAAAAATTCGATGTAACAAAGATAAAATTCGTTATCAGCACCCTAAATACGTAAACGAGCAAATTTTCATAACTTCTCCAAAACTTTCCATCGATATTTCTTTTTTTTCCTCCTTTGACTCTGGACTGCATTCGACTAAGAGCGGTTGCTCCTAAACGATACCCGGACGAAAAAAATTATAGTATACAAAGATTTAAGGAATTTACTCTCGTATAATTTAGTGTAGGTTGATGTTACAAAAAAAAATGGATGGTTTTCATGGTATGGAAGAAAACACGAAAACAAAATTAATTTTTGAACGTTTTTTCAATTTTTTTTCCGAAAAAATAATGTGAGGTAAAAAAGTTAAAATTCATAATCGTCACCCCGAAAAATATAAAGGAGCAAATTTTCAGAACTCCATAACTGGGCTATAAAAAGTAGTGGTATATATACCTATATACATGATTTATATATAGTCCGTTCTCTGATAAGTAAGCTCCTCGACATATAAACTTCCTTACGCTTGCTTCTGGACTACTAGCTAGAAATACGTAACTTTTCAGGAATTAACTCAAAACTATACACTGCACTTAAAGTCCATACCTGGGTTAATCCTCCACAGGTAATTTTCATACTAAATTAGTCTGACTGAGCATATTTGCTAGATTTTTTTTTATTATTTTTTTGTTTGTATCATTTGAAAAATAGCTTTATTATTCTATTCTATTCTATTGATTAGTATAGGCCACTAATAGACCAGGCGAAGCGTCTACTTGATGTGAAATTTCCTAAGGCGCCACACTTCTTTCATCTTCTCGCTGTGTGCTTTCTTCCTTTCTTCAGACCAAGTTGTTCCAGTCTTCAATTTCTTGACCTCTTGGCCCACTTTCCATTTATGTACTTTTCTGCTATCTTGTACGTCTGAGTCTGTTATGCCAGCGTCTTTCAAGTCCTCACCAACTTCGGCTATCCACCTCATATTCTTTATACTTTCAGTGTATTCCAAGATCTGTTTTGTCAATCGGATGTCTGGCATCCTCTTGATATGACCATAGAATTGCAGTTTCAACATATCGTGTATTATGTTGGATTTCTGTTCGGGCTCCTGTCTACTCCGCAACCGGTATCCTTCTTCTGTATTTTTGGGTCTTAGAATTTTCCTGTTGATTTTTCTCTCCAGTTTCTTGATGTTTTCTAGTTCACCTTTTCGATTCATTACAATGTATTATATTAATAAATAAAAATATATTTTTGATATTGATATTTGTGGACAGGTTACAAAAATGCTGGTGACAATCGTAGTCCTCTTCTCCGTTTGCTGGCTACCCTTGCAGACCTTCGTCCTCTTGTTCTACTTCATACCCGGGTTCGGCAAATTCTACACGGATGCTGAGCGGCGAGTCTACGCCCTCTCCTACTTCGGATGCCTCTGGTTAGCCAATGCCAACAGCTTCGTCAATCCTCTGGTCTACAGCTTCATGAGCGAGAATTTCAGGGTAAGCGTAATATATCATGGCTATTACTCAGCAAAAAGATCATTGATCAAATTAATATTAATTTCAACTAATGTCATCCATAAGAAACAATTTCGCCCCTATCCCTTCTCATTTAGCTAAACCGCCTCTGATAATACTGGAATGCACCTTCATTAGTAATTCCTTCATTGAATCGGTTGCATGTGATTTGGGTAAGTCCATAATTTATAAAATAGATTGTGTTTCCATTATTTTCTAATTTATTGTACATATTTACATACTGATTATAAATTAAGGCATTGATGTCACTGCAAATATATGTATCTCTATTGCATTATCTTGTGACATAAATATAATTCAAAAAACCTTTTCAAATCCCTTGTTTAGTGGATCACTTATCTTGAATAATGAGGTCAAGGCTATTCCGAAAAACGTTTTAATCAATAAATTATTATTGGTTCTGTGAACAATAAACCTCGCGAATCAATTTTAGGCCAATCACAACACAAATTGGCCAACGCCAGTTTCAATCAAATGCCTCACAGTTCACATTTTCCTTTTGTAATATTGACGACATCTGTAATACATTTGCTATTCTCAATGTCAAATAATCGCCAGAATTCCAACAAGATACAAGCTAGAGATATCAAAAACAATTCAAAAATATATGAGTGTATATATAAAACATATAAAAATATGTTTGTTTCGCAGTGAAAAAATATGATGTTGGATTTTGTTCAAATTTGATATGAATATTCCAAGAATATATATATATATATATATATATATATATATATATATATATATATATATATAAATTTGAAGAAAATCCAATAACATAATTTTTTTACTGCGAAACCAATATATTTTTAAAACGACCTCTATCTTAGATCGAAATTAAATCCATTATCTAATTAGCAATAATTAAACAATTACAAATCTCTATGTCTATTGGCCTTCTCTATAGGAAGAGAGATGATATTACCCGCAGAGTGGGAAGAAACTGGATGAATGTGGCCAGGGACAGAGAGTACTGATTCAAAATTGTTAAGAAACTATAAAGATTGTTTTATCTGAATTTTGAATTTTATCTTATCTTAGTTGAATTTTGAATTTAACTTTAAAGGATTTATTACAATTATATTTTCTCGTTTTTTTTTTGTATATTTTAATAAGCGCTGAGGGTTTTATTTTATTGTATATGGTATATGCAATATTTATGCTTGAATAATTATATTATTATAATAATTATAATTATATTGCAGAGGCTTTTGTCATGAAAATGATGACAATAAAGCTATACTAATATTATTATTATTAAATCTCCAATCATTTAGCAAAAAACTTTAGATTGGAAGCGTAGCCGAGAAATTGCTTTCCCCGTTATTAATTATTGAATAAATTAATACCAGGCTTTTTGATTTGATCTTAAAGCAAATTAAAGCTCTTTTATGTTGAATCAAATAAGTATCGCAGGGCTTCCACACGATGACGTCATAATTAATTATAGGTAATTACTGAGATTCAAGGTTCAGTAATAGACTTTCCTATTAGGACTTAATTAAGTCCTGCGTAAAATTTTAACTGGATATTAATTATTCAACTCTTTCTACAGCTACTATTTTTCTTATCTTCGGAATTAATGAAATTCGCATATCTTATTACAATGGTAGTGCGGTTATCTTCATAGGTAAAGGAAGTGTTTTGGATCATTAGTAAAAAATACGTGAACATTTTCGCAATAGTGTAAGTAATCTTCCCTGAGTTTAATGTGTATTTTTATTTTTGCATTAAAGTGTAATTTAAATTTTAACAATGTTAATGTAGAAGCTTATTCATGAATCCGCTTCTGAAACTGTGTGTGACGAATGTTGGCTATCGAGAAAATATCTACGAAACTTATTAGCCTCTGACCTTTCGTAGTTTAACAACCGTCAAATTATAAGTTTTCACACCCAGGTTATTTTGCCGGATATGAGCTGGTGATAAATCATAACTACTTTATGACCCATCATATTTTTATAGCTCTGATGACCAACTTGTGGGTTGAAACTGGCTTGAGAAATAAATTCAATAAAAAAATAACCGAAATAATAGAAATAGTTCTGGATAAATAAGATATACAAAAAAATTTACAAAAAATGTAAGATTTGAAAAAGTTTTTTTGAATTATATTTATGCTACAAGATAATGCAATAGTAATTAGTAATAGTAATAGTAATTAGTAATAATAATTTAAAAATAGATAATGCAATGATACCTCAAATACGTAGTTAGAAAAAAATAGTTTTGTTATACTCTTTTTATTAATTTTTTTGTGAGAAATATTTGACTGTATATAACAATATAAAATGAAATTTATAGGTAATGGACTAAAAGAGTGTAAAATAAGATAAATAAATGGGTTTGTCCTGAAGATAGAGAAATCCACTGAAACGTTGGAAAAATATTAACTTTAAAAATGTGATAACCACTTTTAATAAAAATTAATATAAAAAAAGGAAGAAACTGATTTCACACTCATAGCTAAATTTAAAATTATTTTAAAAGGAAGATCTTCCATTATAACAAAAAAATATAAAAGATTTCTTTAGCATTTTTAGTTCAAAATGTATCAAAATCTTCAAGAAATCACAACGAGTAATTTGGCCGATCGATCTTGAAAATCGGTTGAGCCAGTTTCTCGAAAAATCGTTAGATACCCTCAAACGAACAGATTTAACGGGGAATTTCTTTAGTATTTTGAGCTCAAAATGTTTGAAAATCTCCAGAGGATCGCAATGAGTAATTTTAGCCATCAAACTTCAAAATCGTTTGAGCTATTCACTCAAAAAATCGTTAGAGTACTCTCAAAAGGACAGGTTTAACACATTTTCGAACGTCAGTGAAGGATCGAAACGTCAGTTCCTGATAGTAAAAACTATTTGTGATCCAACTTTTTTTTTTTTTTTTCATCGCCTACTGGACCATCTCATTTCTTCATAAAAGCATTACGGTCAACTATTGATTATTCAATATTATTTTTTTGGTGTGAGGAATGGAACATAGAGTAGTTGATATCAGATATCCAAGTTTTATTTATTTTTTATTTTTTTATTTACAATAACAGATAAAAATCAACCAAGTGTAGTTTTGTTTATAAGTGTAACAAACTACAAGATGGCGGATAGCAGGCCCGGCTTTTGAAGTATTATCTTAGCAATAAGATGGTGAAAAATAAAATAAAATCGGTTTTACTTGCACCCTTTTTTTTTTTTTTTTCCTTTCCTAGCCATTTCTGGCATACGGGGTTACTTGTACCTGTAATTTAAGCTCTAAAGATGAATCATATATAGGAGTGACTATTCTACTACCTCAATTAATTCCTAAATAATCAAGCTGTCACACTCCCACCATAGTGAACGGATAAAATTGGAACTGTAGGGGGCAACATCTTCTATTCTCTCGGAATAAAGGTCGAGGTAATCTGGTCTATTCAGGGCGCTAATTGAATCTAGGAGAGCGATCCGAGTTCATTCCGATCTTCCTCTTTAATAAATAACGGCAACCTTGAAAACTGATGAATACTCAAGAAAATGAAAACGAAACTAATGGAATTCAAGGTTTTAATGAGCACAACGGTTTAGAAAATAATAAATTTATTGACGAGCACACCTGAATGAGCCGAAATTGCTGACGGTTTGTTACCTATAAAGTCTATGTGCTTCCTTTATTAATATTAAAAATTGATAGGCTACTTACATAGCTCGTGACAAGCCATATTGCATTTCCAGATTTTTTTTATTCTTTCTTTTCAGTATATATATATATATATATATATATATATATATATATATATATATATATATATATATATATACAGTAGAGCGTCGATTATCCGAACGAATGTTGTCAGTGGTGGTTGGGATAATCAAAAGTTCGGATAATCGAAATTCACGTACTCGCATACACCCACACACACACATATATATATAATTAATAATTATATAGATAATTTCCGATTAATAATTTCCATTTTATCTTTTAATGAAAGAACCACTCGTTTTCTTTGTGTTGACATGTTTTAATTTAAAAAAAAAGTGATCACAATGCGGTATACACCTCACCAAGAACGGTTTAAAATTGAAAATAAGCTATCTACAACCAGCCAAATGAACGTAAAGGGTTTCACAGAAACAAATGCAATGAATTAATTAGGTATACAGTTCTAGGTATACAAATACTATTTAACGAAGCAGTTTCTGAGAAATAATTAAAGATGGCTTCCTTTATAGACGTTCTGGGAAAAATAATTTCATTTTCCTTTAATTTTATTCAAAATAACAATAATTTTAACAATACCAATAAGTAATTTACATGATCAAATTAATTTAAATTATACAAATAAAAAAAATAAAAAAACCGTTCCGATAATCGAAAGTTTTGATAATTGACGTTCGGATAATCGACGCTCCACTGTGTATTTATATATATATATATATATATATATATATATATATATATATATATATATATATATATATATATATATATATATATATATATATATATATGTGTGTGTGTGTATTTTATATTAGCTAAGATTTCTCAGGGCAAACTTTCAAACTTATCTTCTCATTCATGTTTTGTATGAATAATCTTGCAAAATTTATTAAAATTATTAATTAGCTCGAAGATATTTCAGATATTGCCAGTAGCATCTAAAAATATTTTTTTTTAAACTATTTTAGTTACTTCTGCTGATATGAAAAAAAAAATTATTACGATTTTTTTTTGTAAACTAGTGCATCTAAGTCAACAAAGATATAAAAATAGATATATTTGAGAATAAATTGAAAATTTTAATTTTTTATTAAAAATGAGGAATGTTTATCATTTCGAACGAAATTCATCATTTTAAATATTAAATAATTTAGTTTAAAAACATCCTGACGATAAGAATTAAAACTGAAGTTAACTGGTAATTGAAGAATCACTTATGTTTTTTGTTTAAACTTCTACGTTAATGTAAAAGAATTTTCTTGTTTAATATTACATATTTCACCGCTTAAGTAGCTTAACTACGAATATTAAATTTTACTGGTGAGGCTTTTTTAATTTTTTGATTTATCGTTTCATGAATGTTTAAACCACATTTTTGATTTTGTACTACAAAGTTTCTAGCTTAGCCCTAAACTTGGAAGTACATTTTTTGAATTAAGAAAATAAAATTGTTCTTTTCAGCGTTTTTTTTTTATTTAAAATGTTTGCAGAAAATTTGAGTAATAGAACTATATCATAGAATAATTCTTCTGGAGATTTATAATGTAATAAACACATTTGGAACTATTGTAAAATATTTTTGGAAAATTCCGATGTTAACTATGCAATGGTAAGGATTAAGGGTGAAACACAAATGGCAAGGTTGGGTCAATCTGACCCGACAATAATTAATTTTCATTGTTGGGCTATTTAATAGACTTTTGGGAAAATAAGATTCAAAAATATATTTCAGAATATTTATTACTGAAATAGTTGTAGTTCTAATAAAAATTAACAACACTTCAAAAGAGGAAAATATTGATTCCGTTTAAACACAAAAAGAGACTACACAAGATTTTTCCTTAATGGTGATTCTTCAGGAGGTACCTCTTCTGCATTTGTCAGCTTCGTTATGGTCGTCCGAAGCTCTCTTGAAAGAGACTGAAAATTGGTCCGTTTATACTTCGATTCTAAACGTCGAATAGCCTAAACAGTTTTACGATCTTTTACGAAATAAAAATTTATGTCACCATCTAGTGGATCTATAGCTTCAACTATACCTTCTTCTAAACCAAGTAATAAACTCATATCATTTGGTATTGGCCTTATCTCTAACTATCTTTGAACTCAAATCTTAGGAGCCAGTGATCTTCTGATTTCGCCTTCTTCTGAAGGTGGTGTATTTCTCACAAAGCCTCTTAAGGTGTGGTAAATAGGTATCGTCGGTAGGCTGCGAGTCTAAAAAATATTATAAACAAATTGGCAAATTATAAATTTGCTGAAACAGCAAAAGTTTTTTTCATTTAAACGGTAAGGGTGGGCCAAGCTGACCCAGAGTTTAAACATGTCGTAAATTATTTTCGCATTTTTTAAAAATGCCAGTTACCTGAATGAAACCGCTTTGTTGATAGCAGGGCTGATAATTGAAATAAAAGTATCCGAAGTTTGATGGCGGAAATCCCAGAGGCGTGTGTAGACTTCAATAATACATTTGGCTCGGGTCAATCCGACCCTGGCCTAACCGTTTGAGGCTTAATTATACGTTTTTATCAGCAAACAAAATGTCCCTTTAAAATTAATAAGCCATATAATAACTGTACTATTACCTATTTTTCTTGGTTGAGGCATATTATCATATTTGTTAATAAAAGAGTTAATAAATAAAATGACTGCATTCAGAGGATTGGAGGATTGGTTATTTCTAGTGGTACAAGTTGCTTCTGGATCTTTCATGCGATAGATTTTATTCCGCAGAGGATCTTGGAGGGGAATAGAACTTAGCCGTGTCGTATCTTTTAATACTTGAGAGGACTTGGAATGATACTTGATGCAGAAGTTCTGAGCGGTATGCCCTTTTGTCAATGCGAGGGCTCGAAAGGGACTTGAGAATTTGTACCGAAGGGTACCCTCGGGATAACCCTAATCGACATAGAGAGTAAATTACTTCTCAGAGAAAATGTTATGATTTAAATTCAAAGCATAAGCTATCTACTCTAAGTAAAGCAGAACTTTGTTAATATATCTGCATAGACTTGATGATATAAGATAGTTAGTAATATTTTAAGTTAGTAATATTTATATACTAATACCGGTCTTTTAATATTGAAGTCTATTTGGTTATTTATTATTAATTTGTATACGTGTACACACACGCGTATATATATATATATATATATATATATATATATATATATATATACACACACACAAATTAAAACATAAATAAAAAGTTTGTTTTTTCCATTGTTTTTCCATCATCTCCAATAAGATATTAGCTCATATTTGCTAATAGTTATCTTATTGGACATATACAGTATTCCTGTACACATTGTAACGAAGAATAAGAGAAATTTATCCTGAAGATGGGGAATCAACGCCGAAAAGTAGATAAGGTTAGAATGAAGTGGATGTAAGAAAAGAAAGAAAAAAACGTAATGAATATCATCATTGCTATGAGGTAATCCAAAATTCACTCAAATGAAAAAATATCTGATGTGGACAACACATGACTTCCTGGTACGCCTATTCAACTATGAATCGGTGGCTCAAGAAGTGATCCTGAATTTGGTTACTAGTTTCCGAAGATCGCAGTATCTCAAAAACAACACTCGGCATCGCGACATCCATTTATTGAAACACACACACACACACACACACACAAATAGGGAGGAAAACCAGTATTTAGCACTAAATTTTAACACTTAAAACAAGTAATAAAAATGTTTAATTGGATTGGAAACCAAATTGCGATTGTAACCTTTATTACCAAAACATATGATTTATGTATTTAATTCAAATATAATTTTTGATGTAAGCTTCTTATGACCTTCAAGTAAAGTACCGTTTTCGGCTCACCAATTTTAACCAAAATATAGTAAATACCAATTTAGTTTCCAAATATAGGTTTTCCAATTTAGACCAAAATCTAGTATGTTATTTAAATCAATATATAAGTTCTAAATACCAAATTTGAGAAATTTTGCAAAGTATTTTAATATAATTTTTTATGGAAATCAATTATGACCTTCAAGTAAAGTACCACTTCCGATGATTAAGCAGTGAACAAAAAGGGAGGTTCACAAATAAATTTTACAACAATCCTAAATACAAAATTTCAACTTTCTATGGCTAACCGTTTTGGAGTTATGCGAACTACGAACGAACGTACGTACGTAGTACAGACGCCACGACAAAACTAGTCAAAATGGATTCATGGATGGTCAAAATGGATATTTCCGTTGAAATCTGAAAGCCGAAAATTTTCGCGATTACAATACTTCCTTTACTTCGTACAAGGAAGTAACAAAAAAACTGTTATTTTATAAGTGGACCATAATAAATAATTATTTTCTCTATAATTTTATTTTTAACACGTTCACTTATATATATATATATATATATATATATATATATATATATATATATATATATATATATATTTACCAAAATAAAATTGTATTGTAACAGAAAAATAAAAAAAATATTTATAAAAATGAAAAGGAAATCAACAATAATTTTATTGTTTTCGCTTTAAGTGCAAATCAGTTTAAGAATGAGTAGAAAATCATTTGAAAAGAGACAATAAGAAAATATACATATTGACATTCTCGGAATTGAAACATGAGTCATTTTACTCCTAAAGGTTAATTTTTGTGTTTTCTAGGGTTGGAAACTAAGAATATATATTGGAAACTAACTAAAATAAATTGTGAACAATATTTATTTAAATAATTCAACTTTAGAAAATAGAATTTATATATATATATATATATATATATATATATATATATATATATATATATATATATATAATATAATATATATATATATATATATATATATATATATATATATATATATATATATATATATATATATATATATATATACATAATGTAATATGTTATAGTTTTTATAAAATATAAATAGGTGCAGTTTTAAAAAAATTTAATTTATACAATATTTTTATTTAGATATATTATTACGATTTACAACAAAACAAAAGTACTTGGCTCCTACGTTTGTAAGAACAAAAAAACAACAAAAAAAAAATAAATATCAGAAATTCTCACTGGGCACGCAAACACAATTAAATATACGTAAATGTAAAATTAGCACTTGACGTTTAATACCAAACAACTGAAAGAATACGAGTGTTGCGAATGCCGTCAAAGAGGAACAGAAGAAGTGGCCAATAAGGGACCACGTATATGTATTGTCTTTCAATGGGGCACTTAATTTTAATAATGAGTTTCGTAAAGAAAAAAAGAGGAACCATTTACGAAAACATATCTTTAAAAATGATTATTTTTATTTTTAAATTTATTGTTTTTTTAAATATACTTTCAAGCAATTTCTTTAATGCCTTAACGCCACAGGGAAGTGAACAGTCAGCCATCGTTGGATATTATAGTCATAGTATAAGGAACATTACATGGCATTAGATTATTATTTTTTTTAAAATGTTAATCCAAAAAAAAAAAAAAAAATTACCAGATTGATCTCAAATTTACTTTGAAAATTTGTTATTTCAATGAATTGATTGCAATTTTTCCATCAAATTTATTGAGAAATATAAATAAAGAGATAATTTATTGTATTTAAAAAATTCAAACATTGATTACCCGAAAATGAGGTATTTCGTCATATCATATTATGTCAGATCAAGGTCACCACTCTAATTTTATTTACTATTTTAATCATAATTTTTTTTCTACAGTTATTTTTATTTGAAACATGACTAAGCACATTTTTATAACCAATTGCTATGGCTTAAGTATCTTTTCGTTACATTAAATATCTTGCTTGATAGCATGAGATCATTTTGTTATATGAATATTTAAAAAAAAAAAAATATTTAATTCTAACACTTGAACTGAAACATCTTTTAAAAGAAATATTTACTGATACTTTTGAAAACTTTGTTTTTAATTTACTAATTAAAAAAATTTTTGAAAACAAATATCTGGTTTGTAAATCATGCTGATTTATAATAAAACAAGTCAAAATGGAATTCCCTTGATTAGTAGAGTATGAGAAGGTAATTAGGGTCCCGCCCTTTATAAAGTTCCAAACTTGTCCTCTCTCATGAAGGATGATATTTCTCATTAACAATGCACCATAATTTATATAATGTCACATTCGCACAGTGGAACGAATCTAAAACAGATAGGTTATGTTATAATCGCAGATAGGCCATTATCCACTACCAGTATTTTATTGTATAATATAATAATTATAAATATTAAAAAATAGGTTGAAGAAATATTGAGCTAAAAAATAATTTATTTTTAAAAGTGGCATAAAATTGGGTTCCGCGTAATTTACGAAATATAATTCAGATAATTGGAATAAATTTATAAAAATAAACTTTAAAAAAAAATTGTTTTATAAATTATATTATGTACCTGTTTATATTAAGTACTATGCAAGTATTTCTTCTGTTAAATAAATACAGCAAAAAAATCAGAAAATTAGAAAAGTATATCTGGCGTATCCAAAGCATGAGTTTTGAGCGAAAGTTCAAGGCAAAAATTGTTTCCTATATTATCGCTAATATTAGTACGATTTAAATTTTTTTTTGTTTATCATATTTAACTTTGTAAATATTTAAATTATCTTTTAAATCAGCATCTGGAATGTCCGGGAGATGTATAGTTTTCGCGTTTTCAAAAAACTTAATAAATGTTAAACGGTTTTCCTAGGAACATGTACAGAATACTTTATAGAAACATATGTATAAAGTTCAATACGCTATATCTTAGCTATTACTTTTCGAATTTCTATGATTTTTTTTTATAAGACTTTACAGTACCTTTCCAATGGTATTGCAAAAAAAGTAAGCCTATAAGAAGAAGATTTTTAACTTGCTTTTTCTCCTTTTTCTTAGCGATTGTTCTATATAGGAAAATTAAGAGTACTTTAAGGAGAGGATTTTAGAAAATTTTCATCAAAATCGTTAGACTAGTAAGGAAAGTAATAAAAAGTTAAATGCTCTATCTTTGCTAATAATGGTCCGATTTGGATGCTCTTTTTTTTTTTTTTTTTTTTTGCAGGGAATTTAACTGACTTTCAAATATATATATATATATATATATATATATATATATATATATATATATATATATATATATATATATATATATAAGGTTGAGTAAAAAATGTATAGAGGAAATCGCTGTACCTACAAACACTGCTTATAAAAAATTGGATTAACTCGGTAAATACAGCGTAGGAGTTTCATTCATGTATTCGTCTTTTACAGTGCAGCATTGTGTATTCGGTTGATGCGAAATTAATGCAGGTTTTTAATATTCATTGGAAATACGCCATATCTTCATTTTAACTATATATATTTAATCAAAGTAATTTCCGTCAGAATCAATGCACTTTTGACAACGTTCAACAAGGTTTCTTATCCCAGCAGAAAAAAAATCTGGATCTCTGGATGCAATGAACTTACGAAAAGAATATTCAATTTCAACCTGGTTTTGAAAATGTTTCTCCCTCAAAAAGTTGTCCAGATATCTGAAAAAGTGGAAGTCTGTAGGAGAGAGATCATGTGAATAAGGTGGGTGTAAGAAGTGGATGGAAGAACTTCGTAGCCCAACTCGTGCAGTCGTCGTAGCGTTGTGGTTGTGCAACGTGTGGTCTGGCATTATCATGGAGAAGGATCGGTCCCTTCCGATTAACCAATGTTGGGCAAAGATGCTGCAACTTCCGATTCATATTATCAATTTCTTGACAGTACTTGTCGGCAGTTATAGTCTCGCCCCGATTGAGAAAGCTGTAGTGGATAACACCGCCAGTATAACACCAAACTGTAACCATAACTTTTTTTGGGCGCAGATTGGGCTTTGGAAAATGTTTTGATTGTTCATCTTTGCCCAGCCATTCTCTACAACGCCTTCTGTTGTCATACAAGATCCGTTTTTCATCGCACATCACTATGCGATCGAGAAATGGATCATTTTTGTGACGTGCCAAAAGCATGGAACAGATTTCAAAGCGGCGATTTTTTTGGTGGTCGTTTAATTGGTGTGGCATCCATTTGGTCAACTTTTTTACCTTACCGATTGCCTCCAAGTGGCGTACGACGGTGGATTGGTTCACGCCGAGTTCTACCGCCATTTCTCGGGTGGTTTTGGTTGGGTCTTCTTCCACTATTGACCTCAGCTGGTCGTCGTCCACTGAAGAATGGCGGCCACGACCTTCCTTGTCTTCGAAGTCAAAATCTCCATTGCGAAACGTCTTGAACCAACGCTGCACCATGCATTCGTTAATAGTCCCCTGATCCCACATTCCATTAACATTACGAGCTGTTTGCGCAGCGCTGCGCTCTAATTTAAATTCGTAAAAATAAATTTGACGAAAATTCCACTTCGACATTTTCAATTTAAAACCTTTAAACAAATTGAACAAAACGATTTTACTGATTAAATTCATGGTGAAAGAGAGGGTATTAGATAAGGTTTATTATGGCATATAAGGAATTAATCTTAGGATTAGCTTTGTTAACAGAATTGGTATTAAGATATTGCAACGGAGGAAACCTGCATTAATTTTGCATCAACCTAATATATGACACTCGCACGAAATCTTGACTGTGTAATTCCAATTTTTTTGCGAGCAGTGTTCGTAGGAACAGCGGCCTTCCCTAATTTGACCCAATTACAATACCTTTCTCACCAAAGTGGTAAAGAAAGTAAGAAGCAAAATAATATAATTTAATACGTCATTCGTAATCGGGATTTGTCTCTTATGCGTCGTAACTGCGGTCTGGAAGATCATAAGGATTTTAGGAAAATGTCAAGGTTCCTGCTCAGATGATATTCTATTTTTGGTCTTCAACTATGGTTGTTATTTATTAGGAAATACAGAGATGGTGTGCTTTTTTTCTTGAGTGATATTCCCGAAATTGTCTAAAATCCTTATTACTGTCCTTCGTTAATTATCTAATTGTTAATTTTGCCTGGTTTATAATTTCCTTGTTATAGATTTGCAATAAAATATTGCAGAGAAAGCCTCCAAAACATATTTCGTACTCGTTTATTTCAGTGAAACGTATATGTATATAAATTAAACAGTCGGACGCGGTCGGATGGAATTCCTGCATCATTGTAAACTAGAACTGCTACTGGCTAATGAAATAATTAAATTTGTGAACAAATACTAACATTTTTCTTTTAAATAAGAAAACGACGGCCTTAACTAATGTTTCAAAACAAAAAAATCCCAAGTCATCAAAAAAAATGGTTACTATACATTAATCTTCTGAATAGGGTCTATTAAGTAAGGCTTACAATTTTGAAATTCAAGTTAGATCAGTTAAAAAAACTTGATGGAGTTAAAAAGTGTTTTTTTTAGAAATGCACAGCCCTTTCGTCCCATTGCATTATGGATATTATATATATAACCAATATATAAGTAGAAAAAAAACTCATCACATTCCAAATCCTTAATTATTAATATAGTCCCCCTCTTCCCCAAGAAAAGAAAAATAATGAACTATTTTAGCTTACCAATAAAATATTAATAGCATATAGCGCTCTTATATTGACAGTAACCAATATTAAGGATGGAAATAAAAAAGCTGATTTACGACCCATTCCACGTGTAACATGGCCATATCCAACCCTAGACACGTTCTTTATTTCAAGGAGAAAATCAAACAGCAGACAGCAACATCTTATTACTTGTCACCAGGCTTAATATATATATATATATATATATATATATATATATATATATATATATATATATATATTATGTGTGTGTGTGTGTGTGTGTGTGTGTGTGTGTGTGTGTGTGTGTGTGTGTGTATGTGTTTTTGTGGATCTTGAGGTTCAGTCGATAAATATTCAACTATATCATGGCGACATCTTGAGATTTGTGCTATACAGTGTATTTAGAAAATATCCAGTAAATAATTTAAAATAAATTTGCTATTCTGGAATTTGATCTCAATCGTCAAGCATTATCGCTGAAGACAGGTCCAAATGTCTTCTAAGGGTCCGCCTCTCGAATCTTAGTGGAGTTTCATGAGTTCTAGAGTTCGTGAGGTTATCCAGCATTCAGATGCCTTGGTCAGACTTACGAGTGTTTCATAAAGCTCCACTTTGGTGTTTACGAGTGTTTAGGGTGAGAGGAATTTACTTCTGAAGTGTCTTAGAAGCCCGTTTGCTGTCAATAACCTTCTGTTTATTTCTTATATATTATTTTCAGAATTCACCTGAGAGCCCGGATAAATAAATTCGATCATCCACTCCAATGTGAAGTTTCTGATTTTTATCTGTGTTCTGTTGATCCAGTCCTTGCGGACCTGCTCTCATATGGTTTTTGCCTCTTTCACTGTCAGGTGTACTCTCCGAGCGGCTTCTTTTTCTGCATGGTCCTTCTGCTACAAATCAAGGTCCTTCAAAATAATCATGCGGCAGTTCAACATTATTATCAATAGACACAACAATCAAAATTAAACTAACCCTAATAATTATAATTGTTCAAATTTTGGCTTCCCCATTCCTCATGTAATGTATGTAATTCAGAAAATAAATTTCATTGAAAATTTTGGATATTCCGACATTTCCATTTGTTGTTCTAACATTTCTTATGGTATATTTTATGTTTTCACATAAAATTTTCACACATTTTTATGTATCAATTACAGAAAAGTCCGATCTACGATTATAATTTTTAATGAATTACTTTATTATTTTTTTATACTTATTTTTGCGATTTCACGAAAATTCTTTGTTGATTAAACTATAAAATTAAATTTAAATTTGAATTAAATTAATTACACTAAATATTACAATTAGCCTGCAATCGGCATTAAGTTGGCAATAATAATTAATGATTACGATTTGATTATTACCATGCATCTTATATAAGCGATATTGAAACATGAATATTATTTTAAACAAACTATATCAGAAAAAAATAATTCCTTTTTTTTTTTTCTTTTTTTACTTCCTTGTACGAAGTATTGTATTCGCGAAGATTTTCGGTTTTCAGACTTCGACGGAAATATCCATTTTGGCCATCCCTGAATCCATTTTGATTGGTTTCGTCGTGGCGTCTGTTCGTACGTTCATACGTTCGTATCTCGCATAGCTCAAAAACGGTTAGCTGTAGAAAGTTGTAATTTTGTATTTAGGATTGTTGTAAAATCTAGTTGTGAATCTCCCTTTTTGGTTACTGCTTGATTACCGGAAGTGGTACTTTACTTGAAGGTCATAACTGATTTCCATCAAAAATAAGATTAAAATACTATACAAAACTTTTCAAATTTAGTATTTATAATTTATATATTGATTTAAATAACATACTATATTTTGGTCTAAATTGAAAAACCGGAAGCGGTACTTTACTTGAAGGTCATATTAGACTTTCATAAAAAATTATATTAAAATATAATGTAAATTATCTAAAATTTGGTAAATAGAACTTTTATATCGATATGAATGTATTTACTATATTTTGGTTAAAATTGGTGAGGCGAAAAGAGTACTTTAGTTGAAGGTCATAATACGCTTACATGAAAAATTATATTTAAATTATATGCATAAATCATATGTTTCGGTAATAAAGGTTACAGACGCAATTTAGTTTCCAATCCAATTAAACATTTTTATTACTCGTTTTAAGTGTTAAAATTGAATGTAAAATACTGGTTTTCCTCCCCATTTGTGTGTGTGTGTGTGTGTGTGTGTGTGTGTGTGTGTGTGTGTGTGTCAATAGATGGATGTCGCGACGCCGAGATACTGCAATCTTCGGAAACTAGTAACCAAATTCAGGATCACTTTTTGAGCCACCGATTTATAGTTGAATAGGCGTACAAGGAAGTCATGTGTTGTCCACATCAGATATTTTTATTTTATAAATTATGTATCTTAAGAAAAAAAGAAGGTATAATATTTAACTTCTGTCATATTATAAGCGCATTGCCTTTTATTTTATTTGATCCTTTTTACTCTTTCACATAAAATAAGAGACAATTAAATTAACTGATTAACTGCTTGGGCAACTATGTCATCAACTTCAACTAAAAGTTTTAAACTTTAAAGTTATCTCAAAGCCATTAGAGAGCACATTCTTTTGGAAGTTTCTCGTTTTTCTTTTATATTTAATTACTTTTGGGCAATTAAATAAATCTACTAAAGAAGTATAATCAGTGTAAAAAGAAGTAAATAACTCAATTAAGGCTGCGAATTTCCCAAACAGTGTTTTTGTTAATAAGTGATTGTTTTATTCATTAAAGGTAATTAAGTAGAAAACAGAAAAAAAAAGTTCATGCAGATGATGTTCATCCTCCAATGATGAATAATTATGTTAATTTTTCGTTTATTGCTTATTTTATTTAAACAATTTGAGGTAAGAAAAAATGAAAAAAAAAATCGAGAACATAATTGTGTTAATTAAATCAGGATCTTCTGAGCCCTACAAAAATTAAAAAAAAAATACTCCGTTTAATAGAGATTTAATATTCCGTAAAGACGTTTCCTAAACTACTGAATTGTTTTCAATTGAACTTTGTGAGTAGGCACTCGGTAGTTCAAAGGAATGGAAAGATTTTCGAAAAAAAACGCCTTCAATGGGTGAAGTAAAACGAATAAAATTTAATAAATAATATTCATATTTTTGTTTCATCATTTCTTATATTGTTCCCGTATCTTGTCTTCTTAGCGCTGAAAAAGGTCAACAATCTTGGCCGAAATGTCGGCACAAATGAACAATAATTATTTCATTCTCTGCAGGCCTAACCGGTTGAAAATATTTATTATATGAAAATATTGATATTTATTACATGGGTTCCGGCATGAAATAAAAGTCATCCACACAATAATGGCCCTCATCAATCTCTTGAAGTGAGTACTTTAAACTATCTTCGACGAAAGCCGTAACTGTTTCCCGGCTTCAAGCTTCCAGGTAAACTTAATTGATTCAGTTAATAAAATGTGAATTCTTCTGTACATTTCTTGGACTAAATATCCACGTGTCGATTCTATAAATTCGTATTATGACTATAATAAATAACATTGGTTTTTAATATTTAAATATACAATTCCTTATTTTATTTAATATTTTTATTTTATTAATGCCATTGTAATATCAGTGAATCAACGAGGAACCATAGAAGAAAATTAACTATAAATGGACACCTTGTCTAGATTATTTATGAAAAGTTATTGAATCAAACAAAGATCATTAAGCCAGCTCTTTATGGAGGATGTGAAATATCTAATTAAAACCCATTCTGATGTAGGACTGTGAGACTTCATCATGGGGATCAGGAGAAAGGAAAAATTAGGAATTGCTTGACAGAGCGTGAGCGGGAATCGATAGAGGTGGTGTTTACGTCCCAAAATCAATTGAAATCTTAATTTCGGATTTTTGGCGCGTTTTTCAGAAAAAAGACGTCGATATGTTTATCACTCATTCCCATATTTAATTACATTTAGATAATTAGGTGAATAATTAAAAAAGATAAATAATAGTTATTATTAATCTCTTATCCGTATGCTATTTACTTCTGTATTTTTACTGTTCACATATCTATATCTCTAATTTAATTTCAGCCCTGATGATGGCCCAGATAATTGTGTCAACACTTTAGATGTTACAAAAAACAAAATACAAAAAAACATTGCAGTGGGTGGTTGGAGTAAGGACAAAAAAGTTTTTTACAAAAAAAATTATATTTTTATCGTAAAGATAGTACTATTATAAATGTTATTTTATTCCTTATACAACCCTAGGTTATCAGAAAATAATGTTGTTTTTTTTAATAGTCATATTTTTAAAGTTGAAACTTGAATTCTGAAAACATTTTCTAAAGGCAATTAGACTCTCTTGCATTTCTATGCTTTAATTATTAGATCTCTTAAGGGAGCTACCAGAACTTTCAGCGAAACAACAGGTTATCAATAAAAATTTTGACTGTAAATATTCCAAGGCCTATATGGGGTGAATATTTTCTCTCGGTAATCGACTGCATTGTTTAGAATTTGCCTCATTTCATTTAGGCGTTTTATAGGAACAGGATCAAAATAATAATGAATTTGTAGAAACGGCAATAAAGCTTCTTGTTTTTACACCTTTTTTTCCCTTAATCTCCGATTTTATTAACAAATGACGCTTTCACACAATAATATCACTCTTGTTAAAATGTTTTCATACTGAGTTTGGTTTCATGTGTTTTAAGTTGTCATAACAATGATTACAAAATTACCTATTTTTTAATAGTTTTTTCCCATTTCTCCCCTGGGGTAGCATATCGAAAAATTTAATGTATATAAACCTTCTTGAATAAATTCTCTAAATTATTGTAATAACCGCACCAAAATCGACTGATTACTTTTATAGTTTTGCGAATACAAATATACGCAGGGTGAATTTATATATATATATATATATATATATATATATATATATATATATATATATATATACACAAACATATTTTTTTTCTTTGCAATTCTTACTACCTGCACTCTAAGTTTTCGAAATTCTACGCCCGTATAAACTCGCGGGCATGTGGTACACAGAAGCTGTTTTTGTTTGATTCCGCTCCCCACCCTAAAAATGAATTATTAATAGAATATTTTTAAAAATTTTTATATTAATTATATTTTATATTGTACAATTCTGCTATAAGGAGTTTCTTTCTTTAGAAAACAAAATTTATAAAAACAGTATCTTCCCAATCCTGGGATTTTCTCTCAATTAGGATTCTTTTTGAAGGATTTCCATTTATTAAATGCTAATGAACCTAATTACTTTCGATACTGCTCTCCTTACAAAGTCTATAACTGGATGTTCTCATTAAGAACTCATTGAATAGAAACGAAGCGTCATTAAATCAAAGCTGAAATATTCTTCATTATTTCACCACCCTTCTAGATTTTTTTTATCGTATCATTGATATATTGAACTATATAATCTGAAGAAATCATTAAATAGATCAGACTGTTTTAACCCATACTTGTATTAACCCTGAAAAAATTCAAAATTAGATGTAAACAATTTCGGAATTAAACATATAACCATACAATATATTGTCGGTCCCATGTTAAACTTGCGAATGTGGAAAATTCGATTTTTGTTTTTGTTATTTTTCGATAGTATTTGATACAATCTGAAAGTTAAGAGTCTGTTGCGGCATTAAAAAATGCTGAAATCGCAGTTTCATTTTCACAAAAAACTTCTTTAAGTCTGAAGCTTCTATGTTAAGGTAACGAATATGCGTATTATTATAAAGATATAACAATAAATGCACATAAAACTATGATTTAAATAAAATAAATACAACAATAACATTTGAAATAACCTAAATCGGTCCTTATACACAGAAAAATATAACCGTTTTTTTTGCTTTCTTGAAATGTAGTTATTTTTACATTCGTAAATTCACTATAGGAATGACGATATGAAAGGTCTTGGTCATTAGTTCAAGTTTATCCTCCATGCCAATTGAGAGCCAGTTACCCACTTTATGAAGACTGGGTGTGCCCCAGAATCGATCTGTTTTTACAGTACATCTCAGTAACTGGACCTGGGATTTCGGAGTCCAGTGAGTGCCTAACCCACAGGAGCTACTCCATTTCACTCTCTACTCTACAAAACGAATAGGGTATTGTGTTTCCTTTCCTTTATTGAATTCCTTTCTTTTATTTATTGTATTCCTAATTTCCTGCATTGGATTTTCATCAGTAGCGTAAATAGTTGTAAGGTCGAATTCACCCCGAAGCGAACATTCAGAAGACGCCCCTGTCCAATTCGTAAGTATTTTTGTTCACGCCAGCTTCAAGATATTTTACATTAAAATGCTAATCACTAAATATTTGTTACCAGATAGTAATGTTAATTATAAAGCTTAGCAAACAAACACAACCAAAAAATAATAATTTTTTTATTAAAAAAAATATTTATTTCAATCAATTACAATCTATATATAGTATATACTATATTGTATAAATTATTGTGGGAAATTAGCCTACTCTTATTCCCTCCATCTTCAGGTAGTTGATCTACAAAAAATTCCAAATATTACTTTCCCACTATGTTTCTATATTTAATTTTCGATTGCTTAGTTTAGATGAATCCATATTACTTTTTAGTAATTTTTTATTATTTTATATTTTGAAAGTGTAAGCACATGATAGATTGCATGAATTACGATTACGAACGGAAAGACCACTAAAGGCATATTAACATAATAGTCTCAACATCTTTATTTATCCTCAACAACTATTCCTATTTAGAATAATATCGAGTTCATTTATTTTTTTTTTTTAATTTTCTAATATCAACTTAAATAGTTTAAAAAAATTGTTACTACTTTTTTTTTTTTAAATCAGATCTTGCAACACCCTCCGATGTCCGATACCCCAAGGGTTTGCCTCGGTTGGTTTGGTTTTATTTATGCCTATAAATAATTTTAAATTTTCGTGGTATATTCCCTAATCATCAGGATATCTAAATAACAATAATAATTAAAAATTCATGAATAATTATATTATTATACCACATAAGCAGGCAAACATCAAGTTCATATAATATCTTATTTTACCTCACATCTACAGCATTTTCTTGATTTAATTAAATCCATATACATTATATCTTGTCAGTCTCAAAATTATGTATTTAATAATAATTATTAATTTAATTATAGAATTAATAATAACCCAACTATTTTATCCTTTGGATGAACTCTTTGGATTATTGCCTTGTTGAAAAAACGATGTGAAAATAAATAAAGGAAAATTAAC
Source organism: Rhaphigaster nebulosa (assembly GCA_948150685.1). Taxonomy (NCBI): domain Eukaryota; kingdom Metazoa; phylum Arthropoda; class Insecta; order Hemiptera; family Pentatomidae; genus Rhaphigaster; species Rhaphigaster nebulosa. The sequence goes on from OX411312.1 coordinate 26,338,599, forward strand.
ATAGGAAGAGATATTATTTAAAAAATACCTAATTTTATAAAATATATATAATCTTTTATTGAATTTATAAAAATGTTTATTTAATTTTCTAAGATGGCTTGTGGTTAAGAAAATCGTGGAACGTCAGGAATAAGGTAATTTATGGGAATAATGGTAGATCATCAATCTTCTGGGTTCGGTTCATCTAGATCCAGCTTTATTTACCCCTTCTCCTTCTCTCCTCCTACGCTTTTCCCCCTTCCGTCTACCTCTTCCTCCAATTCCTATTTATATTAAACGCAATTTAGTAAAAAAAAAAAAATAATTATATATAAATATCTCTAACAGTATAATTAAGCACAATATATTTCCAAGTTTTTTTTTTTCTTACTTCCATTATGCAGTACAGGAAGTATCGTAATAGTGAAAATTTTCGGTTTTCAGATTTCAACGGAAATATCCATTTTGACCATCTCTGAATACATTTTGACAAGTTTCGTCGTTACGACTGTATGCACGTTCGTTCGTACGTATCTCGTATAACTCAAAAACGGTTAGCCGTAGAGAGTGTAAATTTTGTATATAATATTATTGTAAAATCTAGTTGTGAACCTCCCTTTTTGGCCACCGTCTGATTACCGGAAGTAGTACTTTATTTGAAGGTCATTACTGATTTTCATAAAAAAAATATATTAAAATATAATGAAAACTTCTCAAATATAGTATATAAGCCTTAAATATTAACATAAATAACACAATAAATTTTGGTTAAAATTGGCGAACCGGAAGTGGTACTTTACTTGAAGGTCACATTAGAGTTTCATAAAAAATTATATTAAAATATCAATATAAATGATATAATAAATTTTGGTTGAAGAGTAAGAGCCGAAAGGGGTACTTTAATTGGAGGTATATAATAAACTTACATCGAAATGCATATTTATCATTTAATACAGAGATCATATGGTTCGGTGATAAAGGTTATAAACGCGATTTTTTTCCGCTTTATTTAAACAATTTTATTACTTGTTTTAAGTGTTAACATTGAGTGTGAAATACTTTTTTTTCCTCCACATTTGTGAGATGAACAAGTCTACAGCAGGAGAATAAGAAATTAGTTAAGCGGGTTCTTCCGCTTAAAATGTCGAAACTGTCGATTTCCAATGCTTTATCTAGTGTCATAGATAGTTCTAATGTTTTCGAGGAACACGAAAAAATCTCTTGGGAACTTGTTCCCAACTGAAATTAAACAATATATAATAACGGAATAAGACCTCCAGAAACAAGAGCTTATGTGTGTATCTGTGGCGACGCCGAATGTCGTTTTTGAGGTACAGCTAACTTCGAAATCTGGTAACCAAATTCAGAGTCACTTTTGAGCCGCCGATTTATAGTTAAATAGGCGTACAGCGAAGTCTTGGAGTGTCCACATCAGATATATTTTTTTTTTTTAATTTAAAGTTACTGCGAACCATTGAAAATATTATAGTTATTTCAAATGGGGGAGGGGAGGAGAGAAAAGAGATTCCAATGAAAATATTTTAGTTTTGACAAAAAAATTGATCTCTTCCTTTTGACCAACGAATCAACGTAACTGAAGGGTTTATTTAATATATACGATTTATTTCTTTTTAAAGCAGAGCGGATGTTTTTTTTTACGAATACAGTATATTTTTTGGCAGAGCGTTAGTCTATTTGTAACGAAATTCGGTTATAGTTTAGCTTTATTTTTTCAAACGATAAAAATTATTTCTGAGGATAAATAGTCCACTATCAATTCTTGAGTTATAATAGATCAATGGTGACGAAATATAGGAGATAATGGTTAAGGGGTGTGACTAAAAATAAAACACAAATTAAATATTTTTTTTTTACTGTTTTATGATTTTTTTTATGTTTTTTTACTGATTCGTTCTACGTTTTAAATATTTTTCAGAGCTGAGAATACAAGATACAAGAATAATTTGAATAACTAAAATATGAGAAGAATAAATGTAGTGGTATCGAATTGGGGAATATAAAAAATAAATAAACTAAAATATTTTAATTATTTTCGTATTTTTTTTTTATTAGCCATTAAGAAGGTATTAAACGAAGGTCGAAAGAGATTTACTATAAAAAAATAGTTGTATAAAAAATACATGTTTTATTTATGTACGAGTTATTGGTGATATAAACTGGTGGGCAGCTGTCCCATCGAAGTTTGAGAATTAAATGTTGAAATCTGCCGTGATTTGATCGTTTTCCATTTGTGTGAATGCAGTGATTTTATTTTATAAAGTCAGTGAGGCTTGTGTGGGGTAGTAATGCTGTGTTCAAACTGTATTGTCTGCATTCGTAACAGTCAATGTCTCGGAATTGGTAAGTATATCATGAATGTATGTATAGTAAAGGAGCCAGTATTGATTCTTGCGGTAATCCTCCGAAGAGTAGTAGATTGGAAGAAATGCCAGAGCCCTGTCGGACAGAGAAATAGCTAAAGACGAGAAAAGATTGAAGATTGAAATAGTGCGTGTGAGGTAGAATGGCCCTGAGTTTAATGCGAAGAACTCATTTACATGAAACCTGATTAAGTCAGACTGGTTACAAAATTAAGTGCAATTTAACTAACTGTATGTGACTTACTTTTTTTGTTGGGGTTTTGTGTCTAAGGTTGACTTTTCAAAAGACTATGGATGGAAAATCGAAACATATTATAATCATACAAAAATTGTATTGATATTATATTGAGTATATCAATAGTTATGTATTGAGCGTGCTGATATGCACAGAAAATATATTTTAATTGAAAGTAATAATTAAATAGCGGTAATTCGATTTGTTATGTACATAAATAAATATTATTATTAGCTTATAAGAATGCTGATATGATAAAGAATTTACAATATACTGAAAGGGACGGAGCGGCTGGTTGAACAGCGCCAAAGGTTTTTCCGAGATTATTGACCTCTCTAAAGGTTGGAACCTTAAAGAAGTCCCGCCCTAGCAATTTAGATTAGAAGACCTGGAAAAGCAGACCAAGTCGGGGTACCTGCCCTCATAAAATAGACTTCTGAAGCCTGAGAAGCCGCTCGGGAAATTTCTATGGAAACGTAGAAGAAGAAGAAAAAATATGTTTTGAAATGAGCGAGGGAAAGGAGGAGAAAAAACTGTCTATGGGAAAGGAGATTAGAGGTCTGCACTTGGACGAAAGACCCCGGAAATGGAACATCCGAGAAAAGTAACGTCTGAGGAGGTAGATGAAGAAATAGTCCATGCCTAGGTATCCAGAGAAGGATGATGATGAAAGACCAATGCAGACCAGATAAGTTTTACCCCCATAATATTCATTTAAGTATTCGTACTTTTCTTGTAATTTTGAATAGGCAACCCAGAAAGGTATTAAGTTATTTACAATGTTCTATAACTGCATTTTCTATTCAATAGATTCGGTTATACTTGTAAGCTTAAAAAAAAAAATTGAGTAATTGATGGATCTAGACATTACAGAACATTGAGCGGTACAATATTGTGGGGCCTTAGGTGGTTAAAGGTAGTGGGGAGAACGAGTCTGGCAAGTAGGCATATAGAAATATAGAATACCTCCTAAGTGGAAGGGAGGGGGGAGGGAGTCCGGAGAGGGATCTAAATCATTTTAAGTTTTGAGACCAAATGGCATCTTATATCATACAAGCACTTTAAATTTCCTGTTAAAACTCATATATTCGCCTACAGTACATTATCAATCATATATTCAGGCCTATAAACTACAGTACCACTACTACCCATATATACATCTTCGTTCAATATATGTTTGTAGATGTTGATGTTGATTTTGGATTTAAAGGACCTTAGAAGTAGTAAACAAAGTGAGATCTCAGATCACAAAACTTTTCGACTTACTTTTAAATAGTTAATTATTGGAACTAACATTATCATATATCAACAGTACATCGCGAGGATTACCTTCTGATTTTTATAATCAAAATAATTGTAGAAACATATATTTTATATTAACATGTTAACAAATATACAGAAATAGGAGCAATGGCCCCAAATTATATAAAATTTCTCTTTACCTTGGTTCCTCAAGGCTTTTGGTTCTTACACCTGGTTGACCTTATGTTCATTTCTACTTGTTAATTGTGCCTTACCTCACTGATTCGATTTTAGTCTTTAGTTCCTTTGTTTTTTTTCTAGAATATTATGAATTGTCATAAAGAAATATTTAAAGTAAAATATTTGACTCTGTTACGGACTCAATTCTAATTAGTTATTATTAATTTTAATTATTTTTTTTAAATTTACTTCTTCATAAATAGATCATTTAAATTTTCAAAAACACACGAATTCTGCTGTAACGGTAGTAGGTTGCGTAGTTTATTATTTTATAATTTTGCATTACAGTTGCAATTTTAATGATTTATTTGTTTAAAAGCAAATTTATATATTTCAAACTGTATGTTTGTATAACGTCGGGCACCGGAATCAGACAGTTGGGTGTTTAGTTCTATCACGTAAACAATATTAGTCTGTATTTTATGATTTTATTATTTAATTTATTTATATGGTCCAGGGCCTCGCGTGCAATCTTCAATATAAACTATAAACCCGTCTGGATCTGCTACTGTAAACTGTATTGACACCATATAGTACAGTAATTGGTAAATAGGACACCATTGGAATGGTTATCCAATGGTAAATATCGTATTTCCGTAGAAGGTGTTTGTTGTTTCTTAAATTAAATAAAAAATGCATTGAAATAGATAATATAGTAAATACTTAATACAATAGACACTGTTTCTGGATCCCCTCACTCAGTTTTTCTAAAGCGGGCTTAGGCTTTTTGTATTGTTTGTCCAATCATTTTGGATTTTATAAATGATAATAAGCTTTTATTTTTAGAATATATTTTTTTGGAAGTAACTGGAAATAATATTGGAAGAAAAAAAAAACCCAGGACGTTATAAGAAAATATGTGTTCACAATTTGCGGGTCTGTTTGTTTAAGGGTTGGAACCTTACGACAAACATAGGGATGGAGTAAGAAGATATCTTAGGGCTTGTCTGCTTTTTGTTGGGCGGCAATAATTTTAGGGCCACAAGGCTCCTCGCGAGAGAACCTCTACTAGAAATGCAAATTTCAGACGTAATTTTTTGTTTGAAATTTCGGGATATTAATGCAAATGTTTGCCCAGGTATAATAGAATTTCAGGGGGAGTAGGTACTTCTCAGAATTGTTTGTTTATTCCTTCCTCGTACTCTGTCCTAATAATATGATTGGGTAATATCAAACTTGGATAATAGGGGATTAACATATCATTAAATAAATAAATAACGAAAAATTAAAAAAAAAAAGGGACAAAGGAAAATTAAAAAACAAATATTTGAGTCTCTTGATAGCACATCTCATATCAACAGCCATACAAAATTAAACTAATTAAATGTTTAGTGATATTTTGAAGAACACAAGTTTTTACCGGTTACAAGAAGCTCCATACATTAGAATTTTTTTTGGAATATTTCAATACAAGAATTAAGTTTCTCGCATAGCAATAATAGCACAGTGACCAGATCGCGTTAAGGGAGGTGATCTTGCAAAAGGTTATACAGTTTTGGATTTTGAATATGTTGTATGTATCTAAATCCTTATTAAAGATCCAAGTTTTTTAATTTGGCTGTGTACGCTTAAGGACAACTGCTTTTCTGCCACTTTTTTCGGTTGTTTAGAAACCCTTCGAGTCCCAAAAAAAAAAAAAAAATACTTAAGGAGTTTTTTCTAGAGCTCAAAATTTTCTTAAATATTTTTCATATAAGATTTTTTTCTGAACCTCCCAGTTATTAAAAATTATTTATTAAAAAATTGCATATTTTTATAAAAAAATTATTCCACTGACGTTTAGAAATGACTGCCCACTTTGCAATTTTTACTTTCTCTTACCTATATAAGAAGTATATAGTAAGAGGAAGTATTGCGATCGTGAAAATTTGCGAATTCGAATATTCACGGAAATATACGTTTTAAGGTCCCCAAATTCCAAATAACCAAGTCTCGCAAAATGGTCTGTGTGTCTGTCTGCATGCGAACAGCCTAGCTCAAAAACGAAAAGTTGTACGATACTGAAATTACATATTCAAGGAATCACATGCATGTGATGTAACAAAAACTTTTTCGTCAAAATCAACTAACCGGAAGTGCCACTTTATTGAATCGATTTTACACTTTTTTACAATTTTCTCGAAAACGGCTCTAACGATATTGATGAAACTTGCCTAAATTATTCCTCATAAAGGCCTTTAACTTTTCATTTAGGTATTGCATCACCGAGGAAATGCAGTGAAAAAAGTTATGATGAAAAGAATATTTTATTTGTGTATAACTTAAAAAGTATGCATTTTATAGTACATCATGAATAGGATTTTATGAAAGGTAATTAAATTATCTAAAAAACAACACAAGAATCATCAAAATTGGTATTAGCAAAGTACAGTGATTCTAGATGGATAACCGAGCGCATCCGAAAAGAGACGGATACGACCGAACATCCTCCCACCAATCCGCCGATCTTTTGTCAACAATACGCCCGGTAATCATGTAATTTAAGCATCAAAAAGCAGAAATTAACTAATTTCTACTTTTATATTATTTAATGGAAACAAAATGTTTCCATGGGAACTAAAACGAAACTTAAAATTTTCAACTTGACAAACTTTAAATATATAGGTAGTACACAGAATTGTTGTACTAAAATTGTTTAAAAAACTGTTTCATTGTACATGAGCGTGAGAAGATGTGAAGAAGTGAATGCTGCTGAGTTCATTTCAAATATTGTTTATGTGAACTCTTTAAAATCATATTAAAAAGATGATTATTATAGGACGGTAAGGGGAACTTGTGTGATGCGCGCACCGCACCAGATTTTTAAGAATGAAGGCAAGGTGAGGTTCCCTATCGGCCCATTGTTTGAAGGAAATCGTAACTTATATTTTTTTTTATCTTTGTGGATCGGTGTTTCGGTAGCTCGGAACTTTAGACAAAAATTTGTTAGAGTAAATTGTATAAAATTTTGTGCTCTACAAACAATTATTTGCGTATTCTTTTAGAGAGAGTTACTGAACAAAAACCGAAAAAAAGTGACACTTGACTTTTAAATAAGAGTGTAGGTACATACAACGTTTCCAAAATCCAAAAGTACATAACCTTTTGCTAGGTATATGTACTTGAATGCAGGTATTATAAATATTTAAATCTGTCTACGTTTTGCCTATTCATGTTGAATCATCATATCTCATATTTTGTTTCTAAGAACTAGCAAAATCATTTAACTCTTCGTATTTATTACTATTAAGTATTTAAATTATAGACCTATCGTATTTTGGATACCACTGTTTTGGACATCTTTAAAAAAAAAATTGATAAAATCTATCAAAAAGCTTTAATAGAATTTAAAAATTTTGAGATTTATTTTCAGAGGCTACGTAAAGTTTATCAGAACTTCGGCAAAACTTAGATTGAAAGCCCATTTTAGTTGATTAAATCTTGATACATTTTTTTTTCCAAAGAGATTTACATATTTCCAAACCACCCTAAATACTTGGCATTAATATAGTACATTTTAAACTAGACTATACTCTATAGAGTTGCTTAAATATATCTTTCTTGAATAAGTAAAATAAATTGGACGAATTTTCCAGTCTAAAATATTGATGTAACCAACTTAACTTAAAGGGGTTGTATTAAATTGTTTTATTGAACTGATCGGAATAAGTTCAAAGGAAAAGGAAATAAAGCAATAGGAAAAATAATTTTATTTTTGACTGTCACAAAGAATTGTCATAGCATCTTACTGAAGATAAGTTGGTATTCAATCGTTCGTTAAAACTCACCATAAATATATTTTTTTAAATTTTTATTTGGAACTTATTTAAACATAATTAAATTTTTAAAATATATATTCTTCATAAATATAGAGAAATTTTAACTTACGTTATCATTTTTTTAATTTATTATATCCTATATCCTATTTATATATATATATATATATATATATATATATATATATATATATATATATATATATCCTATTTATATATATTTATTATATATATATATTATATTATATATATATATATATATATATATATATATATATATATATATATATATATATATAATAATAATAACTATATATAATAATATATAGATATATATATATATATATATATATATATATATTATTTATATATTTATATATATATCCTATTTATTATATCCTATATAGCTAACGAATATGAAAGTCACTGCTTTTGAAGAGAGCGAAAAAAACATTGTATCCTTTTCTGTATAAAGCTACCCATTTACGGTCCAACTTAGTGGGACTATACAGTTGGATTAATTCGTCCACTCACGGTCCAACAAGGGTTCCGTTCAGCTATTCTAGCCGATACTCATAGCTTATCAATGTTTTAAAAACTAGGAAAATGTCGGCAATTTGTCTTGCTATGGCGTTATTGTAAAAAAGGAGAAAGAAAGTTTGGGCGAAATTTTTTTTATTAACCTATAATATATAATTTCTACTACTTTTGGAAGTTTACATTACTAAGCTAATTTTTTTTTTTTTTTTTTTTTTTTTTTTTTTTTTTTTTTTTTTTTTTTTTTTTTTTTTTTTTTTTTTTTTTTTTTTTTTTTTTTTTTTGTGAACAATCACAATTTCCCTTAGTATATCTTTATTATGTTTATAAAGTTAACATTTTTTTTACCTAAAACGAACCAATCTTTCGAAATTTTCTTTCGTCCTCTAGTTTATTAACCGAATAAATTATAGGGATATGAAAATGTTAAATGAAATGGATAGAAAGAACTTGCCATTTTTTCCTATCCGACCCATCCTCTTCTCGTAGACCTTTAGCTGCCATTCCTTCGTTGACATCAGCCAGCCATGTTTTTCTTAAAAATTACATAGAATGGAAAACAAAATCATTCCCCTATTATAAGATAAGAATAAATGATACACAAAAAACGGTAAATTAGAGAATAACATTTAATTGAGAAAAATAGAATCCAAAATTGTTGCCATTCAGGTATAATCACATTATTTATTTAATATTTTAATTTAGTATTTTAATTTAATATTTTAAACAAACTTAAGTGTGGAAAACTGATGTTGTTGGACGTTGGACAGCACCTATCTTAGGCTGTGGCTATAATAAAAATTATTGATCAGAAAACAGCTTATGAATAAATTTTACGAAATTGATTGCATACTTGATTTAATATTTTGTTTTCTTCTTATTTCTGTGTTTTTCTTCACTGACCGCACTCCCTCCCCCAACCATCTTCTCCTGTAGTTAGTCAATTATACCTCCACTATTATTATTTCCCATTATTTATAATAAAACCACGACTCACATAATAATAAATAATAGAAAAAGTTGCAAAATAACCAGCTACGTTTCATATAATTATTTTTACAGAATTAATGGAAGGAAGACCAAAAAAAATGATGTAATATTTCTTTTTATCAGTTATTGATAAAAGTTATGAAATGTAATTTGACTATTCATATAGCCGCGCTATTTTTTAAATTTTAAAAAAGAAAGAAGAAAAAAAAATTAAAAAAAAGTTAAGCCAAGGCTGACGGAAGGCCAGGTAAAGATATCGGTTACAGTTTAGGGAGATGAATGGGACTTTATAGGACCCAGAGAAGTTTGCCTTCTTACTGGTAGAATAAGATAAGATTCGTAAAATTTTTTACATCATTCATTTTTTTTTTAACCCACCAAAATATTACTAAGGGAATAAAAAAACAGTCGAATTAGGAAGCGTGCCAACAGATATAGAATCACACAGACTAGAAAAATAATATATATATATATATATATATATATATATATATATATATATATTTTAAAATATTTTGTACGCGTGGCTAAGGCAGAGGACATCTTGTTCCCGAACCGAAGGTTCGAATCCAGCAGTGTGCAGAAAATAAAATTTCTTTGTTATTCCGGGCTCGAGAAATTATCCTGTGGTCGGCCCAGCCATGTCATTGAACAAATATATATATATATATATATATATATATATATATATATATATATATATATATATATATATATATATATAGTAAAAATAAATCACAATAGTGCTGTCATTATTAAATATTTCTAATTCCAAATGATTTAGATATATTGGCTTCTTGTTTCAATAATGAATCTTTGTAACTGACCGTGAAAAACAACGTTAACCTCCTCCCCTCAAAATTTGAAGTTTTGTCCTTCAAAATAGGTAGCATCCCAAACTAGAAAAAAAAAAAAAAAATCCCTCCGCCGCACATTGGAGCAATCTTAAAGGTTTCTAAAACGTCGGCTCTTAATCAGAACATTCAGTGTACTGTTCAAAGTTTGTCAGTTTATTATTTTTAATTTATTAAAAATTAAAAGGCCAATGGGATCCAAATATATATTTTACTCCAATTTAGACAACGTTTCAAGTCATCTTGAGCTATTTTCAACACTTGAAGAACAATGTTAGTTGCTTAATCATTATATTGTCATTTTATGTGTGTGAGGATGTAGAATTTGAATTCAAGCCATTTGTCCAACAAAATGGATTCAATTATAAAATAGTAATAAAATATTATTACATTATAAATAACAAGATATTTACTTATTATTATTTTTTTGTTTTGTAAGGGATTTCATGAAATTTATTTTCAACTTCACTCTCAAATTCACTTTCTGAAAGAAAACTTCTCACTTCCTGTGACATTTTAATTTTAACCGAACTGTTAAATTGGGTTTCTAAACTTGATACGATGGGGTCAGAATTGATTAACAAATTGTTATACAATATGTCTCTGCTATTATAGATCTTAGAATAGATAGTCTAGAATAGATCTATTGGAAATTGTAAAGTTCAATCTGCCTACTCATACATTATAGCCTAAATATTTCAGCTCTTTGGCTATCAACAGTATAATATTATATCCGGGTATTACCCATAATTTGAAACACGGTAACCAGTTCTGTCCTCAGATTGGCATATATAATACAAGTATTGTATGAATAAAATTCTTTTCTAATTATGTAAAATGAAGATTGCAAAAATATTCTCGTTACCAACGGATATCATATTGTAAACATTGTATTGTTCAGAAATTGCATTCTTGTAATATATAACAATAATAATACTGCATTCTTGTCCCTAGTTAAAAACGATATATTATAGTAAAATATTACTGATTATATTTTTTCAATATTTTAGTCGATTGTTTAAAACTATACTCTTGCAGCTCGTGATTTGTTAATTACATGTACGTAATTAGTTCAATATAGTGCTATATACGTTATTTCGTAAAAAGAATAGATTGATGTGAACCCGAATGGGCAAAGAGAAAAAAATAAATGTTCAACGTTCGCGCGTGTTAAATACTCAATCACTAGTGAGGAGGCAGATTGGAGAAGATTTAAAAATTGTTTATAGAAGTTCAAACCTTTATTAACAAGAAATTACAAATGATGTCTACTTATTCTATGAATGAAAAAGCAGGGGCCCAGAAGACTCCAGCACTTATCCTCCAACTTAATCTGTTATTAAAAGCTAGTGGAGGATGAGCATGAGCACTGAAGCGCAGGGCTTGAAGAACCGGTCTTTGCCAGCATTTCAAAAGTCATATTTTATAAATGGCTTTGTAGCACTAGGCCATCCTGACTTCGAGGAGAATCCAGAAGCTTTCATCCTTCTTAGAGGATTATATGCACGAGTGGAGCTGGAGAGGGGTTGAGACTGCGTTTTAAGATTAAGGAGACTTTTGTAAGGTTTGAGACTAAATATAATTTGTTTTTTGAAAAAGCAGCAGGAACCGGTATATTTATAAATTATTTTAATAAAGAAATTGTTTAATATACAGTCGAACTTAATATATCGAACTTTTTTTAGGAATCATGAATTTTTATTGGAAAAAATATTGTGTACATCGAATAAAATTTCTATACATCGAACAAATAATTCCTATTTAAAAAATATCACCAAAAGAGCCCTAAGTTTACGTACATAAGAATGGATAATAATCAACTAAGAAAAAAGAGATTTTCCACTGGTTTGCAAAGAATGGAAATTCACAGAAGATCTTGTTTCAGAATTTAATCTTAAAATTCAGTTTAACCTTTCTCGTTGTGCAATTTCTTCTAAACGTGAATTCGGTGATGAATCGTACTCAAAAAGACAATTGAAGCTATTTTGCGTGAAAACAAAAATAAAATAATTTTACTTATGTTTGCATATTTTTAATACATGTCCTTAAATTAAATTATAATGCACCTTTGTAAAAAATCTACTACCTTAAATGTAATTTGTATAATTTTTCAAATAATTGCTTTTGATCGTACAGTTTTGTTTTTCTTTAATCCTACAAAATTGCCTTTTTTGCTTCATTAATCCCAAAAAATCGCCTTTGATACTTCTTAATCTCTAAATAATAGCTGTAATTGTTTTTAGTCTGAAAAAGTACAGTCTTTCTACATATCGAAATTTTTTCAAGGAAACTTCATGTTCGATATTTATATGTTCGGCTGTATTTGATACAAATTGCTTAAAAAGTAAATAAAGTTTGCCCCTCATGGAAATTATTATAGGGCAATATCTCGGTGAAAATGCCATTTCTACAATAGAAAATCTAGCGTTTCTTCCCAATGTTTCTCGAAATACCCTCAGGGGTACGGGAAGAGTTTGATGTGGGTACTTGGTGCACCGGGCTTTGAATATAGAAAAACAATTTTTTAAAATTCCTTGCTTGTTAGTATTGTGTATGCGTGATTTTTCAAAAAAATGGATATTAGTTGAAGTGAATAAAAGCGAGTACGTGCTCATTCCTCAAAAAACTGAGCATGTGCTCTGGTTAGATGTGAATAAAGAGAATTTACACAATGGAATATTTGCAAAGTGTATGGAGCATGTGCTCCCCTAATATGGATAGATTATTGATTCGGAGTACCTGCTCATCCTTGTAAGTGAATAAAACGTGAGAACGTTCCACTATGTGAGCAGGTACTCAGTAAAATGCCTGTCACTCAGAATTTTATTGAGCACCTGCTCACAAAGTGGAGCATTCTCACGTTTTATTAGCTTTGAAAGGTGAGCAGGCACTCCGAATTAAATATTTGGAGCACTACCTCCATACACATAGCAACTTTTTCATTGTGTAACTTCTCTTTATTCACATCTAGCCGGAGCATTTGAGAAATGAGCCCGTACTCTGTTTTATTCACTTCAGCTCTTATCTGTATTAAGTTGCTTTTTCAGCATTGTTAAAAAAAAAAAAGGACCAAAGCTTGTGATGTGGAACCGCATCTCAGATTAGCACTAACAACTAAGGAACCAAATTATGATCTTCTGTCGTCTCAACATAAACAATTTGACCTTTCTAATTCTAATCCATCTTCTGATTATAATAAATGTCATTTATAATATATTTTATATTTATATTTTAGTATGAATGAATTTTGTTTTGCGTTTATTATTATTTTTTTATACATTAAAAAAAATGTTTTGATGGTTATTAAATTATATGCCATTTATTTTTTATACGAGTATTCAGAGCTAAGAAAGTTATAGAAGAGGTCCGTTCACAGAAGTTGGAGGTTTGGCAAACACTAGGCTTGAGAGATGATATTTTCTTTTAACTTCCGATATTATACAATATTATATTTTTCAATATCGATTATTATTTGTATTTATATTTTTTTTTAGAGTGACGTAAAAGACCTATTCAAAAAGATTGCCGGTTGCTCGATATCAAAAGAAGACAACATGCCCGTTCGGAGCATAACAAGGACAACTGTGTGCCAAGGTAAGATATTTAGGAATAAAAAATATTTAATTAATAAAACAACTAATAAAATCAAGACAATATTTTTCTTTAAAAAAATAGATAAATAAATAAATAGTTTCTCTGGCCACTTTATCTTATTTATTAATACAATAAAACGTGCCTTAGTTTTTAACGGCCGTTTTTAAGATATACTCCAGAATTGTTTTTAAATATATTTTATATTACAAAAATTGATCACTTTGTTCTCTTTTCTTTAAAACTTCTTTAAAATTATTGAAGTAACTAATTCAAGTTATTACATTTAGAGGGAGTGAAATAATGATGTAGCCAGATGGAAATAGTGCTGGCCATGCATGCAAAATTATGCATATATTCACTTTAATATTCGAAAATAAATGCATGAATTTTAATGTGTTTGAAGAGATAACTGGGGTCCCATTATATTTATAGATAACTGTTTTAAAATTATTCTGTTTGGTTTTAACTTTAAACATAACAGGGAAAAAGATGCATGTATCTTTTTGAAAAGCTACCAAATGAAGAACCGAAAGTCGAGATAAAGATCCTGCGTAAGGGTAATGAAATCTAATAATTAAACTGAGTTTATTTTACTGCGTATTAGTCATTAGAAAATAATATTTGAAGTCTTATGTATAGAGGAAAAAAAACGCAGGTAGTTAATTAATTTAAAATACGCTTATTGGCTGGATTAATAAATACAAATATTTTTTTTTTAAATATACAGCCCACTTATTAATTATAGTTAGTCACATTGACAATAATACAACAGTAAAATACAACAACAAACAAAAAAAAAAAAAAGTTAATCCGACTTGCAGCAGCATGTACATTAAGAGAAGTGTAAGTGAAAATAAATTGGAAGCTAGACCAACCTTTTGCAGTAAAGTCAGGAGTTAGACAGGGCGACCCCCTCTCGCCACTGATATTTAATATTGTCCCCCCAAGTTTTGGTGAAAAGAGTTGAGCTTAATCAGTCATGTAAAATTTTTAATAAAATTACTGATGATGTGGCTCTGGTTGGGTTGTTCCTCATGGCTACAAAGCAGGCCTGCGAAGGGTTAGAAAGCGAAGCAGAAAGAATGGGCCTATCTATAAATGAAAACGAAAATTATGATGCTCCGGAAGAAAAGACCAATAAACACGCCGATGCATTATTTAGTGAGAAAGTATACGTTCCAGTACGCGTTTAGTTTTAAGTATCTTGGCTCCATAGCACATGATAAGAAGGAGTGAGAGAAGAAAATCGTATTATGGGGGCTAACAAAGCATATTTTGCCCGAAGAAGTTTCCTTCGTAGTATGCTGCTATGTCGGAAAAGTGTTGAGGCGCATCATGGGGCCTATCAGAGAAAATGGTTCGTATCGCTTAAGAAGGAACAAAGAGATCTAAGACTTATACGACGATCCCCGAGCTTTCCATTTCGTGCGAATTCAGCGCTTCAAATGGTTGGGACACGTATTCAGGATGGATGATGGTAGAGCAGCCAGACAATTATATTATGGAACCCCGAATGGAGTCAGACCGCGCGGAAGAGCGAAGGGAAGATGGAAAGACTCGGAGACTGAGGACTTGAGGATGGTCGGAGTGTCCAGCAGACTTGCTATTGACCGCAATGACTGGGAAAAGGCGGTTGAGAGGACCAAGGGCAGCTTCAGGCGCCTGTCGAGCCGATAAATAAATAAAATACAACAATAGTACCTATAATATAACATACTAATACATACATAAAACGGTTTTAAAAGGAATATTTTATTATATATAAATTAATTAGATTTACAAAAAATAAATGTATTTATTTTTTATATAAAATCAGTATATCATTTCTAATTTAAGTGGAAAATTGGCTCATCGAATAATCAAATCACTGGTTGCAAGATAATTTCATGACGTTTTCTCAATAACGTCCTTTAAAATAATTTGTAAAAAAGATGTCCATGTTTTTAAAGCGTTTCACATTCTCTGTGGATAAAAATGTATAATCATTTTATTTAACTGTATTTATTTATAAGACAAATCCCATCACATTACATTCCTTCTTCGACAAGAAAGACACCCTCCAACAAATCTCTACTGTGTTCGTATTCCACAGACAGATAGAATGCTATTGCCAAGGTATTCCTTGGCCTGACATTTAACAGAGGAATGGCACGTGGCCCACAAATAAAGAACGAAAGAAGAATGCTAACTATTACAGTATATTCTTTCATGAAGTTTAATATCGAAACTAAGAAATAATTTAAACACTTTTTAATAATTTAAACACAAGCCTGTTTAGACCTACTCTTTAAAGATAGATATACCGCGCAGCCATAATGATCCAGTTTCATATTTTTCAGTCCAAAACACTTAGGATTATAACTTAAGCTCCATAGTACATTAGCAACACTTTACGTATAGACCTTCATATCCCAACAGTTAACGAATACACACGGGCTAAAAAATATTTCACGGACATACCAACTCACTCATTCAAGGCATGATTATAACCCAAATGTCCGATAACACACATAGAAGACTGAAAAGGAGCTGGATGAAGGATCTCATTGCATTACAGTAAGACTGGAAGAGGAGATGCTGTGCAATACCCTCTTTCGTGCCATAGAATATTATTATTGTATATTAAGTTTCTTAATTTAATTCTTATTATTATGATCACTATTTCTATGTATTTTTTCTTTCAGAATCTGTGAGGTCATCTAGATACCTGAAAAAGGATTCATCAGAAAACAATATCGAGTTGGTGGATCATAAGAGTCAAGGACATTTCGTTTAGTCACTGGCTTCTTCAAGCTCTTATTAATATTTATTTGTTCCAGCAATATTTCATTTTTCTGTAAAGAAGATAAAATTATATTTTTTTACTTGTGGTTTCTATTTTAATAGCTCATAATTTCTTTGAATTCGCTCATTATTAGCGCACAATCTATACCGATTCAATCTATAATTTCTCATAGAAAAAAATGCTTAAAAAAGTTTTTACAAATTAATTTATATTTTCAGGAAACGGAGACAACACCCGACTCCAAACACTAACTGATAAATTCAGATTAATTTCCATTTCCATCAATTTAATTCCATACTGATCCATTTACAGATTTACAGGTGCTGAATAGCTTAAGGCATCTTCAGTGTCTAAAAGATCTAGAATTAACAAAAACTAGTCATTCCATAATTAACTATCCAATCCGTAATCCAGAACAACGCGTGTGGAAAGTGCATAAGAGAATATTTCTATGACCATATTCTCTAGTTATGAATCATTTACAAAAAATTGTGAATCAGACACTAAAAATAGTTGTGAATGAGTCACTAAAAATTATTTGTGAATTAGCAGTCGTGAATCAATCAGTCACTAAGAATGTCAAAAATATTGTATAAATTAAAACCACATATTATTATATTTACTGAAGAATTTTCAGGACTTAATCTTAACAAGCGTCGGACCCAAAAAAAATGGGGAGAATATCGAGTATAATATTCCCAATGCTATTCCACAAAACGCGAAATTCAATGTCGAAAAACTTGAGCGTGATGAAAATTAAATAAAAATGAATGGTAACGAATAAATAATAATAAATATCAAAATGGATTGGTTGGTAAATTGATTTATAGATAGGTTTATAAATAAATGTAGTTTATGACGTTAAACCAACTTGAAGCTATGTCTACACTGGTCGATTTTCGAAGCGATTTCGTTTTCGAAGTCGCTACCTAACTTTCTCTTGCCTGGAAAATTTGAGTTCTTTTTATAGATTACTTCATTATTTTCACTACCTATTTCATTCGTCACATTTAAAAAACAAATAATTCATTTGCATTCCAAAACAATATATAATTGAAAAACATTCGTCTTCAAGTGTTTTTATCCACCAATTCACACTTGAAAGAAGAATTGAAGGGATGATCCGGATTGATTGGGACAACATGGGGATGGGAAGTCGAGTGTATTAAACCCTAATGGGACAACATTCTGCGGGGGCCTGAGGAATGAGGAATTTGTGCTGGACTATTCCCAATTTACCTAATGTTAAATCAACCGCCTTCATTATATTAATTAAAAGTTTTCTGCTAATGTTTTTCAAAACCAAGCACTTCAAAAAAATATTACTTATGTATTAACAATTTGCCCTGATTAAATAAAAAAACAAAAAATAAAAGAAATTAGATCACGTTTAGAAGGAATACCTCAAGGGTCAGTACTCGGTTCCCTATCGTATATTATGTATACTCACAATTTCTAAAAAACTCCTAAACTCTAAGGCTCCTTTCATATAGAGAAGATCGGTATAAAGTGACAGAAAACGCGTCACCGCGGAGGATCCGTCTCAAAGATTTCCCGGTGACTTATTTGTCACTTTTGTTCTTTAAAAAGTGTGGTTCTTTTTGATATTCTTATTTAAAAAAATATTTTGAATAAAATCGAAATCGAAAATTGCAAATGAATTACTGGGATAAGAGCTATACAAATTACTCTGACAAATTCAAAAAGTATTAAGAACTTTTTATATTTAATAATATGGATGAACACTAAAAAGTCTTTTCTTGTACAAGGCAGAACGACAACTGGCTAATGTTTATTAAATCGTGGCTAAACAAACGGCCTGAAGGGGACACCTCAGGAGACGGGGAGGAGAAATCTCTCATACCGATCTTCCCCGTGTGAAAGGGGCCTAACAATAAGATATGTACGCGATATAACAATCCTTACAAGACCTCAAAATCCTTGATCGGAACTGTAGCGTTACCAAAGTAAAAATTCACGGGTTTCCCAAAGGGAACTGGTAACATGGTTCAATGTTGTACAACTTGAAATAGTTCGTACGTGTCGGTAGTTGCAAAATATCTCGAGTAAGTGAGAGGTTCACTTGCCCATCTTTGCTCCCCATGTCTTTCCTGCAAACCATTTGTAAAATAGTTTTAAAATTGGTCGAGTTCCTCCTTATAAACATAAACAAGTTGCTGATTCAAAAAACAAAGTGGTTCATTCAATAAGCAAACCTGTTAAAATAGTACTTAAAGAAAAAAAAATATGGCTGTGGTATTTATGAATTTTCTAATAAAGTGTGTTAAGAATATTATTAAAGTATATTATTTTGTAAATATTGTATAGATTTACTTCAAATAGTCACTACTTTAATTTTTAGAGATATTAAAATCTTTCTAAAAAAATAACTGTCGTTCCACTGATGTAAATAAATACATAAAAACTAGATGATTGATTTTTACCCTTGTCTCATATATATATATATATATATATATATATATATATATATATATATATATGGAAAATAATTAGAAGATTCCAAAACACAAAGCCTAAAGTCTCTAAAATACCGTCAAACAACTAATCAGTCAATGCTTCGCCAATTCAGGGATCATCAGGACATACACCAAAAAATCGCATCTATGAAAATCAAAAACAGCACATCTCACATCAACTGTACAGAAAGACGCATAAACCAGAGATAGCAGATCAATCCAAGACATCCAATCCTGTGTTTTGGAATCTTCCAATTGTTTTCTAGCTATTAATGGATGTCTCTTTTTGAGTTTTGCTCTTTTATATTAGTATATATATCGTTCATGTAGAAGAAAAGTGTAACAATGCACACAATTTTGTTGTTTTTCCTTCTTTTTTTTTTCTTTTTTTTTACATAAAAAGAAAGCTTCCACATTTACAGCATTTAAAAATTATTCTTAGTTTAGGTATAACAAGTTTGCACGTCAATCGTAATGACTTCCTTCAAACTTTGAAAAATTAGGGAATAACTTCATAAAGACTATTTCGATAAAGATAATTATAAATTATTTTCAATGTTGTAATAATATCATTCTTATATTAATTAGTTAACCAAACGGTGTCAATTTTGCTTCTATGTGAATTGGTAATTGAAAACGTCATTATTTATACTAAAAATATTATCCTAATTCAATTGATGGTTTAATGAAGTTTTCGCAGGTTTTTTTTTAATTTTATTTAAATTATATATTCATGAAAAACACACGATTTGATTCATGATTCATAGAAAAAAATAAAGATAGACTTTTATTTTATATAACGAAAGCAGTATCGACCAAGAAAGTGGGACAGCGATAAACCTTGAAGCTATAAAACTTATCTTGTAAAATTCCACTTTTTCGTTTCGTGACATCCTTCTTCCAAACGAACGCCATATTTTATTTGTGTAATCAACATTTTTTTTTTTTTTTAATATTTTATATTTATTCATTAAAATATTAAAAATCTTGTCTTGGAATCAATGAGATCTCATGAGTTATTGTTCAGATTTTTTATCTTGTGCAATTCCTACATAAAAAACTTTTGTTTTTAAATATCTATTGTCAATATTTTTCCAGAACTTTCTCGAACATTAGGGAGAGTGTGGTGTACAAGTATGCATCACGTTTTTCTTATGATCAGGTTAAAATATTAAAATCTTGCCAAACAATTTTTTTCTCTTTACAGAGAGTTGTTGGGCTTTCGAGGCGTAAGAACCATGGTTAATGCCATTAAAAAAATTAGAAATTCCATTTTATTGTTTCCTAAATGTAGCAACCTTAAAAAACGTTTCATATTCATACATTCTAAGTATATTTATTGTATTATATTATAAATAGCTATAAAAGTATACTTAAGACATTTAGAAGACAAGGATAAAATTAAAACTGATTTAAAAATATAAATCTTACATGATATCATTCAGTTCCTAAGTATGGTGGATTTGAGTATTCTTAGGTAAGTGTATTGTTAAACTTTTGAACCTTTTGTTAGCAGTAAATAAAGTATTATTACTTGTTGTATAGATAGTAGTTGATCTATATTTTTAAATTTCAAATGTGAAGTCCTTACATGATTAGCGGAGAGAGTTGAGAAAATAATTTAAAAATATTTAATAAAAAATAAAAAAACAAAACAAAAAAGTAAAGAAATTCACTAGCCCATCTCTTGATACGAAGCCAAAGAGATTAAAATAGGTGTGGAATATTATTTGGAATTCACAGCAATTGGCAAGTTACCATCAGGGAGGTCCGAAACCGGATGCCACAGAATCACATCCAGAAAATTGGAAAACTACAGGCCAAGGTAGGCAATGGTGGACCATATAATTAATTAATTAATATTTATGAGCTCCATAAAGAAATAAAAATCACAGAAATATAACACAATTAACAGCTGATACAACAATAGCTGCAGGAATTTCGCGGAACACAAACACAATGAATAACAAAAGCACATCACTGTGTTATTGTGCGTGATTCACTGCCTAGCGACCCAACACGTCAAATTATACGAGCAACGTCCATTCATCAAGTCCTGTTGGAATTTACATCAAGGGTAGAGTAATTACGTGGTTAACGACTAAGGCGAAGGCGATTTCGTCGTAAATAATTCAACGATAAATTGTCTGGTAACTGATTGCTTAGCTAATAAACTTCAATGAGTACGGGTTCACCTTCAGCAATAAAGTAGGATTGAAGGAAAACTTGTTAGGAAACCCCGTAAAAAATATTTGCATTTATTTGATTAAATTTATTAATCAAGCCTTTTATTGCAAATGAGAATATTATAAACTCATTTAATACAGCAATAATTTTTTAGTAGAAGTTTATGTAGTCTTTTTTTTATATATATATATATTTTTAATAATGAAGCTTTTTAATCTGCCAATTTTTTTTTTTTTTTTTTTTTTTTTACCAACATTCAAAATTTGAAATAATTTACCCCAGCAGCAATGATTAAAATATATATATATATATATTTTCTTTCCCATTGTCAGATTTAATTATTCTGAGAGAATTCTTTGCTGTATTTAAGTTTTTTATTACTTGCAATTAAATAATTAAAAAAAAAATTAAATTAAATAGAAAAAAAAACTAAAAATAACAATCAATATTCTATTTACTTACCTACAATGCGAAATTCAATATTTAAAAAAAATATTTTTTACGAATGATTCAAATATACTCAGCATAATGAAGTAAAAAAATGTAATATTTATTTAGAAGTATTGTTTTTCAGCTTTGAGGAGTAACCTAATAAAAACCATGTAAAAAGTAACGTTTATTGATAAGGTACTTACATGTTCTTAGTGGTTCCGTCATTGGAACTCGTTACAACAAATATATTCGATTTTATTATTCGATATAAACGATAACAGTTGTTTATTTTTTTAAATACAACAATACAACCATAATAGAGTTTCTATAAACACACATATAAAAGGTTACTGTTGAGAAGAATAATTAAACACATAAATCAGTCTTTAAACAGGGCTAGCTCGGGGCCGGTTGGGGCTCACTCAGCCTGAGGCGAGGACTTCGTCGAAGACGGCTTCGTGCTCTGACTTGTGAAGCATATACCTCGGCAGCGAGATCCCCAGCTTCGGGTCCCAAGCCGACTCCGTATCTTTGTGGAACTCTCCCTTTTCCGCTTCTTTGTAATCTATTTCCGGGGGATCTGTCGATACAGCGTTGTATTCGTCGTTATCGCTTATATCGGAATCTTCCTCGCTGTCTTCTTCTTCGCTTACATCGTCTTCTTCCTCTTCTTCATCGTCTTCATTATGTTTGTAGTCTCTGTTAGACGCAGCCTCTTCTTGATCGCCTTTCGCAACCTTTTTTTTCAGTTTGGTTGAAGTCGAATTCGAATCCACGCTTCTCGGCCATCTTGAAGCTTCCATTGTCGCTTTTTCTTTGAGCTTATTGAAGAATTTGATGTCAGTCAAGTCGGGATGGTACTTCTTGTACTTTCTTTTCCCGAATGAAAAAGGAGAATAGTCCATATCAAGCTCAGAGGTGTTGTGAGGATCGAACTTGTACTCTTGGACTTGACTGAAACTCAGTTGCTTCTTCTTTGGCTCCGCAGCCGCTACATACATGCACTCTTCCTCTTTTGCTCCCTTTCCACCTGCACACTGATAACACGTCATTTTGTTCTTTATAACTTTCTTACAATCGCTTCTGTTTTTTTTATCGAATCCCCCGATGTCTTTAGCCATGTCAATATCGGCCATTTCGTCTGACTTGAAATTGAAAGTGTCGTGCCTAGAGGAAAACCGTCCCTCGTTGTCTGCAGGTTCCGGAATGCTGTCAAAATCGAAGGAATCACCGAAGTCGAAGGAGGATTTGGATTTGCCCGATTTCCCGAATTCCCCTCCAATGTCAGAAAAATCGAAGCTGTCTAATCCGAAGCCAAAACTACCCCCTTGAAGAAGGTTTTTGGATTTCGATTTGTCCTGGGCAGACGGAGGCGCCTCGAATTCACTGGATGAATAGTCCGTCTTGGATGGAATTTCGGGACTGGAATCGTACTCATCGCTGGAAGTGTATCTGGGCTCCTTCTTGTTGTACTTGCTGTCGGATTCAGGGAGGCGCGGGGAACCGTAGACCTTTTCAACGGAGTGTTCATATTTGTTCTTCTTGGGGTCGGATTGGTACGAACACTGCTCGTAGGAACCCTGCTTATTGGCCGATTCACAAACAATGCATGACATGTCTCCTTTTTTTTTTCGGTAACAGTTGTCATCGGAATCATAGTCCGCTGCTGAACCTTCATCTTCATCTTTGTCGGAGGAGTCAGAGACATCGTCTTTTTCGTCGAAAGAGTCGGAATTGTATTTGTATGACGGTTTGTCTTTTCTATTTTCGTAATAATCTTTTTCTCTCTTTGCTCTATCATTTGATGAGACGTCGCGTTTCTGCCTGTGCGATATTGAGGTATGGGATGCCTCCTCTTCACCTGCTGTGTGAACGTATGGCTTCGATTTGGAGTCAGATTCGTAGGAACATTGTTCGTAGTTCGAGCCAGATTTTTCATCGACACAAACGTAGCAGGTCATCATGTTCTTAACGTACTTTCCATTGGCGTTGGGAGGGTTCTCCATCTTCTTGAGCTTGACACAGTTCTGCCTGTTGATGGGCATGGGGGTGGTGGCTACCACGGCTTTCTTGGTCGCTGGGTTACTGTAGTCAGTTTCTGGATATTCTTCCCTTGATCGTGCTCGAGACGGCTGAATTGGATCAGGAGGGGAGGGCCGAAATTCGGACCACTCTTTGTCAAATTGGGAACTCTTCGCTGCGACCGGCTGCCCTTTTCGATGCTGGAACTGTTTTGACTGCTCGTGAGCTTTTGTAGAAGGTGCGTAGAACGTCTGTGGGGTCGGAGTGGGAGCGTGGTCGTGTCGACCTTGATTGCTGCCGATGTGAGCTTTGCTATCGCCTGGCCTTTTGAAGTTGGGGGTGTAGTATGGTGGTCCTGGTCTCATAGAGGTGGGTACAGATTTCCTGGGTTCGGTTTCCTTGTAACTGTGAGGTGGGTCATCGTCGCGCTCTGGATAGTCCCCCTCTTCGTCTTCTTCTAGTTCCGATTCGTCGGTCCTCTCTTCTCTCTCTCCAGATATCGACTTATCCTCTTCTGGTGACCAGTCATCGTACAAATTCTGGATAGGTTTCTTTCGGTAGCCATCCTCTCGGTGCTCTCTGCTGTATCCGGAATCGTCTTTCCTGTAGGACGGTTCTTGCTTTCGGTAGGAAGACTCCTCCTTGCGATAAGAGGGGCGGTCGTTGTTCCTTCTGTAGGATTCATGTTTCCTGTGACCGGATTGTTCCTTATGGTAGTCTCTGTTACCTCCGCTCCTATGACGAGGTTCTTCTTTTCTGAACGATTCTTCCTTTCTGTAGGAGTCTGATTTGCGGTAGCCTCCATCTTTGCGGTATGCGTCACCTTTCCTATAACTCTCCCCTTTACGATACGTGTCACCTCCTTTCTTGTATGAGTCCTGCCTTCGATATGGCTCGTCCCTATCGAAGGAGTCGTCTTTCGGCCTGTAACTGTCTTTTCGGTAATCTTTGCGGTAGGACGAGTCCTCTTTGCGGTAGCCGTCGTCGCCTTTGTAACTCCTCGAAGAATGGTCTCGTCCACGTCCCGGCATATCCTTTACCGCATGGTAGGTTTCAGCGGGGTTGACGTAACGAGTGACATTGCGTGATTCCGAATAAGGGATGAAATCAGGATTGAACTCTTTGGAGAAACCGAAGTTTTCTTCACTTTCCTTCGGATGTTCTTCAGCGAAAAAAGGAAACTCCGCTGAAAAAGGGATTGGTTCCTCCTCCGACGCCTGTTCTGTACTGTCCTTGACCTGAGGGTAAAAAAACGGTTGACTAAATAATAATGAAATTTAATAACTCAACAACAACACCAAAAACCGTAATTATAGTTAGCAGAAATATTCAACTTTTTAAACTAATTAAATAGAATGAAAAAGGGGTTACAATAAATCTAGCTTACCTTGTACGTCCGTGCATTTGCTGTCTGGCAAATCCATATCAAAAAAACGATCAGAAGCCCAATCTGAAAAAAACGTAAACAATTAATATCACTGAAGGGAAAATTATGTATAAAAGTTAGAAAATGTAATAAAATTTAAAATGACATTATTCAAATTAATCATGAAAAAACTTAATAAAATGTGCTGTTTCTGGAAAAATTGAATAATCTAGTTAATTAAATAGTTAGATGAAAATTAATTATACAGAAAAAGCTTTTAAAGTAAAGTGAGACTTATAAATAATTATGATTAAATAATAATACATTTAAAGACAAATTCCAAATTCGTTGGTCGTCTTCGATTGATAAAACTTTTGACTAATATTTATTTTAATTTTATTTTTTAAATGATAAAGCACAAACATTCCGCCTTATGAGTTAAAGGATGCATATATGTAATTTGATTGAGCAGTCAGTGGTGATTTAAAGGTGACCTCAGAGCATATAATAATAATTAATAAATATATATATATATATATATAGTAGCATAGAGATAATATTTATTTTACCTATTGATGCAAGTAAATATAATACAAAAATTCAACATGCTTGCAAAAATACAGCCATATATGAGTATAATATAGTAATGAAACTCATATCCTTGATGATCTGATACAACATAAATATGGTGGCTATCGCTATGAGTTTCAATGTTTTAACAACCAAAAAATGTTTTATGATAAATACAAAAGTAGATGAAAAATTATTTACAAATGCCTGTTTAGTGAATAAAATTGTAAAAAGTATTATTCAAAATAATTTAATAGAGAATCCTGAGCAGATATAAAATTATGGTAATATTCTAAAGTGGGATTTTAAATCTATAATTATTTTGTTGAACAAATAATGAAATAATCATTATTTTTTATCCATAAAATTAAAAATAATGACTGATAGATGCATAAAAACCAAAATTTGAACTTTCTGAGCGATTCTATTTAAATTAAAAATAATAATCTAGTTCGGAAAAATTTCACTCAAAAAATAAAAATCAGGCTGGATAAAAATTCGTTTTTTTTTTCTCACTATTAGCTATGCTGTTTGCCTTAATGGAAAATATGGAATATTAAGTAAAAAAAATACTATGGACCTTTTGGTTATCACCTGGAGTGAAAAGGGGAAGTTAAAAAAAAAAAAGGCCCAGATTGGTATGATAGATTTTGTCTGATAAAAGCAGCATTTTATCCTTTCTCGAATTCCCAAGTCACACCCCAATTCCCAAATGGTTTTTGGGAAGATCCAGTATAATTGAAATTTCAGCACAGATTAACTAACTTTCTCTAACAAAAACATGATAAATAGAAGAGTACGTAGTGCTATAATAAACAAAATATGTAAACCCAATTCAATTGTAAAGGTGGGATTAGTAATATCAACATAAAAAGATAGATTTTAAAAACTTCTGGGATGGTCTGGTACAATAATAAAATCATTTTGATAAAAATCATTTTTAATTATCGATTTCAAACAGGTCTCATCATTTTTAGGAGCCGTGAAATATAGTGTAGGCACTAGCGCAAGACTTGTAAGTATTGCGGGTCTAGACTGAGAAGTATGGTGGAATTGAAGGCGCACAACACAATCTCATCAGTGGCTTAAAACGATGTAGAAAAAGTGGAATAACAATTGCTGATATAATAAATTAATTATTAATAACATTAGTTAGTCATTATTTTTCATAGAATTTTTATACTTACAAATTTCTTCAAAAAGTAGAAAACAGGTCAACAGCCTTAATTATTACAATATTTATATAAGGTATAATATGGTTTAACAATTTGAACAAAA
Organism: Rhaphigaster nebulosa; assembly: GCA_948150685.1. Taxonomy (NCBI): domain Eukaryota; kingdom Metazoa; phylum Arthropoda; class Insecta; order Hemiptera; family Pentatomidae; genus Rhaphigaster; species Rhaphigaster nebulosa. The sequence goes on from OX411312.1 coordinate 26,365,523, forward strand.
AAAAATATATTCCTTCTATGCTTCCAAGAAACATTCATATATAAGACTAATGTATTTAATTACCTTTACAATTACAAAGCAACTTTGGAATTAAAAATGAAAAAAAATAATTTAATTTTCGGTAGTTTTCAATATTTAAAAATAAATTTCATTATTTCTGAATGCCAATGATAAAACTATATTAAAAAAAACAGTGAACTTGGAAATGGAAGAGTGAGTGGAAATTATTTTAAAATCTTTCATCATTTAGTCTACTAATTAATTTAACTTCTGTTTTATTTATTTGACGTTTTTTTATTTATAAAAAGCAAGTAATAATAAACAGAATGCATAATTTAAATATATTTTAATAACTTTATTAAAAAGAAAAAAAAATCACAAATTAATCTATGAGTTCTTTAATTTCCTTTTAAGTAATATTTAAATTAAGTTTTATGGCTTAGGTAATCCATTATATATACATAATTAATATTACTGCAGCACGGATATAATAATATTTATTTTACCTATTGCTGAAATATGATATAATGCAAAAATTCAACATTTTTGCAAAAATACAACCATATATGAGTATAATATAGCAATGAAACTCATATCCTTGACGCACTGATACAACATAAATATGGTGGCTATCACTATGAGTTTCAATAAACAGTTACCAAAAAATGTTTTATGATAAATACAAAAGTAGATGAAAAAATTACAATCCATTTCGTTAACACTGAATTGTGTAATAAATTCTCTTTTAAGTAGATTACCTATACTTATGAATTGAGATTACTGAATTGTATGTCATAAAAATCATGACTATTTTTACTGTTATAGCCTTCGTTTTTATGTTTATTTGTTACAATCCTCATTTCAGAAAGTTTAATAATTATTAATTGGTAAAAATTATTTGTTTTATTTGTTATTTGTATTTTTAAATGCAATTATTATTAATTATCACCTTTTATTTTTTATATGTCACCATGAAGTATTGATATTCCGAATTCAGAGTGTGAAACCCGTAAAGTAACAAACCCAGGTCGCACGTGCTTCCCAAGGGAAATTAATTCTTGGTTTATCTTACAATTAGCCTGCTGACTCCAAACCTCCAATTAACACAAACGATCTAGCAACAACTCAATTACGCTATTGAACTGTAAAATGGGCTGGTTTAGGCAAAATGTCGAGTAGAATTCTATACTTTTTAACATCAGTCATTTTTATCAGTCAGTTACAAAATCTTTTTTCTAAGATTATCGATTTCACAAAACGTATAGGAATTTTAAGATACATTTAAAATTGGAATATTTACTTTCTTAAAACATCTTTTATTTTATTTTAAAGGTCCCTCATTGTTTTTCATGTAGGCTATAGTATTATTATATATATATATATATATATATATATATATATATATATATATATATATATATAGGGGGCCGGGGTATATAAAATAGCCGCCCGGAGGTTTGGTCCATGGACGGTCTGTCTCGGGGAAAGAAATATAGGTCCTCGTGCGCCTGCTGACTCCGAACAGCCATAATCCGTGGATCTAGACCGATTTGTCACTGTCCTTGAACTCGAGTGAGTCGGTGGGAAGGACACTGCCGAATTGGCCCCAAAGGGACCGGTTGTGGAGCAATGGCCAGCCTGCCGCTGCACCATGGAAACCATGGTTCGCAGCAACGTGAGGTTGGGTGACCCCCTCCAGGCTGTCTGTGCTCCCGCAAGCAATAAATGTCTGTAAGAACACTACATCGCGCGGCCAAAGATCTACAAGGTCTATAGAGCCAACAAAAAAAAAAAAAAAAAAAAAAAAAAAAATCCCTCTTTACACCCTAGCTTATATTTAACGAAATAAGGCATAAAAAAATTGTAATTGTCAAGAAGGAGAAGGAGGAAAAAAGTTCAGAAATATTCCATTCGACTCAAATGAGACGGAAGAAAAAGAAGAAAAGTTTCCATTACTCATCTTCTAATGTTTAATGATCGAAGTGACCAGGTGCCCTTCAGGGACAACTTTGTCCAAGAACTTTTCATTTCGATTCTGGACAGTTATGTAGAGTTGCTGAAAACTTTCTCGAAAATTATTTTCTGGAACTTTCGTATTTGTTCCTCATAAAACAGCGTAGATTAATCATTATTTTAAAAAAATGTCATTAAAATATTCGATTAATTAAGCCGAGATAATCATATATACTTACAATGGTTGAATAATGAGATATCTTATATAAAAGCAAGTAACATATGGTACTTAGACACAGAAGTATAAAATCTAACAATAGTTTGTTATCGCAATTTCTAGGGTAAATTTATTTTAGGTTGTTGGGTATTCTTTTAAATAGGTCGCTTCTTCATGATTAAAGTTGCATCTCATCTTTACGAAGTAGGTGGAAATCCCTTCGGAAATAATGCTTTAGCACATCAGAATTCGAACTCGCAAGATAGAAAAGACAAACAAACAAGATGATTTTAGCGTGTTACAGACGATTCGCACATATTTTTCTTTTTAAGCGCAAGACGAAGAAATAAAAAAATCCGAAAATGCTGTTTCTAACATTTTTTTTTTTTAATTTGTGGTTTAAATAAACAAACAATTTATTTTTTATTTTTTTATGATTTACCACTTAACATTTTGTAATTGGGGTTGTCGTAAAATCTAGTTGTGAACCTCCCATTTTAGTCACTACATGATCACCGGAAGTGGTACTTTAATTGAATGTCATAACTGATTACTTTCAAAAATTATACTAAATATAATGCAAAACTTTTCAAGTTTGGTAAATATGATTTCTATATCAATATAAATAATATATTAGGTTTTGGTTAAAATTGATGTGCCGGAAGGAGTGCTTTACTTGAAAGTCATAATAAACTTTCATCAAAAATTATATTGAGATTAAATACAGAGATCAAATGGTTAGGTGATAAAGGTTACAAATGCGATTTTTTTTCCCACTCTAATTAAACAATATTATTATTTGTTTTAAGTATTAAAATTGAGTATAAAATACTTGTTTTACTACCCTTTTGTGAGCTGAAGAAGTCTAAGATAAAACTTAAGCGGATGAATCCGCTTAAAATGTCGGAACCGCCGATATCCAATGCTTTATCTAGAGACATAGACAGTTCTAATGTTGTTTCCCGGAACACGGAGATATGTCTTGGGAACTTGTTAACTAGTGAAAGAAAACGACTTATAATAACGGAATAAGACCTCCAGAAACTAGAGCTTTTGTGTGTGTGTGTGTGTGTGTGTGTGTGTGTGTGTGTGTGTCAATAGATGGATGTCGCCACACCCAGTGTCGTTTTTGAGATACAGCTCGGAAACCAGTATCCAAATTCAGAATCACTTTTTATACCACTGATTTATAGTTTAATAGGCGTACAAGGAAGTCGTGCGGTGTCAGCATCAGATATTTTTTTTATTTTTTAGACGGTAGTTTGTAAAGATACGAATACAATAGCCTTTGTCTTTTGTTCGTGATTTTTTAAGCTTAGCCTTCTGTATTACGTGTTAGCCTCCTGAGGCTTCTGTTTCAGGAAAGGCTTCCTGGTAATGGTGGACCATCGAAAATGGGGCTTAAGTAAATTAACTATTTCAATTACATGAAAACAATTATTTTTCAAACTGGAAGCATGTGGCGTATCGGAGAGTTAGTTGCAGAGTTATTGCAATTGACAAGTTTTCACATAAATAATAATTTACCTCTATATTATCGCTGCAATCACGTTAAATTAACGAATCTTTCGAATGCCTTAGTTGTATTAATTAATCAGAAGCATGTTGGCACAGAGAAATAAATAGGCGCAGAGTTAAAAAAAATGGGATAGTAAAAAGTAAAATGTAAAGGTTTTTTTTTTTTTTTTAAACCTTTTTTGGCTCAAGACTTCTATTGAAGTCCTATACAGCCCGAAAAGTATTTTTTGGTCTCTTGAAATGTAGCTAAATTCATTATTCGTAACTTAAAAGTGGTGAAAACGGTATATTATACCGCATTTTTTACATGTATACCAATAATGCTAATGAACCTGAATAATTAACTTTTCGAATAATACAATTAAAAGCAAAAGACGTCAATAAATTACGTAATAATTAAAAATAAGTAACCAATAAAAATTTTAATTTACTTTAAAGGTGTATGATTCATATAATTTATTAAATCAATTAAATATAATATGCAGTGTTTAATTCACCAGGTTTATTTTTTATTATTTTACAGCGTTTCGACCGAAAAGCTATCTTCAGTTTCATCTAGATATATTAAAATTGCAAATGTATTGCCATAAAATTTCACAATATACTGGCATATTATTGTTTCATTACCAAATTACAGAGTGTTAGATTTACAATTTGTTCCTTTGAATATATACTTGTTTGATATACATTCAAGAATATATACTTGTTTGATATACATTCAAGAATATATATTTGAACATATATATACATTCAATTGTTTTTTTTCATTATGTAATTCTTTATTGATGAAGAAATCAAGTTAAAAATACATAATTTTTGTTAGTATTTTTTTAGGATAAGGATTATTAAAGGATTAAAAATTTGTAATTTACGTTAAATTTATCTCATATTGATTCATTTCTTAAATCATTCATGTTGTTTTTCCTGGTTACTTTTTAATTATACTCAATTAAAAATGAATATAAATTTGTTACAGAAATCCCGTACTTTTTATCTGAATTAAATTTTGCCCGACTCATAGCTCGTAAATTGAATGTTGAGATTAAAAAAAAAAAAAAATCTGTTTAAAATGGTATATTTTTTGTCTAATTTAAAAATTAAAAATAGTTTAGTAAATATCTATTAATAAAAAAATTCGGGTATTTGAGTTGCTTAATAAGCTTATATTAGGTGCAAGAATGAATAATTCGAATTATCTTCTCAGGATAGAATTATAACTCAATTTTCTTTTTTAATATCCTGTGCAATTTATAAACAATAATTACCAACTAAGTAACACGTCATGGGGGAAAAAAACCCAGCGAAGCTAAGCTGTGAAAGTTGGAGCGGGTCTTTTCACATTCTCTAAAGAGTTTTCTTACGGTGTACTGTGCCACCTTCCATTCAGTGGGAAAACCGAGTGATCAAAGAAGGTTGTTTTTCCCTCCCTTTTTTCTCTTCTAAAAGTAAAATAAAAAAAAAAAACGATTAATCGGAAGAAGTACCACCGTTTTAAAAAACTATTTGATGGTATTATTACAGAAAAAAGTTTTCTTCTAATTTTATGTTGAATTGAGTCTGAAGTTCAAAACAGCAAAAAATAAATATATAATATAGATGACTTGATTAAGTAATGTATGAAAAAATTCAGTGTTTTCCCCCTTTTTATTCTTTAATTTAAGTCTTTCTCTTCTTCTTTATATTATAAATTAATTTTATATTTCGTATAAGTATATATCAGTCTAAAGGCTGGTTTAAACGAATATGTTTTTTTCTCTAACTCACTTTAATAAAACAACTACCGTATAAACGGTAGGTTGCACGAGTAAACTACCCGTTTACACGAGTAAGTTTTTTTATTAAAAGATAGTTTGATAAAAAAAACTTACTCATGTGAACCTGCCTTAATGAAAGATCTACTAATTTGGAAATTTAAAAAAAACTGGATGTAAGCCATGAAATTTAACAAATTGTGCTCAAAAATTATAAAACACTTCAAATTATTGTACTGTGGTTTATAATATAAAAATAGTTATATATACAAACAAAATTTATTAGGGTTGATTGATTTTTTTAAGGCATACATATAAATAAATTAAATATTAAAAACTTTTCAAATTAATTACATATGTTTGTATTTTTTTTGTTTAGCACATGACATTAATAAATTTCATTAGTATCAAGAATTTTTATTTATTGATCAAACCATCTCTTATCCGGAATTTCGCGCAATCTGGAATAGGTCACATTATTACGAATCAACGGGGTGATTCAGTAATCTGTTTTTGTGGTTATCTATATATATAAAGGCACGCTCTTTTTTGTCGTACAGATTATTTCTCCAGCACACATATTAGGGACGAAATAGATATATTGTCGTGTAAATGTACAAAAAAAAAAAAAAAAGGAAAAACTTCGAAATCGGATCATTATTAATCATTAAAACATGTTTTCTATGGACTGTACCGAAAACACGGCTCTAATGATTTTGATATTACATGCATAAAGCCTTTTACTTGAAGCCCTCTTAACTATCCATACTTCTAGTACATCACCTAGGAAACGAAAAGAATATTATATTTGCGCGTAGCTCGAAACATATATATTTTTCGTTTATTATACACACGATCGCTTGAAAAGTAATTCAATGCCCTACAAAACAAAAAATCATCTAAATCGGATCATTATTGGCAAAGATACAGCGTAATGAACTTTACAGCCATGCTTTTTATTTTCCTAATTTAGGAAAGTATTGCAATCGGGTCACATTTTTTATGTGCACTTTTCAACATACCTATGCATCATAGTAACAAGGATTCTTTGATTAAATTTTTTATGGTGATTCCCCACTGGAGTTAGTAATAAAAAAAAGTAATAAAATTAAATAAAATAAACAAAAACAATACAAAATAGTGTTTTATGCTCATTTTAATTGACAAAATAAATAACGATCCCAGTTTCAAGGTATTTAATTTAGGAAATTTTTCTTCAATTTTTTTAAAACGAAAAATAAAAACTACGCCCTTTCTTTTTTTCTATTTATACTTCAATATTTAGTTACTTCAATTCTTCAGCAATTTTTTTGCAAACGCTTCGTGATTTTTTCACAGCATAGCAAGCATTCAATTTATACTCTAGTATATTTATACGAAAATTTACGATTTTCTATGGCTTATTTATTAATTTACCTAGCATCAGTTCAAGCGATGTTTTGAAAGTTTTAATATTTTTTTTTATGTCGAATAACAGAGATTCGAGAACACTGGCAACCTAGAAGCAGATACCAAGTCGATAGGACCAAGTTCAAATACAAGGGGTCTGTAGAGGTCAACAGAAGTACAACGGCTTCTGAGAAAACCCATCCTAGACTTTAGCTCAAAGGGTTCCATCCTTTGTCCCTTGATCCGAATAATTCGGAAAAACTCAAGTTATCCTCAAAGCATTCCTTTGCGGTTTATCAAACGTTATAATTCGTATCCCCCAACGAGCTAAGATGTTTCGAAAGCGAAAATAATCAAGCTCGCAGAGGAATTAAGGATTATGTTCCTCTTACGGATCCGTTGGAACGAGAACCAGAAATGAAGTGATGCAAACCGAGAAAATTACCAGTCTCCGGGAAAAAGGAAAGTAATGACGTAATAGCGCCGAAGGAAAATACGAGGAAGTTTTCACGCTTTAAAAAAAAAAAGAAAGATAAATAAATAAGTAATTCGAAACAATCACTTTGTCCCTGTTTCCCCGTTTTTTATCCCGATCGCTTGCAATATCGTGGATTGCTCTTTCGGTATCGTAACTCAATACTCCTTAGCGACTTCAAATGGAAGAATGCAAAATCAACTTTGCACACTTGTAAATAAATTTAACTTATACGATATTCAAATGTAGTTTTACAGAGATTTTTTTTTAAATTTTAAGCCAATCTTCTGAATCTAACAAAAACTTTTGATTGTACTCTTTTAATCAAGCTCGCAGAGGAATTAAGGATTATTTTCCTCTAACGGGTCCGTTGGAACGAGAAACAGGAATGAAATGGTGCAAATTAAGAAATAAAATAAGTGATACAATAATAAAATAAAAAAATGAAATATTAAGACATTAATTGACAATATTATTCCCTGAATAATTTTCGTAACTTGAATCCAAAGGTTTCGAAAAAATAATAACGAATATTTCATGCTACAATCATACTATTTTAGATGTGAAAGACAAGACTGAAAATTTATTTTGAGAATAGGTAGTGAAATAAAAAAAATCTTTCTATTTCTTTCTGATCAAAGAAATTATTTTCCAATTATTTTAATATTTTCCGATAGACCATTGAATATTCCAAATTAATTTTCAAAAAATATTACCACCCCCTACTAAAAAATGGCATAAAAAATATTATAGCTATTATATTAATTATTTAATATATTTAATATACAGTCAGTGATATTTTTTATTAATATTTTTAGTGAAAATTCGAGAATATTTTACTATTTAATATGCTCAAAATGAAACTTAAGATGATACAGTCGTGTTCCACCGTTTTCCGAAGATTGAAGACTTTAAAGGGGTGTCAATCGAGTATATATATATATATATATATATATATATATATAGAGAGAGAGAGAGAGAGAGAGACAGAGAGAGAGACAGAGAGGAGAGAAGAACGTTTTTAATATGCTCAAAAACGTGTTGTTTTTTTTCATTTAAATTAAACCAGTGACTAGGTCTCATGTTTACCATTAACTTCAGTATTCCTTTCAAAGGTATCTCATAAGCATTTAATGGTGTTTACAGCTCGCAAGGCATGAAAAAGTGCATATCCCTTTTAATACATACAAGTCAATGTAAATTACTTCCTCTGGATTAAAATGTATGAACAGTTAAACATATAAAGATGTTTAAAAGAGTGAAGAAAGCAGAAAAGAGGATTACAAATTATTCATGTATAATTATTTTTATATAAATTTTAATTTTGTTGGCGTTTTTTTAAATAAATAAGTAATTATCTTAAGGTTCAATATTTTTATGGATCGTAATGGAATGAACCAGCAATGAATCAATGCATTTTTGGCGGGATACTTCTACTTCATTAATACCCATTTTATTTATAATATGTTCAATCAAAACGGACCACAAGTTTATTATTTTCAAATTTAATCAATTAGGTCATTGGACTAGGAATACCCGCTATATAATCCTGTTTATTGAAAAAATTATAATTAAAACCTTACCTTCATAATTCTAATTCCATTATTTATTTATTTTTTAAGTTTTGCAATTAATAGTTTTAAAAATTAACAAAACAAACAAAAGAAAAAAATCGGACAGAGACTATGCCTACCATATACCCGCGGAGATTTGGAGGTTGAGCATTACTTAGAGTACAGGTAATTGGTATTGCAAAGAAGAATATACAAGTATAATTATAAAATAACAGTTGACGTATGCTTGATAGTATAGAAGGATCAATCTCTAATTATAAAATAACAATCTCGTGAATGAAGATCTAGTCATATGTTGAAAGTTATATTGTGGTGAGCGGTGACGTCATCAACTCAACACTCAAATGAGTCAAATTTACTCACTTACTGTGCTTTCGCCTCAAGTCTAAATGCAAAAATTCTTTTTGCGATCTCTTGTGGTAAATTTTCTCTGTTAAATGATACCAAATTTCTCTTTATAGCCTTTATATAAGCGGAGCTATGAGCGTTTAAAAATTAACCTAAAAACGTTTTTTGTAATTTTTCCAGACGGGGTGAGGAACGTTATTCTACGTTTAAAAAAATTAAATTCGATTCTGTAAGTTGTGACGAAAGATACAGACATTATTATAATGGAAATTCCGAATAAATTGTACGTCAATTTATTTGTGTAACAAATTAAAAATATATTTAAAATTTATAACTTCACTTCATAAAACGTAGAGTTAAAAATGAATGTTGATAAAGTATATTATATAATAATTTATTGAATTTTATTATTAAAATAAAAATAGTAATTTAATCAATCTTGAAGTGCCTTTTATATGATGTTTGATTAACATAAACAATGAAGAAAATAATTCAATCCTTCCCTAATATTTTAAGGATTATTTGAGAGTACCTAAAAGAGTTTAATACTATTTTAAAATATTCAAGTAAATTTTTAAAAACCCATGTTTGGCTATGATGATGAGATGGTATTGTGAAGTAAAGCTATAAGATTAATTACTATTGGAAGCAATAAATTAGGTATCGGAATAAATACGGATAAAGCAAAATATAGGTGGCCTCAGATGATAGCCTTGAAACTGACTTTTTTTGCAGTAATTTATTTATTTTAATTATAGAAACAAATTTTATACTGGAAGACTTTTTGGGTCGTAAATGGAAGATGATGAAATAAATGTTCACAGATTTTAATAATTGTTATTTATTTTATTTTATTTTTCGCATTTTTAATAAAAAAAACCTCTACAATTGGCAGGAATCCTCTGAATAAATTGATTTCCGCCAATTTTTAAACCACTCAGCTATCCAAATAAGTGTTTTTATTCAAATCGTAAAACATAAATAAATAAATTATAAATCACAGCAAAAAAGTCAGTTATGAGTTAATGCTGTGAGCCATATAGATAAAAAGTTGAACGTGTAAGTGTACAGGGTTTAGAATAAAAAAATAATAATAAAAAATAAAACAAATACAGGAGGAAATGAAAGTAATTTAAGAAGCAAAATACTTGTAATTTTTCCGTTTGCTTCCACTGGCAAGAAAACTGAAAAGAACGAATCACATGCAGATTCGAAACGTTGACACTTATACGGAGAGAAGAAAGATCAACAGTTTATAGTATTTAAAAATTAAGTATTACGTAATATGTTGCGCCCGTAGAAAGATAATTTACCTGAAAAATTTAGATGTTTGCTCAAGACAGAATTGTGTAATCAGCGCTGATCCAGCAGGTAAACTCCGATGTTTAGACTGAAATATAGATGAGAAGATTTTTTTTAGATTTAAGTTCTGACAGTGGAGTATATAAGCCGATATTGGTTTTATCGGAAAAATTCTTATTTTCAACAAATTTCGGGCGGAAGTTATTTCTAGGATTCAATCACCACAAAGTGCCCAGATAAGACCGATCCCTCTGAATCCCTGAATCAGAAAAAAAAAATTTACAACTTGGGGAGGAGGTAGTGAATTACTGAAAAGACCTTCCAATCTTCATTGATCGTCCGCTGAGTAAAAAGAGCGAGTTCTATTTACCACTGAGCAGATCGCTTAAGGTTGGTTTACACCGAAATGTTACAAGCAAAAATGTTTATAAATTGTTAATAACATTTGAATGCCTACTGCTTACACCGGTCAACGAAATGTTATCAACATTGGTACAACAATGTTAGTAACATTTTTGTTATTAACGTTTTGATCCCTGCTGTTTACACAGGTCAATAGCAAAATGTAATTAACATTTTCAAAGATTCGGCGAATATGATCGAGAAAGAATTTCAGTTTTCGTGTTGCTTATAATTTACTAATTTGTGCTTAATTATTATAATATTTGAATGTGATGTGTAAAGTAAAAATTTATAACTAACGAATCAAATATTACTTGAAACAATAACTATAACTGAAATTATGTTGTCAGATAGTGGCTCTTTCTTTGTAAGAAAGTGGCTCTTAAAATCTCAGTCCTGGCTCGGACTGTTTTCTGTTCAGATAAAAAACTCTGCAAATTATTACACAATTTTTTATAATTTCCAAATAGTTATGTATCAAAATATCTAGTGTGTCCGCTTCACGGCTTCCCTTAGTGCTTCGGGTTAAACAAAAACTGTTTGCTGTATGTATATTTCACTTTTTAAACAATCAAATTATATTTGAAAAGGAACTTTCCGAGATGGGTATAGTTTTTGGGTTATCAAATAACGAAACAATTTTTTTTTTCAATTCTTTGGCTTAATGATTCCAAAGCAATTTATATTTTTCTGAAATCTTCATAAATGATCGCGATATGGATACATGAAATCTCTAATCGGCAGCCACTATGAAACGAAATGTTTCTATGATCATCCCTGGGTGGTCTATAACTATGGTACCAAATATAAAAAAAAAATCGGTCCAGTAGTCTTGAAGAAAAGGGGTAGACGGCGGACAGGTGGAATTTTTTAAATTCGATTTTTGGATTTCACGTATCTTGAAACGTAAAACCTCAAATTTTAAGAGGAAGTTAAACTTTTCGTTAGCTCTATCTGCTTGGAAATATTGCTCATCTTTATTAAGAATACTAATTTCCTTTAAATATATGTTTTATGCGAAGAAAATGTATGAAACGAAACCATGAATTGATTCGAAATTCTCTAAAAGTCTTAATCAGAGACAATTTCGAATATTTTTTGTTGGTAACTTGGCGTGGAAATATATATATAAATATAAGTATTCAGTAGATAAATTTATTCGGAATATCTTTTTAAAAATTCTTTTAATTTTTTTATATATATATATAAAAATCTTTTTTTCTTTCAGGTTAGGAATAAAATGAGGGAATGAACATTTAATCCCTTAGTATTTACTGAGGCGTGTTAGCCAATACTTTAACCGTTTCGGAAGAAGTTCTCTTTGACGGTCGAGTGTTATTTGCTTATGTAAGAGGGGCGCTTTTCATTCATGACTTCCTTCTGCTACATAGTAAATGCGAATTACTCTAAATCCAACATTTACAGCAAAATATAAAAATTAAAATGTTAATCTACTTTATACATAATTCCTCCAATACATAAAACATTTCCACATTTTTTTACTATAAGAATTTTAATATGCGAATTTTGATACCGATAAAATAAAACGAAATATTCTAGATTTGTTTTATTTTAAATGTTTACAGTTTTTTATTTCATGTCAGTTCCTAGTTTTCCAAAAATGATCCCACGTAAATTAATGCCAAAAGGCATTTGTAGAAAATATCACCGAAAAGTTTTAAAAAAATAAATATTATTTTTCTATAAATTGAAAAAAAATAAATAGTTTTGAAAACAATTTTAGTATAGATAGCAGGTAAGCCTAAAATTCATAGGAACGCATAATAATTATTTCTTTATCATTATCTAAGATTACTTATAATAAACCCTAATATATATATATAAATAAAAAATAAATAAAATCGTCCTGATAACAGCGTTATGTGTCCATTTTTATTGATACGGTTAGCACACATCAAAATAATAGCAAAAGCGGATACTTGCCTGCATACCGCGAGTAAAAATATAAAACCACACAAGCCAATTTGATCTAGAATTATTTTACTGTTTAATTAACGCCTAAATTGCGTGCAAAAAATTAATGGTTAATTTATTTTACACGATTGTATATCACTTGCTAATACATACCATATAAAAAAAACCACCTTAATATCATAAAAAATTTATTTTATTTTAACGTTTTTTGTCTCTGTTTGAAATGTCAGGATTTGATAGTTCGTGATTTAACACTGTTATTTATACGAAATCTATTCCAAAAATCTTTTTTTAAACCGAAATTGAAAAGAAAATTCGATTTCAATTGCAGTCGATAATTCTTTCTTAGATACGGTAGAAATTTTCACGCTGATTCAATTTTTACGGCTACACGACATATTTTCCGGTTTGGATTTTTCGAGTTCCGTGTTTTGAAGGGTATTTTTTTTTTCTATTGGTCATTTCCCGGATAAAATATTAATTCTCTTATATTAACATTTATATAGTTTTAACAACGGGTCAAAAAAGAACCATACCCAAAAATAATTATACACTTTATATTTTTACACTTCAATAAAACACATATGCTACGACAAATATTGACAAACTTGGTTCATAATATAAACCAATGTTTCTATCTAATTGAAACAAAAGTAAGGAATGTATTAAATCGGCCAGGCAAGGTACATCTTGATTTCTTGTTGAACTTTTTATTTTAAATTATTATATTTTTTTTTATTATTCTATTTTTTTATTATTAATTTTAATTATATATTTATTAGCAATAAGTCTGGGAATTTTCATTATCTATATATTACTTTGACAATAGCGAAATAATAAATAATAATAATAATAAAGTAATAATAAATTTTACAATAGTGTCAACATAATAAATGGAAAAAAAACTTGGAAAATAAATTACCTCCGATTCCCATCAAAACTGGATTTTCAGAAAATCATTTATTAATCCCTAACAAAAAAGATTAATGAATTTCGAATTTTCGGTTGAATACCTCTTACATTGCTTTACCCTCAAATAAATCTATACTTCTTGAACATCGAAAGCTTTAGATTTATTTATAATGCCAAATATACAATACTAGTTGATAAATATTCAAATTTACAATCATATTCCAATATATAATAGTTCATTGTTTGATATATTATATAATTCTACAACTTCAACAGAGCCAGATCGTAAGCAACAGAAGAAAATGGACCGATCAACTTTCTATACCTCAGAGAAATCTTAAGAAAAATATTATTCATATATACTCATGGCGTCAGGGAGTAAATCAGAATTAGGATAAGAGCTCATTGATAATTTTTATAAATTTCTCAAATTCCGTAATATTCCTTTGGTTAAAATAAATTGGGCATGTGTAAGAGATCTTAGAATGGAACTTTCACTTGATGAAATATAGCATAAACATTGAGTTTTTAGTTTATATAGGTTCAAAAAATAATTAAGAAATAATTCTGACGCTGGTAAGAATAAGTGATTTCGGGAAAAAATAATGTAATATTTAAATTTAACGTGACCAATAATATTGATCTAATTTCTACACCACAGTGAAATCTTTCCTAATAATACTGACTCCATTAATGATGCCACAAAATCGAGTAAATAAAATGTTTAAGAAAAATTATGAGAGTAATATTTCTTTTATAGTGGTTTATGCATCTTTCAGGGTTTTGATTAAAAAGTGATAATTGCAAAGAAAAATACATAGCTACAAAATAGCAATCTCATGAATGAAGATCAAGTCATATGTTGCAAATTATATTGTGAGCGGTGACGTAATCAACTCAAAACTCAAAGTTGGTCAATTTTCTCGCTTACTGTACTTCCACCTTAAGTTCAATTCCAAAAAATATTTTTGCGATCTCTTATGCTGCATTTTCTCTGTTAAATGGTACCAATTCTTCAAATCTAGCGTTTATAGAAGCGGAACTATGAGCGTTTAAATATGACACCAAAAACATCTTACAACACCCCAGATGGAGGAACGTAATTCTTTATTAAAAAATAAATAATGCAAATAATTACAACAAATAAGACTAACAAAGACAAACAGACTAACAAATAAGACTCTTGAATTCTAAAATATCACTTGATTAAAAATTATGCAATCCATGAGGATTTTTAGAAATGGAATTTAATTTGACGTTACATAAATAATAAATTTTCTGTTTTTACTTTTACTTTATTTTCTGTACTTTTTATTTCACAGTTTAGTAACACTTATTTGCTAATGACGGTATTCAATTTAATTAATAAAATTTCCAAGAAAGCCGTTCATCAGAAAAATCTATCGAAACGTTTTTGAATATTTTAATTTTTTTTTAAATTGAGAAATTAATACTTATTAAGGGGTTTGTTCTACGCCGCATGAAAAAGTACTTTTGAAGGAGAAAGAAAAGTAAACATTTTATGAATTAAAATAAAAAAATGGAAGACTACAACACAAAGGTTCTTGAGTTCAGTACATTTTCTTGACTAACGGTTATGCAAGGAGGTGATGTACTCAACATCCACGCTCAACCGCCAGGTTTTTCTCCTAATCCATTGAAGGATCAGGTAACCACTTACCCGGGAGTCCAGAGCCGTACCCACTGAACTATCCCCTTCCCCATTTATGAATAAACAACAGCAACATTTTTTCAATTCTTAAATATTTCTTCGTTACAAAACAGGAGAAAACTAGCATCTATAAGGAAGTTAAGAAACTGAATTGGCATAAATACAGTATTTTCAGATTTCTTAACATCAATGATAGAGGTTCTTTTAGGGAAATGGACATGTGTCCTTCCTATTTATCGCTTGTTTAAGGGTCTTTAGAAATAGAATTTTACCTGACAGCATAAATATTGGCAAGCACCTAATTTTGGCATTTCGAGTTCAACGACTAACTAAACAGTACTTTTAATAGACAGACAAATGTTAGGATTTCCTTCAAGATACATAAGCGTTTAATTAAAAAATGGACAGGATTTTCCATCTACAAGGGTCTTTAGAAATGGAATTTATCCTAACATACATAAACATAATTGAAATGCAAACATAAATCCACGAGTATCTCAAATGCTAGTGAATAAATAACTCGTCAACGTTTCGCCAATAGAGGCATCATGAGGCATTAAAAGACAAGATTAGGAGTTTTTGCTCTTTTCATTATTGATAGGATCGGAAACGTGAAAATAGTAATATTAAGTATTTTAGGTTCAACTGCGAATCAAAAAAGGCTTAAGATCCAGATGGACAAGCGTTCAGTAAGGTTTTTCTCTCTTGATGTTTCCAGCGTTTAGAATAGTATTAGAAATTTATATAAATAAATATGGAGTATCAACAGTTGTTTAACTGTGAAATAATGGTTCATAAAAAAATATATTGGAAATTTTATATTTAAAAGAGGTTTTAAAAAGGGATTCAAAACAACAGACATGAATTTATAACGAAACTAAGTTGATATTTAAAGTTCAACGACGAATCAAAAATTATCCTGAAGATGATAGTCAAATTAAGCAAACAATGGACTTTTTACTTAATTCAAAAAAACTATTGGGTTTTCAGTTTCGCAGAGTTGCAAAAGAAGAATTGAAAAGTACTGCTGAAGCAAATTGGGAAGTGGTCTGACTACCTTAGAAAACACACAGTAACCGAACTTCGTTTCGCTTTCAAGAACTACCCACAATTCCTAGTTAGTGCACTTAAATGGAACTGTCCTAGCACAACACACATGTCAACCACGGAATCACTGAGGTTACACAGCACTACTTACATGGTGAATCCGTGCATCCCGGCGAGTATACATTCCAGACGGTGCTAAGGTCTCGAAGGCGAAGCTGCTAACATTGGTCTGAGCAGGGTCCTCAGGCAGGGTCTAGCCTTTTATAGCGGCCCAGGACCCGTGGAGAGGTACGTTTCTCCTGGAGGGGCAGAAGCGGAGGGGCTCCAGTCATCATAACACTTCGCCGAGGATAATGGCCAAGGGAATTCCACCGTTAAATTCCTCCAGATCTTAATTAGTAAATTAATTACAATTATTTAAAAAATAAAATAAAACTACCAGATATGCTTAACTAGACACAAAAAACATAATATAAATACAGAAGACCCATCCAGATTATCCGGATCCACTACATACGAAACCCGGATTATCTCGAACATTTTTACTTTTCTTTAAGGTACTTTTGTTTTTGTTCACAATAAATTGAAAAAAAAAAGTCCGAACGCAGCAGAACTCCATCACTAAAGTTATATTTTCACTAAAATAAAAATATAAGAAAAATGGAGGAGTGAGAAAAAAGTTAAGACTAACAAAAGACGGTTCCCTAACATACCGAAATTTTCCAATACTTTTATTATATTGTTCTGCCTCTCCGCTGACTTTAGATACAGAAAACATTTCATACCGAATTTCAGCTCATTTGACCCAATGGGAGTCACTGGAATATTACATACAAATTTTCAGCCGTATAAACTAATATAGTAAACTATAGAGATGCCCAAAACTTTAAAAAAGCCGAAATTTCGGGTAACCGCATACACACACACACATATATATATATATATATATATATATATATATATATATATATATATATATATATATATATGTGTGTGTGTGTGTGTGTGTATCAGACATCTCCAAAACCTCCGTAATTGTGCTCTAGGGGTTTTGAAAATGATAGAACACGCAGCCGAAATTGATACGAAACGCAAATTCGTAAGATGAAAGCAAAAATTCTTAATCTAAACATTTTTTTTTTTTAAATTTAGCGCAAGTGTTTCACACTTTTCTCTTCAGTTATAAAAGGCGTAGTGAATAAAACTGAGCAGATGCTCTGGTTAGAGAAGTTACACAACGGAATACATGCTTGGTATATGGAGCACGTGTTCCAAATATTTGATTAGGGGTAGCTGCTCACCTTTCTAAGCGAATAAAACTGAGAACGTGCTCCACTATGTGAGTAGGTATTCAGTAAAATGCCGATCTGCTCTTTCGTAGATTCGGAAATTTACTGAGTACCTATCACCTGAGTAAGTTCTCAGTTTTATTCACTTGGTGAGCAGGTACTCCGAATCAGTATTCAACTCATAATTGAAGCACGTGCTCTATTTACTTAGCAAGTATTCCATTATGTAACGTCTCTTTATTATCATCTAACCGGAGTATCTATTCAGTGTTTTGAGGAAGTAGCACGTGTTCAGTATTATTAACTTCACCTATTCTCATACAAACTTCCATTATAACGCTGGACTTACAATTTCTTCACCAATAAATTTTCAATACAGACATACAAGGCCTCAGTGTACGCCGGATAGAAATGAAAACAATGACGGGCTTCTTGGACAATTAATATGATATGAAATTTAAAAAAAAATTAATTTTATAGTTTCATTCGATAAAATCGAATCTATACAATTATAGACAGGCATTAATTCAATGAATATCAACATGCTGAGAAAAGCCTTCATGTTTATGAAGCTTACGTTTATATTCATGAAATCAAAATAAGCCATCATGATGGCTTAGATGAAGTTATGTTGGAGGCAAGTATTTCCAAACTTCAGGGTTTCCTTAACAAGGGCGGATTGTTCAATAGAATAGGCGCTTCTGGAACTGTTACCCCCAGAGGGAGTTCAACTCGAGTTCATGGAGGTTTTAAACCTTTGAGGTGAACCTTTGAACACTTCTTTATTAAATAACTCTGAAATGCCTCGTTTGTCTTTGCCCAAATTTGATGGTACTTCTAATTGGAATGAATTTTATAATAAATTTGTTTCCTTAGTTGATGACAAACCTCTAAACAAAAGTTATTATACCTCATGCATCATCTAGAAGGTTCAGCACGTGTTGATGTTTTGCCCTTTATAAGTAAAGTCGCATCCGGTATTGATAGAGGATTTGAAATATCAAGAGCCTCTAATTGACTAACAATTGACACTAAAGTAGAAGAGGTTAAAGCAACAAGACGCGAGAATAAAATAAAAGACGTTCTTGCAGCCATTGTTATTGAAAAATAAATTTTAAAAAAATAATTTAAAATCGAAATAAATTTCACAAACAAAATTAATTGACAATAATAATTAATTTTATATAATATTAGATATTATTAATTGACAATAATAATACCACTATAGAACGGTAGTAAATAGAGTAAATGTAAATTTAAACAAACCCAAGTGTTCAAACAATGAGTAAACAAAATAAATTGACTAAATTTTATCAAAATAAATTGAAAATACCACAATAGAACGGTAGTAGATAAAGAAAATGCAAATGTAAATAAGATCCGATTATTCAAACAGTGAGTAAACAAAAGATGAAATAATTATTTATTATAACTTGTTAATTAAAATTAAGGATAGGCATTAATTCAATAAATATCCAAAAGTTGAAAATAAGCAAAGTTTAATTTGCTTTTCTTTTCCAATTCTTCTTTTCCAATTCTTTTTCTTTTCCAAAAAAAAAAAAGAATTAGAAAGTTATATCTCATCAATTATAACGTTTAACATGATTAGGCGCAATGCTGACTTGATTTCGAAGTTAGAGATAATGTGCGTTAACTACATTAACATATATGCAGAGTTTTTTACTTCCTTGTACGAAATAAAGGAAGTATTGTAATCGCGAAAATTTTCGGTTTTCAGATTTCGACGGAAATATCCATTTTGACCATCCCTGAATCCATTTTGACTAGTTTCGTCGTGGCGACTGTACGTACGTTCGTACGTTCGTATCTCGCATTACTCAAAAACGGTTAGCTGTAGAAAGTTGTAATTTTGAATTTAGAATTGCTGTAAAATCTAGTTGTGAACCTTCCTTATTGGCCACTGCTTGATTACCGGAAGTGGTACTTTACTTGAAGGTCATAGTAGATGTCCATCAAAAATTATATTAAAATACTATACAAAACATCTCAAATTTAGTATTTATAATTCATATATTGATTTGGTAAATAGGACTTTTATATCGATATAAATGTATTTACTAGATTTCGGTTAAAATTCGTTAGCCGAAAAGGGTACTTTACTTGAAGGTCATAATAATCTTACGTCAAAGATTATATTTAAATTAAAAGAGATATCATATGTTTCGGTAATAAAGGTTACAAACGCGATTTGGTTTCCAATCCAATTAATCATTTTTATTACTTGTTTTAAGTGTTAAAATTGAGTATAAAGTACTGGTTGCCCCCCCCCCTCTCCCTCCCCATTTGGGAGATCGACAAGTCTGCAGCATGAGAATAAGATATTAGTTATATGGGTTTTTCCGCTTAAGATGTTGAAACTGTCGATTTCCAATGCTTTATCCAGCGATATTGTTGTCACGGAACATGGAAAAATATCTTGGAAGCTATTTACCTACTGAAGGAAAATGACATATAATAACGGAATGAGACCTCCAGTAACAAGAGTGTGTGTGTATCAATAGATGGATGTAGCGACGCCGAGTATCAATCTTCGGAAACTAGTAACCAAATTCAGTATCAATTTTTGAGCGACGGATTTATAATGTAATAGGCGTACAAGGAAGTCATGTGTTGTCCACATCAGATATTTTTTATAATAATAATAATAATAATACAAGGCTTAGCGAACCCGGAGGTTCGATGCCGATACCACTAATCGCTGTCTACAAATCTCGGTCCACCGACTACCTTCCAAACCCAAATTCATTAGATCACTCTTAATACTATCCTCCCACCTACGTTTCGGTCTACCCCTCGGACGTTTACCAGTCAGCTCAGCGTTTATTAACTTTTTAGGAATTCGTTCGTTACTGAGCCCAACAACTTTGCAAGCCCATTTCAACCGTCGCGATGATATCACTTCGATTATATTAACAGGGTGCATGCTCCGCAATTCCGCGTTGTGTAATCTCCTAAACTCTCCGGTTGGCTCATCCTTTTTCGGACCAAATATTTTACGCAGAACCTTATTCTCGAATACCTTAAGGCGTTGTTCGTCCTTCAAGGTTAGCGGCCACGTTTCACACCCATACAGAACTGTAGGCAAGATAATAGTTTTGTATATTCTAAGTTTTAAGTTTCTGGACAAAATGCGCGACCTAAGTAATGTTGACACCGAAAAATAACAAGCATTTCCCGCCTTTAACCGCGCCTTTATTTCCTCTTGAATTTCGATATTTTTTATAGAAAAAATATTTATATACTTAAAAATAAATTAAATATTTTAGTATTTAAACACGACTTAGTAAACAACTATTTTACTACCATATGTATCAAGAATAAATATTATTCCAAACAAAAATTTGATAATGATTTATTAAACAGCTTTTTGAGAAAATATTCCTTATGTCAACATGTATTAATTTAGTTATTGAATAGTCTGTATTTCATACTTAATGGTCTCAAAAAAGGGGATGCCTTGGCATGTCTTCTCTTTAACATCGCATTTGAGGAGGTCATGGGAGATTCCAAGATACAGACCGGAGGGCATATCTTTAATAAAGAAACCCAGCTCCTAGCATACGCTGAGGATATTGATGTCATGAGTAAAATAGAAAATAGACTAAAAGAAGCATTCACAGGCCTCGAGGCAAATGCTAAACGAATGGGATTGCCGAATAATGAAAATAAGACAAAGCATGTGACTACAAACAATACAGCAATGCAACACACCTTCAAATAAATAATTATAAATTCGAAAAAGTTAATGGATTTGTATATCTGGGAGCATACTCCGAAAATAGCAATTCCAAAGAAATCGAAACAAGAATTTTGTCAGCTGATACCATGGATTAAATAAGCATTTTAGATCCAAACTGATACCTAAGGAAACAAAATTAACCCAATACAAAACCTTGATAAGACGATTATTAACCTTTGGTTCAGAAAGCTGGGTTGAAGGATGATGAGCAGAGAATTCGGGGAAAAAATATTATCTTTCAAGATGTTAACAGAAATTTCTAATTTTAATTAAGTACCCCATTTAAGTGTATTTATAAAAAATTATAATGTTTAATGGCATATATTTTTTTTAAACTCATAGTATGAAAGGAAACAGTTGGCGTAGCCCATTACAACTTAGGAATTATATGAAGTAAGCAGCAAATCGTCATGAGAATTGTTCCGGGGAGACCGCCGCACATAAGGGTCTAGTATAGGCCCATACGCAGAATTTTTTTTAGAAGTGGAATTTCAAATCTTTTTCAGGAGGGGAGAGATAAATATGAAAAAAGCATATAATCACCTAAATGTGTATAGTCGCCAAATTCGGTGTCAGATTTAAGGATGAGCATGAAAATTGGATCAGAAACTATTTTTTTTATTTTTTTATTTTTTTCATGTCCCCTTATTTGACGCTTCTGAACTCTATATTAGCTAGAGATTCCCCTTAATATTTATTTATAGATATGCATTTTAAGGAGTTCTATTACACATCTTTAGCTTTTATTAATGATTCATAATTTCGAATTATTACTTAGGTGATGGGACTCACCTTTCATTTTGGGTCGATCTTACCAAACTAATACTAAAAAAAATTTTTTTCGTACATTTAGGGGTGAGGAGGGGATATATTCTCCTGATCTCCTCCCCTCTGCGCACGTCACTAGTCTATATCGCACACAATACCTTATTTTTGATTTTTGATTATTTAAACAAATTAATCATATTTAAAGAAACTAAATCAAAGATCGAACCCAAGAATGCAAATAAAAGGCACATTGACTGTTTATAACTATCACATAACCCAATATATTCGTTTTGGTCTCAGCCAATGTCAGATCCTCTAAGGAACAAATTTTTTGTCTTATAGCTCTAAAGTTATAATTTTTTTGTTTGAAATAAGCACCTAAAATTTCGGTGTTTGAAAGGAGGATACTACGCCGAATTTACGGACCAATTCACGGACAAATATATTAGAGATAATTCCGTGGTACGTGACAGCGCGCTGTATGTAAGGAGTGAATTATTCAAATATTTCAAATCCAAAGGCAGCAGGTAACCATACGATAACAATGGCCGGTACTGGTAGACAGGAAATCCGATAATAAAGCTGGAAATTAAAACTTAAACAAAATTAACTCTAAATATGTGAAAATAGCAAAAATATTCGAGAATAAGTTCGAAAATATAAAATAATGAAAAAATTAATCTATTTAACTCAATAAATTTGAATATGAATGCTTCTGGCAGGACTCAAGGAGCGTTGTATTGCCGAAAGGTAAGGTAGAGAGAAAAATGAAATAAATCTGTTCGTAATCTTTTGGTTCTCCTTTATACCGTTTCGCGACATGCTGTCTGTATAATCATAGACGCACGCGACATTGAAGAGCAGACTGGCGCCAAATATCCAACGCCATATTGCTTATACTTCCAGGTACAGCAGTAACCCTATACAAAACCTTAGTAAGACCAATATTACCTATGGTTCAGAAAGCTGGGTTCTAAAGAAGTTCTGCTTTGAGTTTACAAGATTTTCTTCTCAATTTTCCCAATTATTGTTCAATAATTTGAAAGAGTTGAGTTTTTATCATTAACGGATCCTTTTTATTTAATTTTAATATTTGAAAGCTCTGCAATGGTAAATCACATTTTTATTATTTTCCAAGTTTAAATGCAGTTAAACGAAGGATCGTGAAGGTGCGATATGGAAAGATTTCAATCATATTTTCACTTTCATATTATTTCAATACATATTGTAATTATAAGAAATTGACTTACAGGTTCCTCCGTCATTGGCGAAAATTTTCCCAAAACAAATACACCACAAACTGTACAGTCGTATTTATCCCATGAATTTCCACTATGATATTCTTTTCATAACTTGACACCATTCTATCTTCTTTTCACATCCCTGAAGCAAGCAAAAACTGTAGGCCAAAACGTCGCCGCACATAAAAAGAAGTAAACAAAATATTTACGGCCTGTTTTATTTCTGACCTACACACCAACCTTTATCTCCTAAAAACCATTTTACTGAACTCGAGTGAGCCTGGATCACGTAAGTGATCTCTTCTTTTTTTTTTTTTTTTTTTTTTGGCTGATTACCATATCGACCCTTTGGAATGGCAATGTTCCAACTGACAAAACCGAAGAAGATGAGGGTTCTATCTGATTTCTGCTACAAGTAGAATCTACTCGTGCTCCAATATGTGAAGAAATAGGCGAATTACAGGAATGGATCATCAGATACCAATTTTTTTTTAGTTTTCAAAGGTTGTTTTTTTACAAAGAATGAGGTAGGGAGGGAGGTTAATCAGCTATGTTGCCATTGCAAGACAATGTTATTGTGAATGCTCTTTACAGTTCCCAGTAATTAAAATCGACTAATACCATGCCAAAAAATCACTACTGTAGGTGGAAAGATAACTGAATAATGAGTTAATGAAATTTTGACATCAGTTTACTCGAAACATATAGATCGGGAGACGAGGCCAAAAACGTGTCTGTTCGGTAAATAACAAGACGATTTTTATTATTTATTTTAAATTAAACTAGGCTTCACGGCACACTACTGACATGTCCCGTGGTTTAGTGTGGTGAGGGAGTCTATGATACGACATTAAAGGGAGCAGTTTGCTTGAGAGTCGCCTTCTCATTAATTTACATTTTGCTGTGGTTTCAAGTATGTGCTTTGTCTCAAAGTGTGTGGAAAAGATCTTTTTCATCTATTGGTAGGCCTGCTGGTATAATCGTCACAGTTAAGGGTAAAAAAAACTCTCCTTTCCTTTGATACCTCACTGTCATTTTATTTCTAGATTTTTTTTTGTATCCCCTTATGACTTCATTGAGTGGCCTATTATACCTAGTTAAACCTAGTTATTAATTATCTAAGTTATTGTTTAATTATTTAATTTATGTATTTTCATTTTATTTATTTATTGTTTATTTATTTAAGTTATTAAGTTATTAATTTTATTTATTTTCTATGTTGATATTTAATATGTACAAATTTTACAGTCCACTTTTAATATCGTACAGTCTGATCGTGTGAACAGAAAATACTCTCACCATAGATTGAAAATATGAACGTCTGCAACCCTAGATCGGTTGCTATCTAAGTTTTAGAGGTCAACGAATTCGTCATTTTCATCACTTTGTTTCAGATTTTCCTCAGTAACTCGCTTTCAATGCATTTTATTCAAAACACAGACATCACCAATTTGAAAGAACGTCAAATTTCCAACAAGTTTTATCTGTGATATTTTTTTAAAATTCGGAAAAACTAGTGAGATAGTTTGGGACCGCAAACATCTGCAAAATGTTTTTTAAAAACACAAAAAGTTAGATATTCAGTGTTTTCGGCTTAATAACTATTTTTAGTGCATAATGAATAATAACCTGTCTTCTAGAGGATTAAATTTTCTACAATATTCATAGAAAATAATTATTATTACTCTCAACAGACACCTAGAAATATTTAAATAACAATTTATGAGAAAGTGTACTTTTATTTCAGATTTTCCTCAGAAACTAGCTTACAGTACATTTTAGGTAAAACTTTGTCATAACATATTTTTAAAAACGTTAAATTTTCAACAAGTTTTATACCTAATTTATTTCTGTATTCCTACTGAAATACAGAACCATAAAAATCTGCAAAATTTCAAGAAAACGCAAAATGTTATATATTCAGCGGTTTCCACTTAATGACTATTCTTTAGTAAAATTTTGTACAAAATGCATAAGAACAAATGTTTTAGAGCATTGGATTTCCTACAAGATTCACACAAAATATTTATAATTACTCTCGACAGACGCCAAGAAATATTTAAATAATTTTTGAGAAAGTGGACTTTTTCAGATTTTCCTCAGTATCTCCAATAGTTGTTTCAAATATTAAAAAATATACAGATAAAACTTGTAGGAAATTTGACTTTCTTTAACATTGTTGATGTCTATGCTTTACATAAAATGTACTGGAAGCGAGTTCCTGAGGAAAATGTGAAAAAAAGTGACAAAAATGACCAATTCGTTGACCTATAAAATTTTATAGCAACCGATCTGGGGTGGTATACGTTCATATTTCCAGTCTATGGTGAGAATACTTTCGGCCTACACGATCAATAATTTTCTTGAGATCATAAATCATAACCGGCCTCAGCTCCGGTCTAATACGATGTGTTAGTAGGACCCTAGTCACTACAAGCGTTTGACATGCCACTTTAGGTAGTAGATGACGCAGTAAACAGAACTTTATCGGATTTTCAATCCAAAGAGATATTATAACGTAAGAGGTGGAGTTAACAACCTCTAGCAGGTCGCTGAGAGACCAACGATTAAGTTCAAAGGACTGCTTATGGATGCTGGAAGTTACAACTCAGTTTAAACATCAGAAAGTTGTCGTCGACATTCTGAGGTCACGTTTACTCATTTATCTTGCCGACAAGGTAGGAAAACTGGCCTCTTTACTTAATATTATGGTGGAGATTTATGAGTTCCATAGGGTACAAGAGTTAGAGTTTACTAGAGAACTTTGTTTGAGGAATGTGACAACAATTTTCTACTAGCGTTCCCTTGCGTAGTAATACTCTAGCCCGGTAAATTATTTTATGGTATGTCCATTGTTACATATCAAATCGATTTAAGATTCATTTACTAATAATTAAATATATCATATTAATAAAAAATAAATTAAAAAGGAAAACCATTGACAATAAATAATTGCTAATATATACTAGGTTGTTACAAAAGTCCTTGTGCATGAACACAACCCTTAATTCCAACTCCCATAATTAATCCTATAAGAATGTTTTTGTTCCTACTATTTATGTCAATGTTTGCTTTGACTAATCCTTTAAGACTTGAGTTCACTTTATGGAATCATTTAGATTTAAAAAAAAAAAATGATCACAAGTGACGAAAACTGGATATTAAAAAAAAAAATCTAGCAAACATAACCAGTGGGAACGGCCAGGCGAAGCTGCACAACCGCAAGTCGCCAAGATCGGTTTGGGAAAAAAGTGATGCTTTGTGTCTGGTGGAACTTCGAAGGCGTTTTGCGTTTTGAGCTTGTTCCTGATGGTCGAGTAGTGGACTCAAACCTTAACTGTGAACAGCTAGACAGAGTTAATGCATTTTTGAGCGCAAAGTACCCCGCTTTGGTCAACAGGGACCAAGCCATTTTGCAACCGTCTCTGCATACCGTTCTCTTACGATCAAGGAAAAATTATCGGAACTGCAAGGAGTAAACGTATTGCCTCATCCTGCGTATAGCCTAGATATTGCATCATCAGATTATGGTTTGTTTAGATCAATGGCTCATTTTTTAAAAGGTCGGATCTTTGATTATTACGAGGACGTAAAAATTGAATGTGATGTGTTCTTTGCCTCAAAACCAAAGGAGTGGTACCGGCGTCAAACCCAATTACTGGCAGAAAGTTGGATGAAAGTGTTGAAAACAATGGACTTTACTTTGAAGAGTAGTATTCAATAATGTTTAAAATATGTAATCTGAAATAAAACTATACTAATGCGCAAGGACTTTTGTAGCAACCTAGAAGATTTCAAGAGCAAAGCTAATACCAGTAGATAACAGCAAAGTCAACGTTTCACCAACTCAGACATCACCAGAACGGAAAAATATCGCATATATGAAGAGACTAATGAATTGCTTCATTAGATTCGTCTTCGGAATCCCCAGGCGCTCCCACGTCTGGAGATAAAGCCGACGTTAAAGTCCATACCAATGCCGAGTTAAAGTGGCTTCAACCTGTTTCCGACGGCAATACTTCCTAGGTATTTATCTTTTCCGAACCATCAAAACCAAAAAGCCTCCTTATATTCTTGATCTGTTCACCCCGTGTTCCTCTGTACACTCCTTAAACACCAGATCCCAGCCTATAAACTTGTATATACCCTTTCATAGAACTGCCTCTTTCAAAAGATCCTTTACCTTTCGAGCTACTTCATTTTGGAATTCCTTACCCAACTCAATTCGCAAATCCTCATCCTTAACCTCCTTTAAACATCTATTATTTCTCCACCTCCTTAACTATCAATCTTCCGCATTTATGTAAGTACTGTAGTTATATTTATCCTCATTTTATGTTTATATCTTATATTTACTGTTTATAGTTTTATGTTTATTATTATTACTATGTCTATAGATTGTTAGTTATTGTCTATTGTTAGTAGACAGGTGTACACATATATTTAATTACGATTTAAATGCCTGTAATTATTAAAACTTCCTTTATTTTATTTCACTACTTAACTTTTCTTAATTACTGTATGCAAGCTAGACAAATAGTACTACTACTGAACATTTCTGTTATTCTAAGTCCCAGAATAAAATTATATTTTCATATGTGGAATTGAGGCTGCATAACTCACATCAACAGTCCTAAAAGACAGACCAACAAGAGACAGCACATCACTTCAAGACAATTCAACACATACTGAAAGAAGCGAAAGGTAGCATAGCAACAGCTGAGAAAGGTCTTATTCAAACATATGACCAACATGAAACAGAAAACCATAAAATCTACATACTTAACAACAAAAAATGTACTAAAATGTCTTTAAAATAATTTAAAAAAACGAATATAAAGGTTAATAGTTCATACTGAAGAAAAATAAAGTTAAAAAATGCAAAGGAGATAAAGCTAAAATCTTTTCAGGAGACAAAAAAATAACTTTACGTTTTACTTTTAACTACCCCGTTGCTAATCATTTTTTTATCTCTGAGCCTTTTTACTTCTCTGACCCCTATATTTGTGTTGATAAGATTTAATTTTGCAAATATGCTTCTGGTAGATTAATAAAACTAAATACATTTTTTTTTTCAATCAACACGACTAAAAGCGAACATAAATTATAGAGTTCATCATCATACCAACAAGATTGCCGTCAATAAAAAAAAAAAAAAAAAAAAAAAAAAAAAAAAACAATACACTAATAAGTGAAAATTATTTTTATAGTTCCAACGTTTGGGCCTAAGTTAAAACAAAATAAGATAAAAGCCAATAAAGAATGAAAATTTAGGCAGACAACAGATATATAGATAAATAATATAATGGCATGCAAATATGAAAGTATAAAAATTATTATCTATTGTGAAAATAAGCAAAATTGAATATGAAAAATTAAAACTATAATATTAAGAAAAGAGTGAAATAATAAGAGATTATACTTGAATACGTACAAAATTCCTGTGTAGGTCAGAATTATTCTTTTATTAAGAATATTATACATCAACTCATATTCAAGAAATCATTATTAGAGATTGGTCTTTAGACAGTTAGCACACTGTAGATTGCCTAAATTTTATTTATAAAGAATTAAAAAAATAAAATAAAATAAACATAAAAAATAAATAAAATAGCTGTAATAAAATTACAAGTAGTATTTCATAATAGATTAATAAATACTAATGACACCTATTGAATCCTTTATAACTTAATACAAATTATATAATAAAAAAAATTATATTTATCTCATACGTACTAAATATACATAAGTAATCATACATAAGTAATACTTAATACATAATTTACCATTCATATTATTATTCGCATTGTTAGTGATATTACAAACAAAATTTTAACATCAACTAAAATTAACCCATATTTGTAATTTCTTGCTAGTTTTCAATGTCTTATAAGGCTATCCCAATTTTCACAATTTAAATAATCTCTAAGTTCATTACAGTTTATTTGATTTTTATAAAAATATTATTATTATTTATGAGCCAATTTCCACTCATGGCTGTTGAGCCATCTTGTGATATGCTGACCAGTATAGACGAGCTTCTGTGTAGACAGGGTATCTTCTTGCGAGTGGTCCAGAGTTCTGCAGGTTCTTAGATCATCGGCATCCATAGTTTCGTGGCCGAGGGCATGCTGGACAGTTCGGAACTCGTGTTAAAAAAATTGTGATTTACAGGAGTTATCGTCATACATTGGATTACAACTTTAATTTTGAAGTTTTTTTTCCAATAGCCTTAATATTCCTCATTAAGATATACTGACCGCTACTCTAAAGTTTCATGGATAAGTTTTATAGAAAAAATTGAAATTTTTAAAATCAAATTTTTGGACATCGGGTACCCTAAAGGGTGCAAATAAAATTAGACCTCGAAACATTTTTTTTTTTTTTATGATATCCATGCTTTCTCCAAGATAAGCAGTTGTTAACAGCAGTGTATTTATAAAAGTTTGATCAACCAAATGTTGTTCTTCGATTTAAGTATTCATCAGTCAATATTGAAATTAATATTTCTTCATAGCGGTTGAAGAGGAACGTTGTGGTTTTGCTCCTCGAACGATTGTAATGAGACATTGTACCACTTTTGCGAATGATCGAGCTAAAGCTCGCGCGGGAAAATGTCCCATTAAAGCCGCTTACAATTTAAAGTACCAAATAAGAACTCTGTTACAATTTAAACTTTGGCCTTTTCTACATTCACTCCTAATCTTATAATAGTTATGGATGGCCGAAGAAGTTTCATCATCCGATTACAATCTTTATTTAATTAACAGAGGACTATTGATATCAATCAATCAAATACTATTAACTAAAAGTCAAACATCTTGGTACTCGTATTGCCTTAAATCAAATTGTTTCATAAAATACCCATATTATCCAAAAGGAAAAGTCTAAACAACAAGTTTTCCTTAGAGTTTGTACTTTCCTTATGACCTTGGTAAGAAAAATAGTGTAATGAGGTAAAATTTTCGATGCGCAGTTTTCAACGGATCTATGCGTTTCAGCACTCCTTGATTCCAATTTTTTTTTCGACCATTGGTCTGTCTGTGCCAATATTGAAGGGTGGACCGATTTTTTTTTTGTTTTGGTTTGTATATCGAATCGGGTACCCATTGCACAATAGCCGAAAATCCTATTTTTCTGTAGACTGTAGCGCCGAAAAGGCTCTAACGAATTTTATGAAACTTGCCTAAAGTCTTCTCCATAAACTATTCATATACATAGTATATCCCGGAGAGAAAGCCGAAACAAATTTATGACGAATTGAATAATTTATTTGCGAATAACTCAAAAAGTATTCATTTTATAGTTAATTGTCCAAATCTGATTTGAAAGACAGTAAAAAAAAAAAAAATAAAATAAAAAAATGTTTCTGATAAAAGTAATAAAGTAAGCATCAATCAAGTAATAGTGCAAATTAATATTCATCCATATTAGTTGGAACTGGAAGAGTTTAGTTCCAAATTCAGTAACTTCTCCATGTGCTATGGCGCCAGCCGAGAGTGCAAGTCACTGAAAAGGCTCTTTGGTGATAAGTAAGAGATCCATAGCATTTTAGTTTTTATTTAGAGCTATTTAGTATTTCATAACTTTTATTTATATAAAAAATATAGCAAATAGATAGAATAAAACCAAATTTTTATTCAGTCTGATTTTTATTTTTTGAATGAAATTATCAAGAGTTAATCATTATTTTTAACTGAAAAACTTATCACTGAGAGAGTGATAATTATTTTTAATAGATTCAATCAAGCTGAAAGATAGATTTTCATGCATAAATCAGGCATGATTTTTTAATTTAAATATTCACTTCTGCACTAGATATGTACTTTACAGTTTCATAATTTATCCTGAGCTTGTTTCTAAGCCAAAGAGAATGTTCGCGGTGGATATCTTCATTAGGTTGATAGTACAAAGCTTAATTGGTATGAGACTGATGAGGAAAGCCAGATGAGATATTTGACTTACAAACGAACTCCAAATAGAGGCACATCTTCAACATGCTGCA
Organism: Rhaphigaster nebulosa; assembly: GCA_948150685.1. Taxonomy (NCBI): domain Eukaryota; kingdom Metazoa; phylum Arthropoda; class Insecta; order Hemiptera; family Pentatomidae; genus Rhaphigaster; species Rhaphigaster nebulosa. The sequence continues at coordinate 26,397,081 of OX411312.1, forward strand.
CCAAGAAGAAGAATGCTCCTAGTTTTCCTTCTAAACTTGAAGAGTCAACTCTCTCGGTTAAAAGCGCAGCAATACATCACAAAATCAATTTTACTTTATATGATTTTCCAATTTCTTTAGCAAATAAGTTAGCGGATGTTGTAATCAGACGAGAAAAATTATTGGAAATTATAGGTAATTAACGGCCTCCTAAATCCCCACAAAATCAATTTAAAATCCTATCTTCTTTTAACCCTTGAGTGGAGGCGTGGGATACTGGTGTCTTCAAAGCAATATACTTCATCGTGTATTAAAATTGTGGATATAAAATTTGAGGCCATTAACCACTCAATATTTTATATACTTTATTTTTGTCAATAATATTAATATATGGATTGAGATATTATTAAAAAAAATTACTACTTAATTACAATAACAAGAGTTTTTGTTCTACATAAAATGCACTACAATTTGTTTACAAAATTACTCAATAATAATTTTATAATATAATTATAATTACTTAGGTAAAGTTATAATTAGTATAATTACTTAGGTAAAGTTTTCATAAAAACACTAGTAAAGCTGAACTTTTTTACAACATTCCATCACTCTTCTTGCATGCTTCTCTGGGAAATTTTGAATTTTGAACGAGTCAAAATTCATTGTTCTTGATAACCTAGACTCAATAGACAACAATTTATTTACTCTTAAAACTATAAACAGCATACGTATTTATGAATTAGGCGACACTGTCAGAGTATCATAAAAATACGTGATATAATATTTTAAAGTTTGAAATGATTTTATTATTTCCGTATATTTGTTCCGCACACTTTTAGAGGGTAAAGATTTAATTAATCAACTCGTATCGAATCCCCGGGCTTCCGGAACTTGCCTCCCTCCCGGCCCCTCCCCTACGGCGGGTCAGGGCATCACAGGAAATGAAATGGCTGACCGAGAGGCTCTAGTCCACTCAGATCAAGATATAGAGCCTTACCGCTTCAGAACTCGCCCTCCCGCAGAGAGAAAACATTAATTAAAGATGGCAGTCGGTATGGGATGAAAGCCCATGCAGTAAATTAAAGTACATTAAGAGAAGTGTATAGCCCTGGATTATTTCCAGCCGTAGTAAAAGCCGTAAAGGATCAGTAATTATTCGCCCTATAAAGGGACATAAGAAACTCGTTTATTTTTATTTACAATGCTCTTTATGTTTTTATCAACACTAAACTTAAAGAAAATAATTGTGTGACTGCCATATACAGAAGAAAAAAAAAGAAGGAAAGTGTAGAGTAAGGTAAACACATGAATACACAAATACGGTAGTACTGATTCTTTTTCTGGCTCTCAGGAGCGATGGATTTTAACGAGTGAGGTGCCAAAAGAAAGGGAATTTCATGAAGATTTGAAGAACTTCAATTGCTGAATTCTTCCTAGTACTTTAATAAGAGTGATGGAAAACTGGAGAGTTTTCGGAATGTCGGAAGCTCTGACGGATGTCGGAAGCTCCGACGGATGTCGGAAGCTCCGACGATGGGGAGTCGGTGGATCGCGAATGGACGGGTCGGATTTTAAAGATTTGAAGATGGAATTATTGGTCCAGCGTTTTAAAGCTCTAAAACCTACCGTTTTTGAGATAACGCACGATATAGTTGTCGCCCGGTCCTATGCCAGTTTGCGTACGTATCGTTGTCATGACGACTTCATATTTATGGGAGCAATTTGAGTTTGTATACAAAAACTTTTTAGAAAGTTTGAAAAGATTATTTTGTAAATTTGGCTTCTGTGAAAGATAGATGAGGTTATATATTCTGTCCCATGTCTAACCCTAAAGAGCACTGCTAACTCTGAATACCGCAAATGGAAAATGGTACAGCTGAGTCTAATTGCTTGACTGTTAAACTGAAGAGATATTTTCCAGTGGGGCAAGCTAATTACTTATTAAGTAAACTGTTAGTTCAACATAGTCATTATAAACAATGTAGTTTCACTTCCAGATGTGTATTTCGAATAAACTTTCTTGGTAATATTATACTGTTTTTAGAGGAATAGACATGTTTCTTTAATATCGCTTACATTTCTAGGGAGAAGAAAGACTGATATATAATTCGAGAGTTCTCGCCCGGGTATTATGGTAATGTACGAAACGCACTCGCGTAGCAGAATAAATAGATAAAGTCTTCAATATAATAATTAGAAGGGAGAAAAAATTGTTCATCCGAATGTTTAACAAACAAAGACAAGATGTAAAAAGATATAGATAAAACAACTGACCAAGCTCAAAACTAGGGACGGGAACAACCGGTTGGTTTACCCGATAAACCGGATTTATCATTTACGTTCATCCTACATACGACCGATTATTTCCATAACTAGTTATTTTTAACAGTTTTCACCGCCAGGTTAAATCTGAAAAACCCGGATAGAGAGATAATCTATATACAAAAGCTTATTTCAGGAACAATAATATTTGGAATCTTCAAAAGAGTTAATGAAGTCCAGGATTTTAAGGATAATGACCATACTTACTTTCCGAAATAAAAAATAAATCTGTATATTGATACTCTCTGAATAGCTGTTCAAAAGGGTTGTAAACAACTTAGGAGGCCAACCAACCGCGTTCATCTCCGAATTTTTTATTTTATCTCTCCGTGGATGATTCTATTAGGCTTTTATAAATTCAGAAGCAAGAGATCACGCAGAGTATCTGGTACAAAAATTGATTATTTTCTGACCAATTCATTTGAACATATGGTAAAAATGGAACAGTGCAATACGAAGAGAAGGCTGATGGGCATTCATCTTTACCCCACATCGGAAATAACGTACAACTCTAAGTTAAAAAATAGATGTTTTTTTCTTTGTTAATTTTGTAACAATTATTTTATTTTATTTTTTCAAGGAGTGGTTGGGGGTGCGGTCAGAAATGAAACACACAGTTAGGCAATACGATGTATTAATGCATTCCGAAGTTTCGGCCTAAGTTGAAGGCCTTCATCAGGGATAAGCAAAACAAGATGGATGAATAATAGAATAGAAATACAGGATAACATGAGAGAATATGAAAAATTACAATAGCTTACATTAAAATATGATAATTTAAAAAAAAAGTCTGCCAATCAGGTCACTATCACCTCAACATTTTTTTGGATACATAATATTTTAACGTAAAATCGACGGGACAATTGAATCTACTTTGTACACAAACCCCCAACTTTCCTTAAATTTAGGGACTAATTGTAAGAAACGTTTTAAGGAAAATATGTTTGAGCATGCGTAAATGAAAGTAGCGGATAGAATTTAAAAAAAAATTATTATAAATCATTTTTTTACGAATACTCAACTTTGTTTTCAAACCAACAACATCGAGCCAAATCTGATGAGCCGTTTTCGAATTATAGGTGTTACAAGAAAAATGTGTTAATGCATGCATATGCAAAAGCAGTGGATGGAATTTGATAAAATTAATTGTGGCCAACCCGCACAATCTCTGAAAATTTCATCAAAATCGGATTAACGGTAGTAGGTGTTATGCCCGTCACACGGATTTAACTACACAGGCTAAATGTGTTCCTTGATGTCTAAAACGTAAAATGCGAGATAAAAAAATAAAACAGTTTCAGCGTGTTTTATTTATTGTTTTATCGGTTCTTAGGGCCCATTGGAACGAACGCCAACACACGTGTATTTTTTTGGATGTAGAATTACCACGAAAAAAATGGTTGAAATCGGTGACGGTTTTGCATTTCCACGCTTCAATTAGTCCAGCTCCTATTATTTTTTAGTGTATTTTTACTGTTTATATGTAATATTTACTAGTATACCCGAGCGAGAATTCTCGAATTAGATCTCTATCCTTCTTCTAATCTCTAATATCATACATTCGAAGTATACTCGATACTAGGGAAACATATTTATTCATATAAACAATAGAATATTACCAAGATAGTTTATTTAATACACACATTTGGTGAAGCTGCATAGTTTATAATGACTATGTCGAAGTAGCAGTTTATACTTAATAAATAATTAGCTTACCAATGGAAAATATCCCTTCAGTTAAACAGTTGAGCAATAAAACTCAGATACAACATTTTCTATTTATAGTATTCGTATTTAACAATGCCCTATAAGGTCGGAAATAGGAAAGAATATATAATATATAATCATTCATAACCTAAAAACAACATTCACTCTTATTAAAATGTTGTATACAATCTCAACTTGTTTTTACAGGTATAACGGCATGTACGCAAGCTGGCATAGGGCCCTTGCGGCTCTATATCGTGCGTGATCTAAAAAACGGTAGGTATTAGGGTTTTAATACAGTTGATCAATACATGCTACAGGAACGTATATGATCTTGATGGCTTCCTTGAAAACTTTAAAACCCAGCTTATACTTCTCGATCCGCAGGCTCTCAGTCGTCAAAGCTTTGAAACCTTCCACTTTTTCTATCACTTTTATTTAAGCCCTTGTAGGAATTTAAGAATGGAAATCGGGATTCGTCACTTCTCCGTGAAATTCCCTTGCTTTTGACACCTCATTCATCAAAATCCATCGCTTCTGAGAGCCGGAAAAGGAATCTATACTACCGTATTATATAGAAATACCGTATTTCAGAACAGCTGCATAGTTGATAATATTTTGCTGTAAATTCTCAGAAAATCTTCCTACGATTACAGATCTAATTTTTTTAAACAATTTTTTCAATTTTTTTATTTTGTTTGTTTACAATGACGTCTATAACGAGATATGAAAGGGTCAGAAGCCAACGGGTCCAAGTAATAAATATTATAATATTTAATTAATTTATAATATTCAATAAATATTTAGTTATTTTCAGTCAAAATATTTACAATCCAAAAAAAAAATTCTGTTTTTTTTCTCTTAAATTTCCTTCTTTTTCATTTTTTTTCTCTTTATCAGTTAAACCATCATAATTTCATAAAACAGTAAAATTTTACATAAAGTCATGCTTCGCAGAGAAAAACAAAATTATAAAATGCTTTAGGAAATTATGCTTTACTATATAAGTAAAATAAAACTATAATTGAACAATGACAAAAATGTTAATAAAAATTAAATAAAGAAAATGGAGGCTTCCTTGAACAAAAAGTCAGTGTTGTGGTGTGCCAATGAGATTAATGACCATTAATTATTTGTAGTGTAGTCTACCCACTGAATATTATTAAGAATCACTAGTTATGATGAAAGTATTATTATTTTTGAACTTCTAATATTCGTTACTGGATGGATGTCAATCATTGATACATTTAAGAAAATACAAAGGAGATACAAAAGCGAGTAGATAAACAGAATCAAATTACGACCAAGCTAAATGCGGAGAATTATAAAATAAATTATAAGATGTGAAAAGCAAACAAAAAAGAAAATAAATATGAACAAACGTTTCAATGGGATTAAAATTAAGTTGGCATATTAAAAAAAAAAAAAAAAAAAAAAAAAAAAAAAAAATCTGCATTGCACTAATGAAACTCAAGAGACTTAAAAGAGCTTAACTTTGCTAATTAGGGCTCGTTGTGCTTTACAATTTGTAAAGTGAAATATTTTGATTATTTTTATGAATATTAAAGTCAAAATTATGATAATAAATCGAGGAATAATTAAGAGATTTTTTCTAACGACCCTAAAGGAATATTAAAAAGTATCTCATTTGTATATTATTAAACTCATTATTTTATCTACCAAGCAGTAGAGAGGAAGCGATTATATATTATGTATGTTGGTTGATTTAGGAGAATGCAGTATATATAAAAATGAATGCAGGCTGAAAATATTTATAACCTCAATTTTGTTATTGTTATTTTTAATATAATTATTTACTCTGTATAATTGGACTTGGTCCAGTTGGACTTAATTACAGCATTATATGCATTTTAATACTTTTTGAAGAATGTATATGGTTATATGGTATACTAGAAATTAAAAAAAAAAAATAGATTTCACAGTTTGCTATGTTGCAAATTAAACTAAATAAGAGATTTTTACAGAGATGCCTGAGGATGGTTTAAAGACCAAAAATTTGCATATAAATAAATAAACTTGGTGAAATAGTACCAGACTGCATTTATTTTTATATATTCTCATATTTTTATTTTATTTCGTTTGTTCAAGAGTCAATAATAACAAAATTATTTTTATGAAAAAACTAATCCAAATAAAATGTGTAAATTTTGATTATAAATTTTTTTATGCAAATAAAAATATTATAACCCATCGAAACATGCATTATTTAATGCACAATATGTACAATGAAAAATATGGTTAAGGACCCCTCTATAACGGGCACTAATACTTACCGGACAATTTTTTAATATACAGGCATTCCAGAAACTAAATAGAGGAAGATAGATTTCAAGGCTAGTGCAAGGAATTTCACCAAAACACATATTCCTTTATTAAACTAATGTCTATGAAATTGGTTTAAATTCTTATAATATTATGGGTCATTCTCTGAAAAAATGATTTTTTCTACGTAATATTTTTTGGAAAATCACTTCTTCTTCATTGTAGAGGACTGTGAACGAATAATGTTCGCAGCAGAGCAGAACTAGTGCCAGATCCTTCAAAAATGAGCCGTGAAATTTTAATACGGACGTTTTTAATTTTTTTTTTCCAAAAATCTTTCAAGAACAAAATAGTTGATTTAAAGCTCACCATCCGCAGACAAAAATCCAGAAGAACTCATTTACGTAACACTTTCATAATATAAAATTACATTTTAAAAGATTACATTTTTTAAAAATATATTTTATTGAGTACCTCTTCAGTAGAATCCTCACCAACGTAGACAGTTTCTAATAAATATGTAGTTGGATCTTCGACTTCAAGTTGTTGACTTTCGCTTCTTGATAGTGCATCACAAGTGTAAAGGCTTTACTAATGTCTCATCAATCTGGCAAGAAAAAAGGCTGGAAGCCAGATTAATGAAAAGCAGATGAATGAGAAATTAAAATGTCCTGTATGTATTAAATATTTTACTCAAGTAGATTAAGATTTTTTGAGGTTAATACTCAAAGAGGGTTAATACTAAAAAAAAAAAAAAATTAAGTAAAATATTTATTCTCCCTGAGCTGACTAAAGCCAGATGAATGAAAAATTATAAGAAAAATGCGCGGTATGTCATAAAGACCACGCAAATAGATAAAGATTTTGTGAGGTTGTTTCAAGGTAAATACAGCCAAAAAATAAAATTAAATACTTACTCACGGTGAGCTGACTAAAGCCAGATGGATAAGAAATAAAAAATTCACGAGCATATATTGTAACTTCACTCATCAATGACAAGCCTAAAGGCAATTGCATAGCAACATTTCATTGATTAATGGAAAGAGAGATAATCAGAGCTACCAACGATAAAATTCCCTCGCACAGGAGTATAGAATGTGAACAGGCAATGCCAGATTAATGAGGTAAATCTTGGGGATAAACCTATTTTTACTCCTCTAATACCGTAATTATGTATTAGTTTGGATATGATTACTGATATTTTTTATAGAAGGCATTTTAATACTGGCCATCAGTTTATCTGTTAAAATCATTGGTTACCCTTGAAACTACCAGATTAATTAGAAACGGATAGTTTGACGAATGATAAAACTGAATGAGAAAGATTTAGGAGTTTGAGCTCTGAGACAATATTTATTCGTCTAAGAGGAATCAAAAGAAAAGTCGATGTACTGTTACTATGTACCGAGATATTGATAAAAGGTACAAAAATAAAAACTTTCAGAGAATACCTTATAGGGATATAAGATGCAACTTTCCAATTTTGTGACAAATGTTTTTACGCTTGTATCATTTTAAGTTCTACTAACACCCGAGGAAATATAACACACAGAATTTAGAAATTAATGATTTAATATCCCGTTGGCTTTAGACCTTGTTCCATCTAAATTCTCCGACTTTCATCAGGATATTATGCATCATCCTAATCCTTCATCACAATCGCTGTCCAGCTCCCCTCATCCTTATAATCCTATCCGAAGACTGAAACGGAAGTGGTCCAGAGACCGTTTGTAAATGCGCATAAAATTAATACGGAAGCCATGCAGAGAAAAGTGGCTAATTACAAAAAAAAAGTTTCATCTATTTATAACAATTATGTTCTTGAAGAAGAGCTAAAGAATAGACGTTTCCACCAAGAAACCATTGGCAATTCAAAAATTGAAGCAGTTTGGGTAAAACTGACAAACTTTACGCAACACAAAAGGTTTATAATTATAAACTAGGGGTTATATAACCAACCATAATGCACGTCTTCCCAACGCACCTGGTCTGCGCAGCAGATGCTATTTTGAGTTTGCGTTTTTGACTCTCGAAAACAGTCATTTTGCACTCTAGAAAATGCAAGTATGCCAACCTTGAGCCGGATTCAACACCTCCAAAAACATTCGAAAAGACGATAATAAAACCGGCTACCGGATTTTTTGCAACTGCCATTTTCGAGAGTCAAAAAACGCGAATTTTTAATTGCGTCTGTCGCGGAAGGCAGTTTGTAAACGTGTACTTTCATGCTTTACAATTCACACAGGCATGGCTTCGTGGCGGCAGTCTTCTACTTTTTATCTTTTTTTTTAAGGGTATATTTTAGGTATGAGCTTCCGGACTTCATTGCTAGTACCACGAGCAATAGCCAAATACCCTACTCAACTACTAAGTGTCTGATTACGAATACAATTTAATTTTAAAGTGATCAAATAGTCTCATTCAAGTAATTAATATCTTAAGATAAAAGAAAAAAACTCACGTTAAAGTAGCGACGAAGTAGTCACTAAATTTATTTCTTGCGGGTCAAGACGAAACGAAGTGTTCTTTTCAAGTCCTTGAACTTGAAAGACAACTCCGATAGTGCTTTACTTTGAGCGGAACCAGAACTACTTTTGAACTTTCAACTTAGTAATCTTCGAGATTATTTTAAACGAGGAAGAAGCAAAATAAAAAATAAATATTACTTGTGGACACACTTTATATAAGGTTCATCAAAAAGAGTAAAGAAAAATATTCTAACTTAATAATATATTTATACTATAATAATATGTTTATGTTTTTTTCTATGTTTGTAAATATTTATTGAATGCTTTAAGTTTTAATTATATTTTATACTAATGTGAGAATTTTTATAGATTAAAGAGTTTTTAAATTATACTTATTAAAAAATTTTATAGTGATGTGATCGGTTTATAAGGATTAATATTTAAAGGGAAATTATATGAAAATCGCTAGCAAAACAAAAAAGAATATATAAAAGTATATATATATATATATATATATATATATATATATATATATATATATATATATATATATATATATATATATATATATATATATGTAATTCTGTGATTTAGAAAGAATACGACCGTAAACTTTTGCTAAAACAAAATAGTTTATTCAGTAACTTTTTTAATACAATCAATTAAGTTATTATTTCCAAATAATACACAATACACAAACTTACCGAAAACAAAATAGAATTGTATACGAGTCTTTTACTCCCTAAATCACTATAATATATTTTACTGACAAGCGTGCTGATTAGTACAACCTTCATTTATAACAAAAGCCAATAAACAGCTGTTCAATGCCATTTAAAAGTAAATGATCTGAATTAATAATTAATCTTGTTAATTATTAATTTACACCTCCGGTGGTCGGAGACTCATTTCCTACAAGAAAAGAGTAAGGCACTAGCTTACAACTATGAAAATAGTTTGTAGCGCTGTGTTTTTTATAGCATTCTATTTCATAAATGCTTGAAGAAATGCGTCGTATTTTGTCCAAAGATAAGGCATTTAATTGGTATTCATTTTCTCCTTTCTTTACTAAATGGATAAGCAATTTCCTTCGTGGATCCATTCTACAGATCGTATACAATTTGTAATTCTGTGATTTAGAAAGAATACGACCGTAAACGTTTGCTAAAACAAAATAGTTTATTCAGTAACTTTTTTAATACAATCAATTAAGTTATTATTTCTAAATAATACACAATACACAAACTTACCTAAAACAAAATAGAATTGTATACGAGTCTTTTACTCCCTAAATCACTATAATATATTTTACTGACAAGCGTGCTGATTAGTACAACCTTCATTTATAACAAAAGCCAATAAACAGCTGTTCAATGCCATTTAAAAGTAAATGATCTGAATTAATAATTAATCTTGTTAATTATTAATTTACATTACACTTTTATTATATATTATGAATATCTTAATTATCCTATATATTTATAAGTTGTACAAGTTGTCAGATATTAGTATGCTGTGTGTATAGCGACCCAATAAATATAGTTGGGCAGAACTTCTTTGATAATGGAGTGATTCTCACTCTTGTTCCTCTATTTGGATATAGTTTTTATTGGGTGCTGAAGTGTACTAAGTCTGCTCTGCATTTATATGATTTAATGTTTTTCAATCATAATGATGCCTGAATTTGCATTGATAATAATAAATAAATGGCAGGAATAGTGACCATAGCCAGCGTATCTTAAACGGAAATCGCGATGTGGTACTTCGGTACCATATATACAAGTCCGTGGAAGTGAGCCTTTAGGGAAGGAAGCCGACCTGAATAAGCCATAATCCATGGATTTAAAAGGATTGGCGACTCCTTGAATTTGAGTGTTTGAACGTATAAACGTAGACCTTTCAAATGGAAATGTTCTTTTCTATTTTATATATATCCGTCTTTAATTTGGGAATATGAAATTCGTTTTAGAAAAACTGAATTTTTTGTAAATTTTCTATTTTTTTTTTATTGATTCTTAAAAATAACAATTTAATTTTCATTACATAATACTTAACTGGCTCTCTGGACTAGATAGTAACTCAAAGTAATTTTGCTTTTAATTGTGACTGTGTTGAAAGCCGCTATTTATTTCTGACAATTTTTTAAGGAATTATACACAAAGATTGGATCATTGTTAATCATGGCTCAGTTCAGGCTTAAAGAGAAATAAGGTGATTGGACAATGATGGTAGCCAATGGTTTCGGTAAAGAAGACTGATAATGAATGCGGTTCCAATCTTACCCTTATCGACTACTCGGTCATGGCAGTTTATCACTATTCGCCGCAGACAGCCTCCAGGAGATACCTGACCAATGCTAAGTAGAGTGATCTGAAAATCGATAATTCGGAACACGTACAATTTTTTTTTTTTTTTTTTATCTCAGAAGGAGCCCTCTATAATTAGAAGTACTATGGCCAACTTCAAATTATTAACATAAAATAAAAAATCTTTTTCAAAGCTTTTAAATTTTATCTAAGCATTTAATCGGGATTAATATTACGTTTTGGTATTTATTTATTTTTAATACATAAGCCCACCAATAGGCGCAATTTCCAACAAAAAGTGGTCATGTAAATTGAACATCCTTTTCTAATATTAATATAATACTGATGTATATACAGAAAATTGGAGTATTTATAAAGTTTACAATTTATATATTTTTATTGGTAATTTACTTGGAAAGAGCTCCATTAATAACACAGAACCCAGCGGGTCTGAGTAGAATTAGTATATATATATTGTTAATTTTTTCCATTATTTTATTCGGTTTTATGTATTATTCTATTCTTTATTCTACATAATTTTGTTATAATTAGGTTTATTTATAATAAATGAATATTTTGTCACTCACTCGCTCACTGTTGGGTGCTACAGTCCTTGCTGGACCTGGGGCCCCATTCCCCGGTCTCCAGCGAGGCTCCTATTTCCGATCCTCATCTTTCTTAAGTCGTCTTCTAGACCTTCAATCCACCGACTGCCCCTTTTCCTTTTTCTTCCTGAATTCCACCAGTCAGCATCATTTTAGGCAGCCTACAGGGCTCCATTCTTTCTGCATGCCCCAACCATCTTAGTCTGCTCTTCTTAATAGCACAGAGAATATCAGGCTCCCCATACAGTTCCATTAGTTCACCATTGCTTCTGATTCTCCACCTGTGTTGTTCTTTGACGGGTCCAAAGATCATTCTCAGGACTCTTCTCTCCCAAACCAGAAGAGCGCTTCTGTTTTCCTTGGTCGAAGCATATCCTGGCATACATTACTACCGGCCTAATTATCGTTTTATACTATAAAAGCTTTGCTTTCCTGAAAAGACTATGAATATTTTGTAAAAATTTGATTATTGATAATTAATCGTCATACATTTGAAATGTATTTGTTTTGATGATTTTATTTTTCGCTTTTCTTAATAACTAAAGAAAATGTTTGTCAATTAGGCAGTTTTGCAAAATTCTTATATGCAGTATGCCAAATGATATATAACATGTAAATGTTGATAAATATAATATTCTATGGGAGTTTTCTTAAAATGAATTTGTATCATTTAACATCTATTTAAATCTTTAGGGCATGATTGACCATCACTCTACTCTAATTTATTCACGCCGAATGGCACGTGGAACGACCATGAGTGTGAAATCCTGTGTGGATTTTTTGGAGTGATGCCGAGCGGCTGGAATTCCATCGGTCATAAGCTCCACCAGGCAAGCTAAAATCCAATCACTCCAGCCGACCGTGATTGTGAAAAAATAATGGGATGGAAGGATGGACTGCTCACTTTTAGGCTGAGCTATAATAATAATTATAAAAATTGTCGCTCAGTAAATACAGTGTAGTTAAAATTTTCGATATTGATTGAATAAGATATGCTTAAAAAATATTGATATGAATAACTTACAATTATATTTATTTTTTAGTATTAATTATGTTCAAAAGTATAAATATTTATTAAAAGAAAATAAACATTTTTAGTGGATTTATAATTTTCACTATTTATTTTTCATTTTTGCGGGAAAAAGATTAAATTATTCAATGTTCTTCCTATGTTAGAGGTACTATTTATATCCCATTAATTCTTATGAGTTATATTAATCAGTACATTGCAAATTTGTACACCGTAAATATTAAAAGATACGTGTTTCGTTTTATACGTGAGCATAAAATCCTAGCTTTCTGTAAAAAATGGAACGATGGAGTGAAATGATCGTCAGTGGGGCCCTTGAAGTACTTCACTCCAGTCGCTCCACTTCATCATTCCATTTGGAGTGATCATCAGTGGCCGCCTTTAGGTTAACTATAAACCTACCAAGATATAAATAGATGTTTAATACATTATTTTTTAAACAACATTTTGTATCACTGATGTTAAATAAAAATCATATATCTGAAATAAATAGGCTAGTTTACACTCAAAAATAAAGTATTAAAATCTAGTGCATTTCACGGAAAAAAAAATCACAATTAAATTAAATGTCTTGCAATTAATATTCATAATACTAATAACATCTATGCTCTGGATAAACTTTAGTAGGAAGCAAAACTAGAAATTTACTCACAAAGAACATTCCCATTAAACAAACTTTAATTTTAACTCTGGAGGATTACAAATAAAATAATATGTATTAAACCAGTAAAAATAAATACATAAAATAAATAAATAATATAGCATAACAGCTTACCTTCCGGTTCTCTTAAAAATTATTAATATTTAGCTTTTAAAATAATTTTAACAAATAAAAATTAAGCTTATGTACCCTCGCTTAAAATTAACAGAAAAAAAAACCACATCAACCTTCTAGATTTCTAAATCAACTCATTTTGTAAATACATATAATCTAGTATTCCTTGAAGAGGCCTTATATTAAATTATGGGCATAGGTACTTGTAATAATATTTAATTCATTTGATGTCGAATATAGTCAAACATATGTAACTTCGCCTCAGAATACAAATTCCTAATTTCTCTGGAGAGTGTATGGCAGGTGGTGTTTTATTAAAAAATTGTAGAACTTCTCGGTAATGAAGACCCATGAGACCAGCTACTTCTCAGTGTATCATAACTTATTTAAGATCCACTTCAGGAGAGATCTTCTACCATTTTTAATCTTCTTAATACTTAGCTATATACATCTTTAAGCAGGATGAATCCAAAAAAAAACGTGGCAGTTACGAACACCATTAAATATGAAACTTTAAATTTGACCATTTTCATTTAATTTTTTCCGTCTTTAATAAATAATCTTCTAGAAACAATTTTTCCCAACAGATAGAGCTAGTCTAAATTTTACGAACAAGAAGAGGGAACAGCCAATGGGTCATCGATTTTTCAGATTTTTTGTTGGTGATTCTAAATCCAAAAATATTAGACACGTGTCCAGGCGTTCGTTCCAAAGGGTTCTAAGAGCCGGAAAAAATAAAATACACTGAAAATGCTTTAATTTATTTCTCAAGTTTCGAAAATGATATTGGCGTAGTTTTCCCCACCAAAACATTTGTTTTTCAGAGTATATTAAACAAAAAATGTGAACATTAAAAAATAATTTCTTTTTGGTCAAATATAATGATAAAAATATTTCGATTATAACTAGCCTTATAGATTTTTTACTCCTAAAATTATTATAGATTCTGATTCAACGCACTAAAAAACCTTCATGCTGAAAATATCATCTAAAATAAAATAAAAATATTCATTTCCGAGGAGGTTCAAAAAAGTTTCTTTTTTCAAAAATATAAACAGCTATATATGTGTAAAAAGTATAGTAAAAAAAAACAAAAACAAAATCGAGATTTCTTGCGGATAACGTTGAATCTAAAATATGTAAGATATTAATATGACCTGTTAAAGCAAATCACATAGTTTAAGAAACATAATCGAGATAAAGAGCTTCAAATTAAAACTTAAAATTTTGAACTCTCTCAGAACTAAAAAGCAAAATATTTTCAATACAAAGGTTTTTCGGTGCGCTGAATCAAAATGTGCCATAAGTTTTGGAGTTAAAAAACCTATAAGGCCAGTTATAATCTAAACATTTTTTCAATTTATTTGACCAAAAAGCAATACTTTTTTAAAGTTTGTATTTTTCCTTTAATTTACACTGAAAAAAAAATGATTTAGTGGAAAAACCATGTCGATATCCTTTTTTAAACTCGAGATAAAAAATAAAGCAGTTTATTTTTTGTCTCGGCTCCTATTTTTTGATGTTTTTGGATGAAGAATCAACACCAAATATTTCGTCGAAATCATTGGCCCATTGCTGTGCCTTCACCTTGTTAGTATAATTTGTGGGGAGCTCATTACTGCCAGAAACAGATGCTTGGTTATAAAACGACTCGACATTTTCCCTGACGATAAAAGAAATTACAGTCATAAATCTGACAATTCTCATTTGTAAGCTAAAAATTCCTTTCATCTTAATTTTACTGATTTAGATCAAATATGAGATCTATTTCGTTCAGTTTATTTATTTAATAATTAATTTTTCATTTTCAAGGATAGTCATTTGGTATAATATATAAAATAAAACTACATAATAAACATTTCTAAACAACGACTGTGAATCGAGATGATTTAAAAATTAAATTATCTATAAAACAATTAATTTTTCATGCAACAGTATAATATACAATATAATTAGACATTTGGCCTCTAATAAAAAATAAACATTTTCTTGAAATTACGTTCGCCTAATGGCTTACGTGGGTCCGACTGTGAAAAACTCGAAAACGGGCTTTTCATTGGCCCCCGCTCTGCTGACTTAATGGCATGCCACATTTTTTTTTTTTTTTAATGGGTGCACCTGAAAACGCAAGTGTTTGAGGCTGATCCATCCAGAACCATCCAAGCCCCCAAACAACGCATTCAAGACGACATCTGAGACTTTGGTGCCAAATTAAAATAAAATCGGCTCAGTAGCCTCGGAGAAAAGCTACTCAGGGCGGACAGACTTTTTTTTTTTATTCGCTTTTAGGATCCTAAGTATCTTAAAATGTAAAACCTCCAATTTTAAAAATGTTTTTTTCCTTAGTAGGTTAAAAAGATTATTAATTGATAATATAATTATATCAAAATCTAAGTGAGGCTGACTCATTTTCTTAATTAAAAGTATATATTTCAACTAAAAATAATCTATATTATTTTTAATGATAATTTGTTCACAGTCCATCATAGAAAGGATAAAACAATGATTAAATGGGATAAGAATAATTAGATATTGAATGCTATTCATCATGAGAACAATTGCACTCAGAACTTCATTAACAATCATTGAAATTTTCACTTAAATAAACTTTGCAGGAGTTCTTCGCATCAATAGGACTTTCACAATATTTTTCACGAGGGCTGAGAGAAAAAAAAGTCGAAAATTATCTTCTATTATTACGGGTAACAATCGGTCAGAAAATAATAGGCTGCCTCATTACTCCGACTTTTTGTTGTTTGGAGGGTTTTTTTTTCATCAGCTGGGCCTTCTTTGGAAACGATTCTGATTAAATAATTATTTATTTGATTTGTTGTATAAGGTTATTGTGCTATTTTTTAATATAGTTTAATAGTTTAAAGGATGCTACAATTTTAATTTGACTTTTAAATGTAACTAATTCATCGCTATAAAGAGTAGGTCTTGTTTACTTTACTACTGCTAGTTACTTTTTAAAGTAACTGTTAAAGATACATTAAACATATGTTTTATTAAAATGCGATACAATTGTTACTTCCTTGTACGAAGTATTGTATTCGCGAACATTTTCGGTTTTCAGATTTCAACGGAAATATCCATTTTGACCATCCCTGAATCCATTTTCTAGTTTCGTCGTGGCAACTGTACGTACGTTCGTACGTACGTACGTACGTACGTTCGTATTTAGCATAACTAAAAAACCGTTTGCCGTAGAAAGTTGAAATTTTGTATTTAGGATTGTTGTAAACTCTAGTTGTGAACCTCTCTTTTTGGTCACTGCTTGATCACCGGAAGTGGTACTTTACTTGAAGGTCATAATTGATTTTTATCAAAAGTTATATTAAAACACTATGCAAAACTTCTCAAATTTAGTATTTATAACTTATATATTGATTTAAATAACATATTAGATTTTGATCTAAATTGGAAAACCGGAAGTGGTACTTTAGTTGAAGGTCATATTAGACTTACGTCAAAAAATATATTAAAATATAATGTAAAACATCTCAAATTTGGTAAATAGGACTTTTATATCGATATAAATGTATTTACTAGATTTTGGTTAAGATTCGGGAGCGGAAAAGGGTACTTTACTTGAAGGTCATAATAAGCTTACATCAAAAATTATATTTAAATTAAAAGAGAAATCATATGTTTCGGTAATAAAGATTACAAACGCAATTTGGTTTCCAATCCAATTTAACATTTTTATTACTTGTTTTAAGTGTTAAAATTGAGTCTAAAATACTAGTTTTCCTCCCCATTTGTGAGATCAACAAGTCTTCATCATGAGAATAAGATATTAGTTAAGTAGATTTTTCCGCTTAAAATGTCGAAACTGTCCTACAGTTACCTACTGAAGGAAAACGACATATAATAACGGAATGAGACCTCCAGTGAAAAGAGTGTGTGTTCGTGTGGGTCAATAGATGGATGACGGGACGCCGAGTGTTGTTTTTACTGCAATCTTCGGAAACTAGTAACCAAATTCAGTATCACTTTTTGAGCCACGGATTTATAATTTAATAGGCGTACAAGGAAGTCATGTGTTGCCCATATCAGATATTTTATGTAACAAAATGTTGAAATAATAGTATTTTTAAATAGTAAAAAAATCAGGCATGTCTTCTAAAATCGTCTTCAGCAATTCCTTTCGTATTCCTATGTCTCCAGAGAATTTCACAAAATATAAAAGTCCATGAGTTCTCGGTTTGCCCCACATTTTTTCTTGTTTCTTCATTTTGCTTTTGTCCATAAAGACTCAATCGACTGAGTATTTGCACCCATTAATGAGTCGACGAAATTTTTGGAATTATTTACAGTTAAATGTTTATAATTGAGTTCTGGAAGTTTCAGTGTTAACCCATCATATGCTATACAACAATCAGATATTATGTATTTATGTACTATATTAATCTTTGGATGTACAAGTTCTTTTATTACATATCCACCTTTTATTCGATCTGTCATAGTTCATAGAATGATCATTAACAACATTTCTCTCTTGTGAACCACGGCATTTTCTTGTAGATAACGAACAGCTTCATTTTCATCTCTATACGATTTAAAAATTTGAAACAAATTCATATTAATATTCAAAGAACAAAATTACTTGAAAACACTTTGAATGTATTATTTTTAAAAACAATAACCTTAACTTAGCGACGAAATACTTCCCAGTTGTCATATGATTTATCATCGATAACTTTTACTTTAAAAAGTAACTGACAGTGGTAAAGTAAATAAGACCCTAAAGAGTCCTGTAAGGGCTTAAAGCTGGACTTAAGGTCAATTCGATAGCGATACTTTAAAGATAAGGAAACTTTTATCCGCTAAGTATTATGTACTTTATATAGATCACTTTTCATGAATATTTCATTTTCTTTTTTAAGAACCATTGCTTAGTTAAAAAATTCTAGTAATTATTAAATCAATGTTTCTTATAAAAATAGGATATAATAGAGTTCGTTAAATAATAAAATAACATTTCAGTTCGACCAGATGGCAACATCTATCGGTTGGTGTCATAAGTAACCATTAAAAAATTACAAAAATAAAATATGCAGTGAAAAGGGATGATTTAAAATTTTAATTATTTATTATAGCCTTAATGTTTTTTTATGTATAAATATAAAGTACAAATAGAGCCATTCTAGATTCTAGCCATGTCCAGATTATATAATTTATTTTAAATCTTGCTCATTTGTTCTATGAAGTCCGAATATTTAATATTTATTGTTATATATTAGGAAATAAAATAAAATAAGATGAAAAAAAACCCCAATAAAATTGAAAAAAATAAATTATAACCTTTATTGGTTAATATTTATGTAAAAAGTTAATATAATATTAAATAAACATAATATACTTTTGTTTGGGGTGTATGTTATGATTGGAATAAACGGTCCTTTCATAGGATACTATGGAAGCAAAAACTTTTAAGAAATAGACTTAATAAAAACAATATATTAATTATATCGGCACTGAAATATATAGTTGTATGAATATATATATATATATATATATATATATATATATATATATATAAAATAATACATCATATGGCAGAAAATATATAAGGCTACTATACAGAAACATGGGAGTAAGGGATGGACCATAATGATGATTACCTCGCATTCCCGCATCACTGCTTGCCATCAAAGTCTATGATGATAAAATACTTTGATCTCTCATCGAACCAAATATTTTTCGGAGAGAACTTATTTGAAAAACCTGGCGACTCCCTAATCATCAAAGAAATTAATATTATGGGTTTCAAAATTGTAAATGGTAATGTAAAAAAAAAAAAAAAAAATAAAATAAACCATACTTACAGTTTAAAATTTATTTTAATTTGATATTTTGTCTACAATTGTAATTTTCCATTTTAGATTAAATTGGGATGTAGAAGTAGTATAAGCGTAGGCTATAAAAGCTTATTTTATTTAATGAAAACTCCATATTTTTTTAGTTTCTGTGGATGCTACTCATAAATCTACAATCGTGATTTATTTAATGTCTTACAATAATATTATAACATATATATATATATATATATATATATATATATATATATATATATATATATATATATATATATCATAAGACCCTCCATGATTTATAATGGTACAATTTTTTTTAATTTTTTTTTAACAAAGTTTATTGCTTCTGCTCCAAAAAAACAAAAACAAATAACAAATTTATTTCATTATAGCTCTACATTTATTAGAGAGAATTTAAATAAGTTCATTTAAAGATTAATCAATGAAATACTTCATTCAAAACGATACAGTTACTGAGTAAATAGATAAGGCAAGACAAATTTTGAAGTCCCTTCAAAATTTGAGGTGTTACGTTCAAGATAAGTAGAATCCAAAAATCGTAAAAAAAAAAAAAATCATTCCGTTCGCCATCCGCTGTCCATGACTTTTCTCTGGGACTTATGGTCCGATTTTTTTTTAAGATTTGGCTCCACTCACAGGCCAGCCCAGGATGATTCTCGGAACTCGACATTATAATTCACCATTTCGTTTAAAAATTCTTTGATAGTTAATTAAATTCCCTACAAGATAAAAAAAAATATCGAAAATGGACCAGTATTAGCAAAAATATAGCCAGTATTCTGCACATGTTCCCATGAAAACCTGATCTAATTTAGTTTTTTGGCAGCTCGAAAACTCTACAACGGAACGTTCCACATGCTAATTTGAAAGATAATTTAATTGTCTAAAAAACTAAACATTAAAAAAAAAATCTTGATCGGATTAATATTAGCGAAAATGTCGCAAACAATTTTTGTATTGAATTTTTACCCAAAGCGGTAAGAATATTATGTTACAAACAAGACCTTAATCGATAAACTTAATATTCCATATGTTCTTCTCTATATGTTGACCTTATTCCATACCAATTCTCCTTATTTCAACAGAACCTTACTCATCATCCTAACCCCTTAGCACAATCCCTATCTAGCTCTATAACCCTCCTCTTAGGTTGAAACGGCAGTGGCCCCGAGACCTTTAATAAATATTCTATTGGAGTCCTGACAATGGCCAGCTTCTCAACTCATGTCCTAAGCTTCTGTGGCTCTAGTGCCCTCACTCAGTCTCCACTGGATTTCAATACCAATGACGCAGCTGGGTGAGAAGCTCTGGAATCTCCTGGAGTCCTGCTTTTCCATCCACATGTAAGGAGAGGCAAAGCGTGATATCCTAAGCAGATTGTAAATATTGTATATAGCTATGAATGCCTTCAAGATTATTTTATTCTTACTTACATAAATTTTCTTTATCTTGGTTTTTTACTTATTTTGCTATTATTTGTCTATTGATTTATTTTCATTTGTGATTTTCATATTTTTTAATTATTTTTGTCATTTTTTATTTTACTTATTTATTTATCTTTCTTCTTCTTATTTTTTTTCACTTGTATGTATGGTATGAATGGAGTCTTACAGCGCTTGAGTGAGGCGGATTGTATTATTTCTCAATAAAAAATTTTATCTATTAAAAAAAGCGGTAAGAAAAGTATTATTAGTGGATACATCAGATATATTTGATGAATAAATATTTGGAAATAATTAACCATTGTGTAATAGTTTACAGCGTTTTTGTTTCAAATAAACCAAATATTGATAAATCATTTGTTTAAAATTTTTTGACAGATTATTATACTGCCGTACTAAATTTGGTTTCAAAATTAAAAACTGTTAATACACTTGTATAAAAAATGGACAATAATTATCCATCTATGAAAATGTGATAAAATTTCATTTTTCATGACAAGTATATCAGAGTAGGATGGGTTCAGACACTGCTATTATTTTATATATACCTTATTATATATATGCGACCTTCCTCAGTAACTTCACCCGCGAATAGCTGTGACCTTAACATGTTAATATATCTCTGTCTCGGTTGATCTCGTTACACCGAAAGGCGAGGAATGGAAGAGAAAAATACATAAAAATACACCTCTGTAAGTGAACAAGTAACAGTTACTTGTTCACCTACCGAGGTGTATTTTTTCTTAGCTAGATATAAGAAGATATGTTTTCTTATTCCCAACATAACTGTAAAATATACTAACTACAAAATTATAGGAAGATAAATTAATGAAAAAGGGAATACAAGAGCGTATCCATCTCAAAACAAAAAGGAGGAATTTTCTAAATTTAACTCTACTCTATAAACACTGACATAGGCCCGGAATTTCGAAGCTCGTAAATCATCATACCCGGTACCCGTTACCCGGTGAAATCTGTTTCTTGGTGTAACACTAGTTTCCGAAATTGAAGATAAACATTCTAGAAAGTGCCTTTAGAATTGATGAGTGATCCAGAATATGTAAATTTTTCCACTGTTTTAATATCATATTCAATGTTTAGAACTTCTGTTTAAGTGCCAAGATTCCCTGTCGTCCTTAATAGTCCCATTTTCCCACATTTTATTTTCCATTCTTTGAGAGCGACATCGATATAAATTTTAAAAAGGTTTGGCAATAAGCAATCAACACTTCAGAAGTACTATCGAGTGTTGAAATTTTCGGAGAGGTTTGAACCTTTGGTTAAAAAAAAAAAGAAATATAAATCAATGCTTTCATTATAAACGACAATAATCACTAAAACCCTTTAGCTCATAACAACACCTTTACTTAAAACTCCAAAATCCTTGGATCAGTTTGAAAAGAAAATTTCTCCGCGACCTTCTAATTTAATAAATCTATCTTTGGACAACAAAAGTTATAATAGTAATACGACTGCCTGCCTATCTATCCTTTATTTACTTTGAATTCTCATTTTCACCACATGAAAATTAAATTTTTTAATCGAGATGTGAAATATTAGATTTTTTTGGGGGGGGGGGGAGGGGTTTGGTAATTTTGTAAAGTAATTTCTTTTAGTATCTTTATTCTTTTATTAGATTTTTTCTTTGCATTATTCTTGTCGACATTCATCTTCAGGACAATTCCTTGCTAATTTGTGCATATTTACATATATAATCTTTGTATATGCCCTTCACCATCTATATGCATATTTAATAATTATATTCACATATTATATCATAGGGAAAAATAAATAAAATTTATTTTTTGAAGTAATTTCTTCTAGTTCCAGCTTGCGAAGATTGAGAGATGCTTTTAAAAAAGGTTTATTGACAATATCAGAACAACACAAAATTTGCAAGTGAATTTTCGGAAGATGGGAGAATACTCCGAAACGTTGACAAAAATAATGTAAAGGATAAGGATACTGGAAGAAATTATTTCACAAAATTACCCAAAATAAATTGATGATATTTTCTTTTTAATTTCCCGAGTTGGGAAAAGCTACCCTGGAATCTTTGAAAGCCTTGCAATAAAGAATGGGGTTAATAAAGCCACTTAAAGAGGTGGAGATGGAAGTAGTGTTTTTTAGAGGCATTTTCTTACACGAGATGACTCACTTAAATAGAACGTTCGCTTAGTATTTTTTAGGAGATTCCAGAAAAAGAAATAATGAATACCTTTTATCTCGTAGCATTGGAATTAAAAACACGAGACGAAGGAATTTCAAGACGATAGAATTCCAAGGATGAGAGATATTACTGAAATTCGTCAAGAAAATTCGCTTTGAGAAGGAATTATTCGACTATTGTTTATTATTTGCAGTTCCTTAAAAATCGTATTAATGGGAGTCTCCGGTTTTGTCTATACAAAAGAGATTCGGTAAAAGAAAAGGACTGAAGATTTCATTAGCTCCATAACTGACACAATACCATTTTGATGGTAATATTAATAATAATAATAGTATACCATTATTTTTGGCGATGCGAATCGTGTAAAAGTTTTGCCATCACTGAGGCAAATATGAGACATGAGGCGCTGAACTCGAAAACGAGCCAAACAGTTTCCATTTTATTTATTTATTTTGTTAACAGTTAACAGTTATTTTGTACCAGATTATTTGAGAAAAGATTTTTTCCAAAATAGTTAAATCACAAAGAAAATGGTCCTATTAAAATATGGAGCGCTCTATAGAGCGTTCTGCCAGAACAGACGCCGCAAATCTTCCCGTCGGAGTGAGTTTATTTAGTGACTAACTCATCCTAATCCTTTAGCACAATCCCTGTCTAGCACCACCCACCCCTACAAGTCTCCTCGAAGGTTGGCAATGGCCAGATTCTCCACACAACCTCTGCGTGTCTGTGGCTATAGCGCCCTCGCTCAGTCTCCGCACGATTGAGAGAGAAGCGCTGGGATATCCCAGGGTCCCGCTTCTCCATCCACAAGTGGGGGGATAAGCGTGTCTCGGGGTTCCTTTGGGCGATTACAAATAGTTTATAATAAATGAAAGCCAGCGTTTAAGATGCTTATGTTAATTTCATCATATTTAAGTTTATTTTTTTCTTTCTTTCTTTTTATTTATTATTTTGCTATTGTTTTATTAATTTAAATTTCTGTAAATATGGTGTGAATGATCTCTTTAATCATTATTACTATTGACTTTTATTTAAACAGCATTACTAAAAAAAAAAAAAAAAAAAAAAAAAAAAATAATTTGATTATATTATTTTTTAATGTTTACCATTAAATATTTAGATATTTTACCATAGATTTAGATTTAGATAGTTTACCATAGATATTTTATTAACCTACCCGTAAAATAATACAATATAGCATACTCTAGTATCATAAACAAAAAGCACTTTGTTAAAACTGTGATCATTAAAAAAGATTTTATTACGATTTTTATCACAAGACGAAAATCGCTACTGTTTGATTTCTTTGCGTATTTTGCATTCCTGCCTTCCTCGAAATACAGTGTTGGACAAAATTAAAGGATCATCTACAAATTTCAGAATATCTTTTTGTTAATGAAAACGATAAATATTTCTGTGGTATTTCTCAGTCTAACATTAGTTTTGAATACAGATAGGCATTTTTACGTGATTAAAAATTTTCAGAACATCATTTTTTCACAGTTTTTACTTGCGAGTTAATTTAGGACATTTCTATGGCAAACAGGAGGGAATAGACCGAAGAGGAGTCGATCCGTGTTATTACTTTAACGGAAGGTTTTTCACAAAGAGACGTTGCACAGAGGTTCCAGCGGTCACAATCCGTGGTTTTCATGGGAATCATTAAGTATCGTGAGACTGCAGAGCATACCATGAGACGGTGTCAACTTGAGGGATGGGTAATTGACCATGTCGTCCAAGGTCAACCACCCGGCGCACAGGCAAAAACCACAAGGAGAAAAAAACCTCTTTTTTCAAGGTATTGGAAAAATCACTTTGTTTTCACTATTGATAAATAAATAGTTATCTAAAATTCCTTTTTCTATTTAATCGGAAATATTTTAATTTTTACACTTCTAATGAGGCTCCAAATTCAACCTTAGAATAATGTTTGATTTTTAAAAAAAATATTGTCAACATTATTATTATTATTATTATTATTATAGCCACTCACAATTTATTTTTGGTGCTATTTTACGCCAGACAATATGAATGGGAAAAAACCCTTAATTTTTTGTTTATTTTAAGCCAATAATAATTTCCCGAATAAGTAACATAGATATCTGATGTGGGCAACACATGCCTTCCTTGTACGCCTATTAAATTATAAATCCGTGGCTCAAAAAGTGATACTGATTTGGTTATTAGTTTCCGAAGATTGCAGTAAAAACAACACTCGGCGTCCCGTCATCCATCTATTGACACACACATACACACAAAGTGACATACTCTTGTCACTGGAGGTCTCATTACGTTATTATATGTCGTTTTCCTTCAGTAGGTAACTAGTTTCCAAGATATTTCTTCATGTTTCATGACAACAATAAAACTGTCAATATCTCTGGATAAAGCATTAGAAATGGACAGTGTCGACATTTTAAGCGGAAAAACCCACTTAACTAATATCTTATTCTCATGATGAAGACTTGTTGATCTCACAAATGGGGAGGAAAACTAGTATTTTAGACTCAATTTTAACACTTGAAACAAGTAATAAAAACGTTAAATTGGATTGGAAACCAAATTGCGTTTGTAACATTTATTACCGAAACATATGATTTCTCTTTTAATTTAAATATAATTTTTGATGTAAGCTTATTATGACCTTGAAGTAAAGTACCCTTTTTCGCTCACGAATCTTAACCAAAATCTAGTAAATACATTTATACCGATATAAAACTCCTATTTACCAAATTTGAAATGTTTTACATTATATTTTAATATGTTTTTTGACGAAAGTCAAGTAAAGTACCGCTTCCGGATTTCCAATTTAGACCAAAATCTAGTATGTTATTTAAATCAATATACAAGTTATAAATACAAAATTTGAGAAGTTTTGCATAGTATTTTAATATACTTTTTGATAAAAATCAATTATGATCTTCAAGTAAAGCACCACTTCCGGTGATGAAGCAGTTACCAAAAACGGAGGTTCACAATTAGATTTTACAACAATCCTAAATTCAAAATTACAACTTTCTACAGCTAACCGTTTTTTAGTTATGCGAGATACGAACGTACGTACAGACGACACGACGAAACTAGTCAAAATGGATATTTCCGTTGAAATCTGAAAACCGAAAATTTTCGCGAATACAATATTTCCTTTACTTCGTACAAGGAAGTAAAAAAAGCTGTAAAAAAGTTGTTGTTACTTATATCTTCCAAACGCAGCCGACGGCAGGTTTTATGGCTCTTTTTCCTGAAAACAAGCCTCATAATAAAACATTTTCAAAAATGCGGTTGCGTCCGATTGCATCTGTGGGTAAAATTTGATTTTGAAAATGAAATTACTCTTGTTATTTGTTCTTTGCTTCCTAACAGCCGAGATTGTCAAATCCATATGAAGAGCATAAAACCTACTACCGTTCATCCGCTTTTGATGATTGTTTTAGGAATTGTGTATGTGTGTAATGGTCACATATTAATCATATCAAATTTCATCCAATACTTTCGTATACGCTTGCAAAAATGTATTTTTCTTGACTCACCTATATTTTTATAACGGCTCGTCCGAATTGGCCCGAAGTTGGAAGAAAGTTAACGATTAGCGTATATTTGATCCTGTTTTAATTTCGTCCTATGCCATTCAGTACTTTCACGTATGCGCAAGTTCCCTTGACACATCCAAATTACAATAACGACTCAACCGATTCAGTCTAATGTTGGAGGAAAGTGAGAAAGTAGTGCAATCCACCACTGGTCTAGTATATATTTTGTACAATTTCCATCTAATAAATTTAGCTTACGCATGCGCATACGTATTTTCCAGGGCATGTCTATATTTTAAAAACGACTCGTTTTTGGCCCAAAATTTGTGAAAAGTAGGACATTAATGTACATATGGTCCAGTATCAATATCATGTAATTAGATGTGTGTGAGCTAGTTGTTGAAAAAAAAAATCTTGTTTAGCCTTCATTTATTTTGAGTTAAAAACTCGAAATTCCATCAGTAATTTTGATGCTGTCATCATATCACCACTCTTGATGCTTACTACTTATCCTGGAAGTTTTACTTTATGTAGTCCAAGATCTACGAATGTTGCATATCTATTAGAAGCCTCCTCTCCCCTCTTCTCTCCCTAACTAACATCATAATTTACTGCAGTGAGTTAGAAAGGACTAAAACTAAAATTCATTAATTTTTAACAGACACTGTTGGTTTAGAATTTATGCCAGCGCAACCAACAGTCCAAAATTTAACTACAAGAAAACGCGCCCTCTACTAGTTCTTTTCAAGACATTTAAGTCATAAACATCTATTATGGAGCTTTGCCATTGTTAAATTAGGGTCTTCTTATCCCTTGGTTCCTTCAGGGCCTCGACTTGCCCTAAAGACAATCTCCTTGACGTGGTGGGCTTAACTTTAATTTTTTTTTTTAGAGATGTCGTTCTTATACCTCAAAATTTAACATCGAGATATAGGGACTAAACCTATTAAATTTTTTTTTTTTTAATATTTATAGCAATACACAAACAGGATTAAAAGAGTTGGGATTTACCACAAAAGACGGGTCCTAATCAATGTCGTATTATCAATGTCCAAATCGTATGCTAATTTCTCCTTTAAAATATTATTATTATTGGAATTCCATCATTTTAAAAACCTCAATATGGTGGAGTTTCTGGCATTTAACACAAAATAAACAACCCTCCTTCTCTCCACAAAATCACAACATGGATTATATTTAAGTAGCATATAAATGTGAGAAACAATGTCAATTTTTCTTTCCAGAATAGAAATCTCTAAATTTCGCTTTCTACATAAGCAGTAAAAACGTTTGAAAG
This sequence comes from Rhaphigaster nebulosa, assembly GCA_948150685.1. NCBI lineage: Eukaryota > Metazoa > Arthropoda > Insecta > Hemiptera > Pentatomidae > Rhaphigaster > Rhaphigaster nebulosa. Next base: position 26,424,838 of record OX411312.1, read on the forward strand.
TACACATCTTAATGAAAATTTCATTGTGATTAAGATGATATTAAAATTATTATTCTGTGGCTCACAGATCGGGTCTGACGGTTTTTTTTTTCCGGAAAAAGTCGATTTCCAACCACTGTACGGCGTGACGACAGATTTGTACAACTTCACGTTCTTCCGGATCGCCAATGCACAGGAAACAGCCTGCTTTGTCTCCTCCAGCGGTTTAAGAACGTATACATTTCAAAGCGAACAATGTCGAAAAGTAGCAGTGTCAAAAAAAAAAAGTATATATATAACATCAGCTGTACGTTGATAACACCGATCCATGGCCTTTATCAGACAGATATCAAAAATTTACAAAAATGTACTTAGCTAGTCTTGGAACTCAAGGCCTCATATATTGTATACGGAAGATTTTTTAAAAAAAATCATAATATGATTTTCCACACATTATGTAGACAATGCAAGAAGATGGAGGACGCAAAGATATATTGAAGGAATCAGAAAAACAGTAGTCATTTGATGATGAATGAACTCTCTGACAAGCTTAGTTCTCTTCTTCAACTCGATAAAACAAGGCAACCATCAAATCTTCCCATTGTCCTACAATACTGTATTGTATTCAACCACCCTAAAGAGTCTTAACTCAGAACCACAAAATAGCAAGATATTGTTTATCAAATCGCTACCTCCTATGAACGCTTTTCGGAGCGCTCTATGGTTATTACATTCTATCTCATTGCCTCAATTAGGGATGGGAATTAAATTCGAAGGTTTTGTGCTGGAAAATCAGGTAGGGGAGACTGGCGTAAAGTGTCCTTTAGGGATAAAATGGCTATTGGCGTTTACTCGCTGGAAATTATTCCAGCCTGGTAGCGAGGTTACAAACTCATAGATAAACCAGACAAAGTGTTCTGTCAAAGTTTCAATGATCAGTTCACCGAAGTGTTCGAGTTATAACGGATTATCTATTAATTCCAATATTGGCATAAAGTGTTTAGTTTTATTCTTATTAATTTGACATTAATTACTGATACAATTTTCAAATTCGGATTGCTGAAAACTCATTCTAGAGAACTTTAAAATAATATAACATATGATAAATTAGAAAGTTCGTCCTCGAACGTAGTTGTGATTAAATAACGCCGGGAAAAGAGGTTATTAAGACTGAAGTGAACTTAAATCCTAATCTTGATTAATTGTTCATTTCCATTATTATTCCATTAAGGATAATTAATAATTTAGATTGGTTGAGTTTCTATGACTAAAACTAATTGAAATAATAATTTTAATTGAGTTTTACATTTGTAATATTATTCTATTAAGTATACTAAATTGTAAAACAAATACTAAAATCCTACACATTTTTTAGCGAGCACTAGGTCATATATATCATATGCTTTCTTAATTAGAAATATATGATATGCTACAATATAATATCCATATGCTTCCCTCAATACTCTCAATGGTCTGGTACAAATTAAATTTTCTTTAGGGTGGCCACTTTACCCCACTTCACAGAGGCCCTAGTTAGTAAAAAAGAAAGTCTTCCCAATTTTAATTTTTCTTGACACTCACAACAACCCTATCATCAGAATAATATTGCAATATAATTTTTAATGTTCATTAAAAACTACATTTTAAATTATATATTAACAATTTTTTTTTTAAATAAAACAAATACATTAAATAATGAATCTGATAAGCCTTAAAATTTGATAAATGGCTAAAAAAGATTGTCAGGTGTTTTAAAAAATTTCATTTACATCTATTTCAATAAGCTGTATTTAATTACTTCGTCATAATGTGTGCTTACAATTTTTTTTTTATTTCTATTGTACTTTTCTGTATCCAAAATTTGTGTTTTGTTCAAATCGAAGCTTTGGTTTGATTTATTGCTGTAATTTATTATAGTACTGAGTTTGTTTTTTTTATGTTTCTCCTATATAGACCTTCTTTCCCTTTATAACTAGTTAAAATTCTTAGTCATCCAGTCAGAAATATTCATCATAAATTTGAGGCCCTAGTAGCTTGTTTGCCCCAGGAGGACAAACAAAAATAACTGACTCCAGGCTGAAGAACAAAAAGTGCCTTACTTTGATTTCAATGGTAACCTGTAGAAAGGCATTACATTTGTATTTCAAAATAATAATTCAGGGATACTGTATTGCGAAATGTGATGTTTGGTAACTGTAACAGAGAGAACTCCAGATCAGAAAGAGGAACGGAATAAACTGGACAACAATGGGCTAAGCATGCACGGATAGAATAAAAGGAAAGCCCGAATGTTAGGGGTAACGAATTGGGGCCATGATATGCAGAGGAAGCACGAACCGTTTATGTGACTCCACCATTTTCTGCTAGCAATTGCACAAATGGACATTTCATAATTCGCTATTGTCACGTAGTCAAGGCTATTACCATAATCGCACAGCATTAATTATAATTATTTTTCAGATTTATAAACGGTGAATAGGAGATCTAGATAACTTTTCTATTTATTTTATGTTTCAACTATTTATTTGCACCTGTCTAGCAGAATATTGCCAATAAGCAAATATTGTGGAGGAAGGAGAGTAGCCAGCAGCCCCTCTCCTCGGTCTTTAATTAGTCCGTTAGATCAGAAAAGGAGATCTCTCATCCAGCTCCTTTTTAGTTCCTGATGGTCCATATCGTCTATCAGTCAGTTGTGATGTACGTGAAGGCTATTATGAAAATTGGAAAAGGGATTTGATAATCCGAACTATCATTTTTTTTCCTCATTTATTTCATTCTTAAAAAGGTTAATAAATTTGCGTTGTTCGAACGTGTTTCTGACCTTTTTAGAGGTAAAATAAAATTATAATGAATATAAAAATTGATCGACTCTCCATTCTCTTTACCTTTTATATCTCGTGATAGGGAGAATAGATTTTCTCTGTTCAAACGATATTCCGACTGTTTAGTGGTAAGATAAAAATAAAATGAGTGTGGAAATTTTCCGCATTTTCATTCACTTTTCCTCTTATATCTCGTGAACTGGCGGATTGATTTTGTCTGTTGACACGATTTTACGACCAAGGATTTGACACGATTTTTGTACCAAGGAGCTTCTGTTACCAGCCTTAAAATTTTGGATTGAAAAGATTGCATTTTTTGTAAGGGTCTTTTCCGTTGAACAGTAAATCTATGAGGCGTAAGTCCATGTGGGTTTAAGGAGTATGTGTATGTATTTAGTTTCTCTCTAATTTTCAGTTTTGACGATTTGGAAAAAGAGTACAGTAATTTCAGTCGTTTGTTTAGCCTTCGTTTTGACGTGTGAGCCACAGGTCATCCTTCGGTCGAATATCAGTCCAAGATAACGACTTCTGAGGACTTTGGTGGTCGCCAAAATAAATTAGTCTACATGTGTCTCGTCGAAGTGTGAATGCTATATGTTGATTTTATAAATATGCTAATACAATATATATACAATAATATATTTAATATATTGTGTAATGTATATTAATATAGCAATACATTTTGTTGGAATTAGTAATAATATAGTATAAACCATTTCGTTCTGCAGAATTAATTTAATTAGACTGATAAATTACTTGCCACTTCTATAAATTTGTTTTATTGAAAACTAGTTTCGAATGTTATACATTCATCCTCAGTTGTAAAAAAAAAATAAAATAAATAAAATAAAAAAATCAATTCAAAATATAGTTTGGTATTATTAAACATATTAAATTAGATTAATAGATTAATTTAATATGTATAATAATACCAAACTATATTTTGAATTGCTTATTTTTGAATTTTTTTTTTTTTGTATTTTTAGAACTGAGGATGAATGTATAACATTCAAAACTAGTTTTCAATAAAACAAATTTATAGAAGTGGCAAATAATTTATCAATCTCTAATTAGATTGATTCTTCTATACCATCATGCGGATTTCAACTGATTAATTTGATTAGTAGCAGAAATAATTTTTCATATTTTTTTGTGAACTCATTTTTTACCTTTTTTTAAATAATGCCTTATACAAACGTAATTTTTAACTTACAATTAGAAATGGGCAATCCTACAATTCTGACTAAATTATAACTTAACATCGTTGGAAATTTGAAACAGAGCATAAGCTTTATGCCGTCCAGGGTTAAAGTCCCCTCCAGAAGCTGAAACATTCAAGAACAGAATGTCAGCTACCCTCTTTCCTGTTAAAGGAAACCAACAACTTTGCTGAACTCCGTCCTCTGGGGTTCAAACATTCTACTTAATAGGAAAAAAAACATTAATAGGAAAAAAATAATATTAAAATCTGTATTGAAATTTATCTTTCGGAGTGAGTTTAAATAAATGAATATAAATTAACATGGTTTTGATATATTAAACAAAATGGCGTTACAGATGAGATTTTATAAGTTGATTATAGAATGGGAGGTAAAAATTAATGATAATCTGCTCGGAAAAAATTAATTAAATATAAACTTAGACCGCGTCTATAATTAACAATTTCGGATATAACCGAATAGTTTTATTAAAAAAGTAATACTGGAGTGTATTAAACGTTAAGCTTTAATAATTGTATTCCTTCTAATTATTAAATAAATAATATTGGCGCCAGATGGAAGAAAACGTTTATAGCCTTAATAGTCCGTTCTATTTTATTCTTTGTAACCACAAATTAGTATAGGAGCCAGCGGTGGATTTAGGTCTCCCAATCGAACCTGTACCTGGAAGTAACTTTGAAAAATAGTGTGTCGTCCAAACGCAAAACTACGCGTCTGGCTTTTGTAAAGTTTAGCGAACATTCTAAAAATTTAAATTGAAAGTTAGTAAATTGTCGTCAAAATTTACCTATCGAACATATTCATTATAATGATATAACTTCTTTTTATGGTATAACATCTATATCATTTTGTTCTTTGTGTTTGACGGGAATCGAATGTGGAAGTCTGGCTGATCGTAACTGTAGTTAAGTGAGCGCCAGACACTGGCGAAGTGAAAACCTCCCGAAATTTTTAACTTCGGAAGAAAAAGATCTTTTTCTTTTTTTTTTATATTTCATACTTTTTTATCTTACTTGTAATTTCTGTTTTTATCATTTACTGTTACTGGTACTACCCCTGTCGTTTTTCAATGTTGTTATTTCGTTTTTTTTTCTTTTAGCCCTGAAAAATTTAGGCCGAAACGTTGGCACGAAATAAATAAGTATTTTGATACTCATTTTAATACTCATGCATTTTTGTTAAATTAACAAATATCATGCTATTAAATATTATATACATTTGTTTTCATTGTAATTTAAACACACTCTATATTTTTAAATAGAATTTAAACTGAACAACTTACATTAGTGCAAACATTTTCACTAAATAAATACATAATTATTACTTGGGCCTACATATCAACAAGCTTTTATTAACACTCCCAATTCAAATATCATATATTGCAGAAGAAGCCCGCATTTATAACTAAATCACTAATTAAGTGAATAATACTTTGAAAATATATTTTTACACAAAATGATGTAAAATTGGGTGAGTGTAAAAACTTTAAATTTGATATTCTAGTTCCATGCTTATCCTTAAATCTTACGCCCAATTTGCCGATTATAGACACTTATCTGATTTCCTGTTGGCACTATAGACCAAGGAGATCTTTGGCCTCGCGATGTGGTATTCTTACAGACATTTATTTCTTGCGGGGGCACAGACAGCTTGGAGGGAGTCAGCCAACCTCACGTCGCTACGAGCAATGCAGCGGCAGGCTATCCGCAGCTCCACAACTGGTCCCTTTGGGACCAATTCGGCAGTGCCCTTCCCACAGAGTCACTCGGGTTCAAGGACAGTGACAAACCGGTCAAAATCCACAGATTATGGCTGCTCGGGGTCAGCAGGCGAACGAGGACCTATATTTATTTTCCCAAACTTCCGGGCGGCAATTTTACTTCCTGGAAAACCACAACGCGATTCACAGTTTAAGTACATGGGGGAGGGCCATCGCTCCTACACCCATACACCCATAGCTCATATATATATATATATATATATATATATATATATATATATATATATATATATATATATATATATATATATAGGTTCCTCATATTACAGCTTCAAATTAATATTTGGAAGAAAATTTCTAATTGACTTAAATCGACAAATAAAGTGCCCTCATCCAGCCACAGGCTCTCAATACCATTGATGCGGTTGAGAGAGAAACCTTATGATCTCCTGGGTCCTGCTTTTCCCTCCACAAGATAAGGGACAACTCTGGTTCAGAGTTCCCCTGACTGATTGTAAATAGTCTATTTACAAAAATGTTTATTTAACATCAATTTATTTTATTCCATTTATTGTTTTTTTATTATTTAATTCTATTGATGTTTTATGTAAATATGGAATGAATGAAGTCTCCTATCACTATTAATTAAGACCTGATAATATTACATTATAAATATTACTCATTACATTTGTGTAATATTACACAATAAATGAAGTTAAAAAAGAAACACTAATATCGACAGTTTATGTCATATTGATGAAAGCAGCGGCATATTGGAGTTGAGGGTAGTCAATACCGTCTCCAATTTGTATCAAGTTTTTGTCATAGACATTATTCAAGTGGATCCAAAGTCCAACTCCTTGTCAGGAATGCGTTTGGTATGTCGTACAGAAGTTTAATTGGATGCCTGTCTATTCTGAGATGGTCGTGTAGCTAATTCACGCTATGTTGAGTTTTCGGTTTGTATTTAGAACTTTTCATTTCCAACCCCAATTACCTTTTATCGAAAAACAATCTTACACATTATAATATCATTTTATAAATTTATTTATTTTTTATTAAATAGTGATAGCTACTTTTTTTCTTTTACATTATTGCACCACGAAGGGAAATCCCATTGGTCTCTCTTGTTACGTACCTTTAATTATATTTTCGCTCACTTTCTCTTTCCAACGGACAAAAAAAAAAAACCTGATACTCATCTATTGTTAAGAAGTATGATTTTGAACATTGGTCAGCGAGAACGTGATTTTTTCGACAACAATAGGAATTGTGAATTTCTATATTGTCGGATTTCGATGAAACTTTTTTTTGTGATGCTATACCAAAAATTACTAGGCATATGTCCAGGGTTCTGCGCTCTAGGAGCCGAGACAATAGATTACAAGGATATTAAATATCAATCTTTTACGATTTTTTTGTAATTGAGTGAAATAAGAAAAAAATATTGCCGATCGTATTAAATGAGTTTAAATTTATAAAACAATACAACAATCAAAAGTCCCTTCTAGTTAAGTAGGCCCAAAAAATTATTTATTGGTAATAGCAAGGCAGATTCATTTTTTGGCGTCCTTTAAAACCCCGAAATACGAGTTTTCATAGATATAAAAAAAATTAAAATTATCTGGCATGATTTTTTTCCTGCTTATTTTTTCTTTTCAGCGTCCACTTAAACATTCATAAATACTCGAGATTTTTTCCAAACTCAACGTTACTACAACCGTTGAACGGCTGAATCTGCTCTTCCAAATCATACCAATAACTTTTAGATTTTATGCCTTTGTAAAGCGTAAAAAGTAATGTGAAATAAAGAAAAACTTCTCAAACGTTTTGTTTTTCGACCTAGTGTCTCAAAAAAAAAATTCTCATTGAAATATGTGATCCCCCGTCTACAGCCAAAACGTCTGGTTAAGAGTTATTTTATTTTCTCGTAAATATTATTTACAACAATTAATTGTTAATTATTTATACTCGATAGTTAGAAATCGAGGCTGCATGAGGAATTGAAAATGCCAAGGATTAATCGCTAAAGATGCCAAAATAGCTAAAGATGTAAATATAACTCCTTAAAAAGCATATCTGCAGAAAAAGGGGAACCTCCAGCAAATATAGAATTCAGAAGCGTAATATAAGGGAAAATGAAAAAAAAAAAAAAAAAGTTAGAAAATATAATGTAACAGCAAGTGATACCACCTAAATATGATAAACAATTTTTAATACTTTTTTATTCCTTTTTTGACGGTTACGTGGCTTCACACTTTTGCTGACGATACTATTTACAATAGTTATTTTTCTCATTTTATTTTTAAACGCTTTACAAACAGAAAATATTTGGATATTGAACTTAAATCAACTAGACGATTATTTTGTATTTAATGCCTGCTGATTTTTTTTAATTTTAGGACAGGCATGAATCGGAAATATGAAGTGGAAAAATTAGAAGTCCTGACGTTGTAAATTATGACGGGCATAAGTTATTTGAAAAGTGTAATTATTTCTGATTCTAAATTCAAACTAAGTTTCTTTAGGAGAGTAGCAAAGATTAATCAAAGTCTTCGCATTTTTTTTTAATTTTTTTTTTTTAAAGTTTATAAAACTTACTCCTCCACATAAAGAGTTTTTGAACTAATCTCGCTGGTTCTCTTCAAGAAGTAATATCAAACATCACATTTAAAACGACGGATTTTCCGGAATCAATACAGTATAACTTTCATACTTTTGTGAAACTAAAAATCGAGTTATAGTAGTATTTAATATATTATAACTTTATGACCACTTCTCACATTTATATTATTTATATAAAATTCAGCAAGGATTCCTGGAAAAAACGGATTAATCTTTATCATATAATATGCAAAACAATAAAAAAATCGAGAAAAAAAATTCATCCGTCCGCCGTCTGCGGCTTTTCTCCGAGATTAACCGACCGGTTTTTTTTTTTTTTTTTTTTCTATTTGAATTTGAAAAATGTTGAATTGTAAGTTGTTTATCGGGTTCACAGTCTTAAGTGCTTTGCGTTTAGAATCATCTAATTATATATATATATATATATATATATATATATATATATATATATATATATATATATATATATATATATATATATAAACCTTTATTATCTCAGATTTGAGGAACTTAATTATTATAATTTTTTCAGATTAAATAGATGAGTTTGTAGGATTTGTAAATGAAGCGAAATTCGGATGAAAACAACATGCAAGTATTAAGATTTATTTGAGAGCCCGAAGATTCTTAAATGGCAAACGCAAGAGTCTTATTTATCACAGTTAATCGGGCAATTTTCAAAATTAATGCAATTCTAAGTTCAGAAATAATTTTTACAAAATGATACTTGCTTTAAATAATTTAGAACGCATTGCGCTATCATTGAATTCTTACATTCTAGTTAAATTATCCGAGTTAATGATTTTTCACTTATTGCTCAAAAATGAAAACAAATTTAAAAATTCTAGATACTTTTATGAAAAGATTGATATTGGTAGGTATATATCCGGAAATAAAAAGGGTCCAAAAAATATATCTAAAAAAAAAACTTGAGTTTGTAAGATCATTACGCAAACGAGATTTATTTTCAGAGAAAAATAAATACAGTGATGTTTTTAATTTGTTTCTAATATTTTATTAATATAAATTACATTTTTGAATGCCTCTAGGCTTCAGATTTAATTAAAATATCCTAATTTTAAGACCTTATTGCTTCGTAAGGAGGTTCATTGGTATTGTCCTCATTTAAGGTAAAACTCATGACCAGTAATATTCCTAGCAAATCGGGATTACGCATTTTATAAATGGCTAATAATGTTGTTTGATCTTTTAAGATTTTGCTAGCTGAGTAAGAATACCATGCACTAGAAAACTAAATTGGATGAATGTTCAAAACATTATATTTAAGGTAAATTGTCAGGGTAACACTCATCAAAATTAATTATAGCATGTTATTCTGGATTCCAAGTTATCTTTCTCTACAGTCAAACTTCGCCAGGAAAATACATATCGACGTCGTTTTTTGAAAAATACGTAAGCGCCATTTAGCAAAGTTTAAAGGAAACACATGAAAAGATTTTTCCCCAAATAATAATTTTTTTTTTTAAATTTTATTCTTTATTTTTTAGAGGAGGAGTTTATTACCCTGGCAAAATATTTATAACTACAACATATTTTAAAAGATTCTAGCACTGGTCAATGCCAGAGTGACGACTGAGAGTCGTTAGTATTTGGTGCTTACGTCATCAATATTCGATTTTTAGACCATATCCAATTTTTTTTTCTCAATATATCGTGAGCGGGAATCGATAGATGTGGTTTTTACGTCCCAAAATCAATTGAAACCTAAACTTCGAATTTTTGGCGCTTAAGCCTTTTTCAAAAAACGACGTCGGTATCTACTGTTAACTATAAACAAAATGGCTACTCTTTGCCAACTTAACAGAATAGAAATTTTCATAAATCCCTTTCAAACCCAGATAACACTTCTGAAGTAATAAACCTGATTTTTAGGACAGAACTAAAACTTGATAAACTGGCATAAAAATATTTTTCATTAACCTGTTTTAATAATTCTCCTAATACCATATTATTACAATATCAAACCTTAAATACATGTATTTATTTATAAAGTAATAATTGAAGATATTGCAGCCTGACAGGACAGGAAAAAGACATATCTTCAAAAAACTGTGTATACTTTTTTAATGTTTAGCTTGAATTTAGTTATCCACTACCGATTTGTTATAATTACTTTTCCTTCATCTTAGAATTGAAAACTATCTCTAAAGTGACGTAGAAAATATTAAAACTAAAGTGAAACCTACGGAAATGTTGCATAAATTTTGAAAATGACCCAATAAGATAGGAGTAAATTTTAAATTAAAAAAAAAAAAAAAAAGGAAAATATCAAACCCATCCTGAAATATTATAATATAAAACAGGAAAAAGAACGCTGAGACCGAAAAGGAAGAAATTTCTAGGTAGTAGGGAATGAAGAAGGCAATGTTACGGCTCATGCCGCAGAAATCGCAAAAGCATTGAAGCAGATCGCAGCGGTATCTAGGCGCGGCTACCGCATCAAAATGTGGGAAAATATCTGAGGGGGGAGAAAGCTTTAAAAATGCCATGAGCAGATAATTTAGTCTAAAATTATTGTTTAAAAAAAATTATACCGATATACATAATATAATCTTAGCCTGATTGATCTAAATACACTAAATCATAGTTCGCAGATTATGAAAAGACATGGCTATCAATTGATAATTGAGTGTGTATATATATATATATATATATATATATATATATATATATATATATATATATATATACATTTATAACAAGAACCTCTCCAGAAAGGCTAAAGTCAGACACAACGAGACGGTAGTAAAACCTGTGGTACTGTATGGAACGGAAACAGCGGGTTTTACCGGCACAGAGAGACTGCTGAGAATAGAGAAAAAGATATTGAGGTGTATTCATGGGCCAAGGAAAGTGGGAGAAGAGTACTGGCTAAAAAAGAACAAAGACCTGTACGAAGACCTAGAGACCTCAATGAGAAAAAGGAGATTGAAATTTTACGGCTTGATGAGGATGGACAAGGATAGATTGAACAAGCAGATCATTGACATGGTGACAAAAATTTAAAAACGTCAAAGGATACTCCGAGCAGATAAAGGAAGAAATAGAGAAACTGGGGATCAGAGAAGAGGACTACCAGGACAGAGAGAAATTAGAAGGATGATAGATGGATAGAAGGTCCTTGCGGTGGAGAGGAAGAGAAGAGGGGAAGGAAGGTGGACAAAGGAGCGTAGAAGAAATGGGGGAAAAGATGAAGAAGGTGTGGGCTGAAAGAAAGATGAAGTCATGAAGTGATATACGCGTGGTCCTTAACTGGCCTTTGTCGCGATAAATAAATAAATAAATATATATATATATATATATATATATATATATATATATATATATATATATATATATATATATATATATATATTTAAATTCAGCGGGTCCCCTTCCATCCAATATTTTATGCCTTTCATGTTCCAATGTTTCATGTGTCATTTTATCTTTGCGAATTATATTAATAAATGGATAAATGTACAGTACGAATGTAAAAACGAAGCTTACAACTAGATTATAATAACAATACTTTATGCATTACGTAAAATACAACACAATTTGCTTACACATTATTTTTAAATGATAATATGACTTATTATAATAATAATTAGATATGTAAAGTATTGTATTAACACCAGTAGAGCCAGAAATATTTTTTATTTATAACACTTATTCAAGTCAAAACTATACCTTTCTTTTTTCATGGAAAAGTTTGAATATTCGACTCAAATATTCTCTATTATTTTTTTATATTTTAAAAATAAACCGCATACATATTTATAAGTTAGGGTACGCTGTCACGGTATGATAAAAGTACGTGGGACTATTTACTATAGATTGAAATGATTTGTTTTATTTGCAAATATTTGTTCAACAAACTTTAATTAACTCTTATCCGACCCCCCGGAAGCCCGGCCGGAAGGCCTGTTTGCGTCTGGTAAATATAAAAACAGTAAATATATATAAAAGCATCGCTGAAATCTGCGAGAAAAGTTACTGGTCTGGGCAAATAAAGGATCAACAGAAAATTAACAAGTATAGAATCAACGAGGAAACGAGCTTTCTGGCCTAGTAGATTTGAGTTTTGGAGCGTAATGTATGCAGTTTTAAGGTTTTATTGGCATTAAACCATCGTTTGATCATATTTTTATTACAATTAATATGTAGAACCATATAATACAAAAAAAAATAAAACCTATAATATTTGCCAAGTCGTGAGGACAGCATTCAACTTAAAGAAATTAAAGATGTGCAGTCTCTTGATCAACTGTATACAAGGGGGTGTTGTGGTTAATCTTTATATACTGAACCTCTCAAGTTATTGCTTAAATCTATTAAAGGACCAAGGACCAAGCAGTCACTTCACAAAGGCTGGGTTTGACACAGAACGGTTTCTAGTCTGGAAATCTGGAGAAACAAGATTCGAACCATGAATGACAGGAGAGAAAATAGACTCTACGACAGCCGGAATCGAAAATGCTTCCAGGACTAACGGGTCCAGTGTTTAAGTATGTATACACCCACTGTAAGTACATATGCATAAGCACATTTTCATCATATAATATAAAACAAAAATTAAAATAATAGTGGTTCACTAATATCGAAAAATTCCGTCTAAAATTTTTTAGTGCAAAATTAAAATCCCCAGAAGACCGTGAGTTGAAAGTCTTCAAAATTGAAAACATTTAATTATTCATGAAAGAAAAGCTCCTTTTCCTCCCCAAAGGAAATACGACATCCTTGGCATACGTCTCGAGGGGGAAATTTTTTTTACGTTATATAAAAGAAACTGAAGCAGCTGCCAACTCTTTGACCATAAAAAGAAGGCGGACTTAAAGTGGTTAGTATCTGGTGAAAAGGGGTGGGGTCTGGACGAACCTCTCGGGAAAGTGTAAAAAGAAAAGAAGCGGCCCTAACAAGAAGGCCGGACTGCACAGATAATAGTGTTTCTTGGTCATGGTCGTCGAATCAATGAAGAAATGCAGCAGAAAACCGCAAATTGGTCCCGGGCAATGCCTCTAACTCTAGGTCACGGAAGACCGCAGAAAGTGGAAAATCTTCTTTTTACAAAAAAAAAAAAAAAAACTGGGGAAATGTGAAGGAAAATTCTTTATGATAACATATTCCGGTTATTGATTAATATATGCCTATATCAAAGTTTTCTATCATTTACCGAATATGCGTTGGCGTACATTATACATGCGTAATTAAATTGACACGCATGATATAAAATAAAAAATAAAATCTACAATAACAAAACGTCCCAGCATATATTAAGATATTCCGGCCAATAAAAAAAACGAATATGGAAAAACCTCTACCAACCACAACCCATGAAATTTCTTTCTTGGGTTCAGTACTTGGTAACGATACACTTCTTGTGCATACAAGCTCTTTTTTACAAAACTATAATGTACTCTTTATGGTGTTTAATCGACAACTACTTTTTTGAGCATAGATTACAATATTTTTTTTTCTATTCAGATGTTTATGTGTACTTAAAAAAAAAAAAAATTTCTCTCTGTCTCTTTTCTATGATAATGTTTTCTTTTGCTTATTAGATAATTTATTTTTCTTCTCTATCCGCTTTATCTTTGTATAAAATATATTTTTACATTTTATTTTATTAATGTTTATTATTATTTTATCTTTTGATAGAATATATATCACCATCCTTCATTTGTTCTTATACAAATATATATATATATATATATATATATATATATATATATATATATATATATATATATTTGTATATTTATAAAAAAAATTATAACTATGTATATATTTAATGTTTTTTTTAAATTTCTTATATAATAAGCCTTTTGGCCAGATATAATATTTATTATTTTATACACATTTGTTATTCTAAAGAGAATTAGTCCCGGAATAAAGTTGTTTTTCTATTTCTATGATTAATTACAAATCAATTACAAAATGTGTGAAATAGATAAATGAACGATTTCTTAAATATTGCAGAATCATTTCATTCCGAAGATGAGGGGAGCGAGGAGAATCTCAGAAACGTTAATGGAATATAAGATCATTTATAAATAAAAAATAAATATTTACAAATGGAACAATTAGTTCACTATGGCCTTCAATTTGAAAAAAAAAATTACGATTATTATAAATTGTATGCAAAATAGTATAAAGGAGATCCACTGCCCCTAGGCAGATCATGTAGTAAATTCTAAAAAGAGAAACTGTAACTAGGGCCAAGGTGATACCTCTTCCCCTTCCAAGTTAGGGAAGGGCACCCCGAAGCATAACCCTCTCAATCCATTCTGATTTACATGGGCGTCGTAATGGCCTAGTAACTCAAAACTGAGCACAATCATAGAGGAGAACTTGCAGCTAGGAACTATTCATCTTATACTGTTGGAAATTAATTTCTACAGCTCTTCTTCTTAGGGAATAATATTAATTTTAATAAAAGAAAAGTCTAGATTTTTCTGAATAAATTAATAAAATTATTTCTTTAATTTTTCAACTCCATAGTTACGAAAACTATCAAATCCAGATTAACTAAAGGGATGTTTTTTTTAATTATAAGAAATATATATATATATATATATATATATATATATATATATATATATATATCCTCATTCAAATTCCACCTTTTTCAACCTCCTCACTTCCAAAATCTAATCATGAAATTTTAAATCAAGATGAATATCTTGATTAGCGGCAAATAATTTTTTCAATTACCATACAAAGTTTTAATTCTGTGAATTATTTCATTATTTTTATATACTTGAACGAAATTCTTTTTAGAAGTGAGAATTTGTTTTTAATGTTGTTTTAACTCAGGATTGCTATAATCGTGCTTTTTATTTTTTTTTTCAGCGTTTTTCCTTTGTTTCTTTCTCTTTATTCTTTTCATTTTTTTTTGTCAGTTAAATTATATTTATTATATTTTTTTTACCAGAAGGATATTCTTTTTTTTCGTTTCTTATATGTTTAATTTAATTCGAGGCTCTTCACAACAAATGTAAAGTCTGTACTTATGTATGCTTCGGAAACTTGAAAGGTCAAAAAGGGTGTCACCAGGAAGCTGCAGGTATTTACCAATCGCTGTGTCCTAAACGTGAGACGGCCCGAAAAAGTCTCAAATCAAGAGCTTTGGTGCAGAGCCGGGAAGAGGCCGAATGAGCAAGACATAAGAAGAAGGAAGAGGAACTGGATTGGCCATACATTCCGAAAACAGCCTGGAGCATTGGAAAGGTCGGCACTTGATTGGAACCCCCAAGGAGTACGCCGAAAAGGACGACCTCGCATCACCTGGAGGAGATCCGTACTAAATGAGGCGGAGCAGGCAGGAAGGACTTGGAGCGAGGAGAAGGGACAGAGATGGATGGAAGTTGTTCGTTGAGGCCCTCTGTTCCACTGGAAGCTACAGGAGTTAATAGGATGTGTTTAATTGAGATTATTGTAAATATTAATTGACCTTTATTATGTAGTCTTCGGCAAGACATTTTTTCTGTTATCTTTTTTACTTGTACATACTTGTTATTCTTAAGGGACCTAGTCCCAGAATATAGTTCATTTTTCTGTTCTATTCTATTCTACTATTCTATATATATTATCGTAATAAATCAAGATTAGTTAAAATGGGAAAAACATTTTTAATATATTAATAATATTAATTAAACTAAAATGTCATGATTCAAAGTATTCAAACCACATAAAACTATTTCAAATAACTAACAGTTGGCAAAGTATAAAGGATTCTTATTTAGAATTAGTACAAGTTTTTTTTTAAATATGGTTTATTGAAAAATATTACAATGCGCCACAATTTAGGGCAATAGTTGATAACTATGATGTATTCGTAAAAAAAAAAAAAAATAAATAATAAAAATAAATAAATAACCACAATCAAATTACATAAATAGAATAATGAAGAATATAAAATTAAAGTAAAATGTTAGTAAGTGGAACTAAAATGTAGTAGTAAAATAAGGACACATCACTCCATCACCCAAGTATGGGAGGTCAAGCAAGGTCTTATGAGATCCCAGCGCATCTTTCTCACCGCGTCACTATAAGAGCGCTAAAACTCCAAAAACTCAGTTTACAGTAGATCTTGTGGCTACTGTCGTTTCAAACTTCGGGGTGGATTGTAGGGATGAGTATCGCTGAATAAGGATTGAACCAGAGGATTCGGATGATTGTAAAGGTTCAGATGGAATTTTGAAAATTTGATTGGCATAAGGTCAAGGGCATAAGGGATATGAAGGTCATGGATGTAATGTTTTATTGGAAACGTAAAATGGAACGTTGGTAATTGGACACGTTTGATGTTCGAATGTTTTGCTCTTCCCCACATTTCAAGTCCATAGGGCCAAAATAGATCTGAGGATAATGTTATAAATTAGAAGCTTGTTGTCGATTAAGAGGCGAGAGGTCCTGTTTAGTATTCTGAAGAGTTGGCTGAACTTCTGTTCTTGTCTTTTAAGTTGCATTATTTTTTTTAAATGTGACAGAATATTAATTTTATATCTATTGACAATTTTAAAATTATGGAAGCAAGTAAGATAATTATTAAAATGTATGTATTAAATTAAAGATATTATTAGATTTCATATTTTTGTATTTAAAAAAATGTTATAATGTAATGCTGGTACATTTTATTGTTTATACATCTCCTAAACATCGACATAATTATGTTACGAACTAAATAAAGAATGATAAAGGACTGTCGTATTTGGTTATTTATTTAACGTATTAGAGAACTACCTACTAAATTTGTATAGAAGAAATAATTGTATCGTTTTTAATGTACTTTTTTTTTAATTGTGCTTGCCTGTATTGCTTGATATTTGATTTTTAATACATTATTAGACATTTAATTATAAAATGACATGTTGCAGTATGCATATTTACTGCATGTTCATCAGTAATTATTTCAAACAACCCTATACGCTAAAAAAAACTATATGCGATATTTCGAATTATACCAGGACAGAAGACTCTTCCAGAGGTTGACATACCTCAACTTCCTCATCTTCTGTGCTGCAGAGCTTCATCTAACTTACGGAACAAACAACTTATCTATAACGCATACTGAAGCTTGTCTGTATCAGGGGAGCAGAACTTCGTGAGCATACCATTAGTGTTTACATGCATGTCACTCTGAAAAGTTAAATCCCTTTCATCTACCAATATACCACGTATACCAGAATGCAAGTAATGGGAGAGATGTTTTGCGAATTTGAGATGGTCGAAAAACAGGAGAATCTGGAAGATCACCCATGCTTAAACCCCATGAAGTAGCAAATATATCATAAATTAATAAATGAAGAAATGGGGAAAAATGTTAATTTAAATAAGTTAAAACTGTGGCTCCTAGTAGATTTAATAGATTTAAATATAACACTTTTATCCGATAAAACGCTATTTCTCACAAAAAGATGAGCCCATATTTTATTATTATAGTAAGAAAGGACTATCCTATATAAATTATTTTATATAACAAAAACCGATTTTGAAAATTAAATTAGCAAAAATGTGACAGAAAACATTAGGAAGGCGGGAAAAATTTTTATATAATCTGATGTGAAATATACGTATATATAAATATATACATATATACACACACATATATATATATATATATATATATATATATATATATATATTTATATATGTATATATTTATAACATTAGAGATTGATAAATTATTTGCCACTTCTATAATTTTGTTTTTATTGAAAACTAGTTACGAATTCTATGCATTCATCTTCAGTTCTAAAAATACACAAAAATTCAAAAATAAGTAATTCAAAATACAGTTTGGTATTATTATACATATTTGGTTAAATTTAATATATATTAGTATTACGAATCATTTATGAATTATGAATTCATAAATTCTTTATGTAATTCATAATTCATAAATGTTTTATAATACTGATTTATATTTAATTTAATTTAATATGTATAATAATACCAAACTGTATTTTGAATTTCTTATTTTTGAATTTTTGTGTATTTTTAGAACTGAAGATGAATGTATAACATTCGTAACTAATTTTCAATAAAAACAAAATTATAGAAGTGGCAAATAATTTATCAATCCCTAATTAGATTGATCCTTCTACACCATCATGCGGATGTCAACTGACGACCGTGTCCATCAATTTGACTCGCGAAGCCCTCACAACCGCTCAGTATTGCGAATACTGTATAGTCTGCCCCGTGTCTCCTAAAAGGAAATAACTGTAAAAAAATGCAATTTAGGAAACCATTTCTTTAACATATGCATAGGAAAAAGATAGAAAATTGCATTTATTTTCATTTTGTAAACATATTTTTATTAAATTATTTTTTTTTAAATCACTTTTAATACACTTTTAAAAAATTTCATTTTAATTTTAGGAAATAATAGTTGGCGGCGCGGTCAACAAAAAATAACAGTAAATTTATTACTGTTAATTTATTTATTTATTAAATTTATTAATTGTGGTGGTAAGTCGGTTCCTGACATTTACACAGTGACTCATGCAATTATTTGTAATTTGTTTTAGATTCTTTAAATGATAAAAATGCTATTGTTTTTTCTTTAATTTTTTTCTGAAATATATAAATGTATATATTTCAGAAAACCATTGAATTACGAATATTCTTGAAAGTATATTAATTTTAGATATTAATTTTAAGGATATTAATTTTAGCATTTTATGATTAAGTGAAGATTAACAGAGAATGAGGGGTGGAGGAAAAATAAATAGACTGGACAAAAAAAAAGGAAATAAATAAGTATAATGGAAACAATAAATTATAAAGCTGTAAAAATACTGTTATTGCAATATATATATATATATATATATATATATATATATATATATATATATATATATATATATATATATATATATATATATATACCTTTTTGGCTGATATACTATGTTTCAGAAAGCTAATAAGTTTAGGAAAACATCACAAATGAAATAAAACAATTTTCATTAACCATCATCCGGAATTCAATTACTGACTGTTTGATAGTACATATTTACTTAAGTCCGGAGAAAGCAGGCTTACCCTAATATTGTCACATAAAACACAACTCGACAAATAAAATCCTACCTCGTTAAAACGAATACTAAATGGACCCTCGTTATAGAGAGGATTCTTTAAATCGAGGCCAATAAAATCGATGTAAGGAAGTTTAGAAAAAAAAAAATTGCAGAAATATCAAACAAATTTAGAGTATACTCCATAATGAAATTTTATTATGAAATCGATTTTATACCAGCAGATATAAAACCTGTATCATTCGAATATTAATAGATGCATAGAAACGTAAATAATATATTAGCTAATTAATGACACCAATCAATGGCACTATATTAATTAATATACATGAATGCCACTATATTAATTAATATATTGTACACCATAATATAATAACTATAGCAATTATATTATAGTACTATAATATGATTATCATTAATTAATTATTGCAATTAAAATAATTATTTAATATGCAATCTTAATAAAATTCTACTATAGTATAATATAATGGTATTTAGTACATCATGTATTATAGGATATAATGATATAGTAATATATACTAAATATAATGATATGCTGAATATTATGATATAGTATATACTATACCAAAATATACAGTATATGCTAATATATTAGTTAGTATCAGCTAATTAACGACAAGAAAAAAAAAACTGTTATATTTTTTTTTTAAGATTACAAAACAAAGCTTTGAGGCTCTCAAATCGGAACAAATAACGTTTAGCCAATTCAGACATCATCATGATAAAAAAGATAAGATCGCATTAATGCAGCCATTTCACTATAGCCTAAAAAAAAATAATCAAACAGAGATAGCACATCATTTCAAAACAATCAAACATAAAATAAATTAAAAAAAGTAGGTAACATCTGAAAGATACATTAAAAAATCTGATAAAGAAACTATTTGGAAATATCAAAGCCAAATAGTAATGAATAATTTATGTAATTATTTCTATTTTAACTTTAAATTATGGTTAATTTATTGAGAAATAAACTAATTAATGTTATTCTATTTATTTTTTTTTCTGTTGGCACTGTAGAACGTGGAGATCTTGGCCGCGCGATGTGGTATTCATACATTTAACTAAAATATAAATTATTCAATAAAACATATTTATTGAATAAAAATAAATGCATTAAATAATTTATTTTGTTCAATTTTTCCTTTGAAGTCATTAAATAATGTCAAATTTAAAGATGGTCCATTTTCTACATGCCACGCCACTGGCTATTACATTTAGAAATTAAGAATAGAGATTCAGAAAAAATTAAAATAAATTATTAATAATTCATTATTTTGTTTGAGATAAACAACGACTTATGGGTAATGAATCGTGAACAATTAAAAAAATTAATCAGTAACTATCTTATTGGAAAAGTAATTCATGATAAAAAAATTATTGAATAAATTCTTCGAATAAAAATTAATTTAATAATGCCCACCACTGACCAAAACAAATGAAAATATACAACAATATACTAAACAGATATTCCGTAGCCCATCATAAAATATTGAACTTCATATTTTTTATTCTTAAATATTTAGCATTTTAGTTAAATCTAATAAATTTTTAGTCGTATTTTCCCCGAAACCTTTACACTGTATCTAAGGTCATCTGAGTCCCCCCTTCGCAATGAGAAGGTTGCGTTTTAAATCCGATTCATAGCCCCTAGAAAAGGCTAAACACGAGGAAAACTGATCTGCGGCTCCTCAGAAGGTTGATAACCAATGCAGTGGACCCTCATTATAACGCTGCTTGTTATACCGCGGATTCGAGTATAACATGGTTCAAGCTCTGGTCCTAATTTCTGATTAGTCTTAAAATAAGGCAATAATCTGATTAGTCTTCCAATGTATTACTCATCAAAATACGTTATTCTCCAGTGTTCTAAATATCGGGAATACTTTAACAAATTTTACAAAATTGTAAATTATACTTGCGCACTTGGACTTAAATTTAATAAATTTATAGAAGATTAGAAATTGAAGTTAAGAATATGAAGTTCACCGATCTACATAATAGCACAGAAATTCAATGACTTCCAGTCTTAAGGCGATTCTTTCAATCGCTAACTAAGCTACAGTTTTTTAGTATCCAGAAATTATGAAGGTGAATTATTTAAAAACGATCAATGGATAAAAGATTTTACTTTTACAATATAATAAAAATCAAGTTGAGCCCAGGTGCGATAGAGTAAATATATTCATTTTTTTAAATAAAGTGCCACTGAACTTTCTCAACGTGATAATTAGAAGAAAAATAGTAAAAAATATTGTATATCTTTTATACTGTGATACTACGATAAAATCTGTACGTAGCTACTTGGTTTCTTCTGGATTTTTTCTTGCTTGTTTTCCATCCGTGAAGCTCAGGCTAAATTTCATTTATCCATTTCTTTAGAAATTTCCCCTTTGTGTCACTATTCCAATTTCCTGCAATCATAAGATCCAGTTGTCAAGTATTAACACTTGTAACAGGTAAGTGAAAAGTTTTTAAATTCAAAAGAGTTGGGAAAATTAAAATATTTAATATAGTTGAGAAATCCGTTAAAAAATTTATTCAGAAATTTTAAATTCCCCTCCCCTCCCCCAATAAAATATTGTAGCAAAGTTCTTAGAAGTAAATCATTAGATTTCAAAATTATTTCTAATATTTCATTACAATTGTATTTTAGTGTATAAATCGTTTCATTTTATCTTTTTCTTATTTTTTTTTTTTTTTGATTATTCCTTTTTTGAAAGCCCTTCATTTTTCTTTGAATAAAACGAAGTCCGACCTGACAAAATTATGTAATTCTACAGCCTACAGCTCCTTATTTCTCTGGCCTTCGTTATACGGCACGTGCAGACTTGAAAGAAAATAACTGAACAGTGACAAAGGAAAAGACATTATTTTCACTCCGGCATTTAACCGGGCCACATTTGCAAACTGTCTTCCGGAGACTAAGAGCGTACATTGCTTAGGACAAAACGTTTTCGTGAGGATCACATAAATTAGCAAAACATCAGGGGGGAGGAGGGGGGTGTCATGGATATTGTTCATTACACTTGCAGGTAAAATTATTGCATTTACAGCAGCAGTCTTTTTTTTTTGTAAAGTTTTTGTGTTTTTTCAAATAATTTCTCGGGATGAGATTCATCTGATTCAAGACTTTTAAATCATATAAGACCTTAAAGCATACATTTTACGCACCAGTATACATAATAAAAACTGTAACGAAGAATTTTTATCCTTTTTGTGACAAAATCAGCATATTTTAAATACTGTCACTTATAAAGAATGCACACTATCTCATATTGGGCAACCCTTTCCCAAAACAGCTTTTTTAGAAATTTTTTGAAAATGCTTATTTAAACATATTTTTGATACCTTCGTTTAGAAAGTTTCTTAAAGTTTTAAAAGACTGTTAGTTATAGAGTTAAAAAAATATCTGGTAGATGTTATTTAGAAGAATCTCTAGCGCAATTTCACAAAAAGTGTCTCATAATAAGGGAGTTATGCTTTAGAGTTTGTATTTAAAGTTGGTAGTTTAGACTTAATTTAAATAAATCAACTTTTTGATTTAATTTAAATAAATCAACGCCCGCCTCCAGGTCCATCAATATGTATGAAGCTGCAGTACAGATTCTGATGCTGTTGTCTGGAAATAGTCCCCCTTATGGTCCCATTAATCACTAATTCGTATTTTATCCTTTTATTTTATTTTGTTTTACTCTTTTCTTTGTACTTTCGGACAACGCGAAAAACAGAGAGATAAAGAGAATGAGAGAAAGGAGGTTGAATGAATACCTCATTTGTTAACGTCCTGGCTATGAACCAAATACTTTTTCCATTCTGGCCACCTTTTGTCCTTCTCATCCTCGTTATATTCAAGTTCAGACCATACAATTCCAAATGCATGAAGAGAAACCCGTGAAAAATTTAAATCACGTTAGCTATTGAATTTAAATTAATTCTTAAAAATTAACATTTATTATATGAAATAAATAAATATTATGTATGTGTATATATATATATATATATATATATATATATATATATATATATATATATATATATATATATATATAATAAACAGATAGAAAAATAACTTTATCCTGCGACTAGGTTCAATACAATTGAACAAATAAAACAGAAAAATTATCTGACTATAAGACTTCAAAATAAAAACCACGTGTTTACAATATTGCCAATAAAAAAGTATATATATATATATATATATATATATATATATATATATATATATATATATATATATATATATATATATATACAAAATGAAGATATAAATGAATGAAGAAAATAATTTTATTCTGGGACAAAGTTAACTAAGAACAATTACAAAGTTCAGACTTTAAATGTGTTTGTTTGGCTCAATGCTTACAATCACGGCGCACAAGTTGAATTGTTATATGGATATAATCGTTATCTTAGAAGTACATGCAGTTTACATCAATGCGGTGGTTTAATTATGGAGTAGGTGTTGTTGAAGGTAAGTTTAGAAGAGAATTGGCGAGTAGATACGGATAAATAATTCCAGAAGGAGGTTGGAATGACAATGGATTTTCTGAAGGAAGCAGTTTTATAGAAGGGAATATATTCATCAAAGGGTTGAGATATTTTATTTAGAGAGAGAATAAAGGAACGTAGGGTGAGGAAATCAAGGAAATATTGTCGTCGGAAAGCAGGAAAAAGCGACTTCCTGACAGGAAAGCGCCTGGGAAACCCGAAAATAAATAATATGAAACAATTCATAATCACATCGATCACATCACTAGCCCAATAGATAGACCTAGGTACGCCAAGCAACCTTAGTCGAAGATAGGAGAAAATAAGAGAGGATCTTATGGAATGGAAGAATCTTAGGAATTATTTAAGGACGGCTATGGATTTTCGAGTGATTTGGGAAATATGGTTATTCGAGGAGAGGTGCTGATAGAAATTGACTCCGAGCTCGGAAGATGGATGGGTCGATTATTGAGGAAAAGTAAGGAAACTAAGCAGATCCTTGGAACACATGAGGATGGCCTTGGTGTTTCATCATCAAACCTCAATGTCGGAAAACAACAATTACAAAGTAACTAAATTACAAAAAGATAATTAAATAATGCTCATGATTCAATATGAATAGTTTAAAACTAACGTCGTAGAAATTTACTAAATTTCGTCATACAGAGAAATCATAAATATAGATGTGCACATACACACAGTAAAATAAAGGATTTTTCTGATTATTTACCAACTTATTTAATATCACTGCAAATATATAAGAATTGTCTGAAGATTAAATATCTTTCTAAATATAATAAGACTGGGAAGTAATAAGCCCCACCACTTCAACATTGACCTCCATTGTGGATGAAATAGTCCCAGCAGGTGCCCTGAGTGGTCCTATTTCTCCAAATAATGCCTCTACTTCAGCAACACGCAAGCACAACCAATTTTTTATTTTACCAACAATTGTTAAATTCTTTTTCCGCTTTCTTCTTCAATTCAAGGTCATATCCTCTTCAATACGGTTTTTAATCATTAAACTGGTACATGATTCATTCTGATTCAAATTTAGACAGGTTTAGGAAACCCAGTAGTGATCTTCCTGAATATATAAATCTTATATTTAAATGACGTTTTCTCTTAAGAAACTTAATATTTTCTCATGATTTTTTTTCTTTTTTGCAACATGTTTATATTTTATTTGGCTACATTTTACTGTTTATTTTTTAAATTACAAATATTGCTTATAAGATAAATGGCTGAAGTTTAACTACAAGAAGATCGGATGATTTTAGGCCACACTTTCAAGTGACATTTTTTGACAAACTACAGTTAATTTCAAAGCGATATTTATAAGGCTTGTTATGTACTACTTATAGAGTATTTCTATGATTCATCTAAGAAAAACGTTTACTAGAAAAAAAATGACGGACGTTTTATTTTTTACTTCCTTGTACGCAGTAAAGGAAGTATTGTAATCGCTAAAATTTTCGATTTTTAGATTTCAACAGAAATATCCATTTTGATCATCCCTGAATCCATTTTGACTAGTTTCGCCATGACCTCTATATGTACGTTCGTACGTGCGTATCTCGCATAACTCAAAAACGGTTAGCCGTAGAAAGTTAAAATTTTGTATTTAAGATTGTTGTAAAACTAGTACTGAACCTCTATTTTTGATCACTGCATGATCACTGTAAGTGGTACTTTACTTGAAGATCATAATTGATTTCCATAAAAAATTATATTAAAATAGAATCCAAATCTTCTCAAATTTAGTATTTATTAATTATATATTGATTTAAATAATATATTAGATTTTGTTTTAAATTGGGAAACCGGAAGCGGTACTTTACTTAAAGTTCATAATAAACTTTCATGTAAAACGCCTCAAATTTGGTAAATAGAACTTTTATATCAATATAAATAATATACTAGATTTTAGTTAAAATTGGTGAGCCGAAAAGGGTACTTTACTTGAAGGTCATAATAAACTTATAATCAAAAACTATATTAAAATAAAATAGAGAGATCATATGGTTCTACCGAACCGGTTTATTATCATGAAGGTTACAAACACGATTTTTTTTCCACTCTAATTAAACATTTTTATTACTTGTTTTAAGTATTAAAATTGAATGTAAAATAATTGTTTTCCTCGCCATTTGTGAGTTGAACAAGTCTGCAGCAGGAGAATAAGATATACGAGTAAGTTAAGTGGGTTCTTCCGCTTAAAATGTCGATTTCCAATGCTTTCTTTATCGTAACATTGACAGTTCTACTGCTGTCACGGAACACGAAGAAATCTCTTGGGAAATTCTTACCATATGAAAGAAAACGACATATAATAACGGAACGAGACCTCCAGAAACAAAAGCTTGTGTGTGTGTGTCAATAGATGGGCGTCGCGACGCTGAGTGTCGCCATCTTCGGATACTAGTAACCAAATTCAGGATCACTTTTTGAGCCACCGATTTATACTTTAATAGGCGTACAAGGAAGTCATGTGTAGTCCTATTTAAATATTTAGATCTATTTAGAATTTGTATTTAGAAATTCTTTTTACAATAATTTCTTCGGAACTTTAATTACAATCACATTGTGTTAGTACAAAATGAAAATGTACAGATTTTATTGCTCAACAACAGAGTACAAAAATGGAAAGGCTCTAAGTAAAACCGATTTTTGTAAATGTGCACCTAAGTGTTGAAAAATCATACATTTCAATAGGGCGGGTTTTCTGAATGAGGCCGATATCCTGTAATTATATTAATATACCACTTGTTTAATACTTAAAAAAATGTCAACTATTATAGTATGTAGTAATTATATAACAAATAATTTAAAAAAAAGAAATTTTTTAATTTCATGAAGAGCTTTTTTTTCTTCCATAATGTAAATTTCACCAACTTGATCTTAAAAAAATGTTCTTATAATATATATGTAACGTAGGTATGTGACATTTTAGAATGAGTCTTTTTTTTATTATTTTATTTTATTTTTATTTTTTCACCTTTACCCTTAAAGCAGACATCAAGAAATAATTTATACTATCGTAAAAGTTTTTATTATATGCTTTATTTATATCTTATCATACAAGGGTATAATTAAAATATGTGCGCTTTATCTTTTAAAAAATAAAAGTAATTAGAAAACAAAAACAATTATTTTTATTAAATCATTCTCATTCAGTATCCGTTTCGAATTCAGTATCCTCGTTTTCTAATTTTGGTACACCCACGTTTACCAGCCTACAAAATTTACACTATATTTTCAAATTAATATATTCTGACTATAATATATACTATATTATTTAGCCCAAGAGGAGTATAGTAGATGAGGAGATAAAATGAAAGAAAAGAGAAATAATAAAAAAGAAATTGTATTAATTCTGTATTTTTATGATATTTTTTTTTCATACTACTGTATTTTTTTTATACTTCATTTTTTGTATTCCACGTATTCAGATTTTTCGTATCTCATGTAATTTCAATATTTCATAATGACCTATCTAATTTTTCGCTTGTCTATTATTCATGTATCTTATTTTTCTCAGTATTGATGAAGGCCTGAAACTTAGTCTGGAACGTGGGAACTGACGATATACAGATATGTACGTTTTCATACGATAATTAAAAGTCCTGTAATTAAATATCCCAAAATGCCCATATTGCACGGTTTCATATTTTTTTTTTTGCAAAAAAATGTTGATCGATTTCAATCGTCAAAATCCCGTTTCTCTGTTCGTTTCTTTAAGCACTTTTTTTTTATTTTGCCCAAAAATGTTTCACGTCTTAAACGTGATAAAAACTCTTTTTGGCACGTTTATGAATTGTTTTCAACAGGTTTTTACATAACGATTTTTTTCTGAAATTTATAAAGTTTGCTTCTATTATTTTTCTTCTTTTTATCCGTTGAGAAAATACGTTAAGGATTTATTTCATAAAATAAACTAACTCACCTAGGACTAATACACACAAAACAGTTTATTTCTAACTATAACCCCAACAATATTCTTCTTGGTTAATTTTCTGTATAATAAAAAGTTTGCGGTGCGTACGTATGTAGTTGTCTCGTTGTCCTGACAACTTCATTCATGCCAATGCAAGCAAGTTCGCCACACAAATTTAATTATCTGAGTTAATTTCAGGTTAACGTTAATTAATACTAGCAACTTATTTCTCATTTTGAGGGGTGAGAGAAAAAAAGTATTATAACTTCTAGATGAGGTAGTCTCATCATTTTGAGAATAAATTAAAAATTCATTAAATAAAATAAATATTGAAGGAAGAGTGTTTCACAAGTTATTTATAAATTAAAAAAAATTAATTATTCCTTAAATAATTAGATTAGCATCAGGTTTATAACTTCTAGGTTATTTTGTATTTTAAGAGGTTAATAATCTCACGAAATTGTTATTGCTATTTACATTGTCATTATATTTTATTATAATGTTTTGTGAGTAAATTATAATATATTTTATCACAGATGAAGAAAGTTCCGTAAATGAGTAGCTTCAAGGAAACCGATTTTATTTTCTAAGAGCTTCTATAAATCTTTTGCTAGATAGATGAGCCTAAAGTTATAAGTTACGATCAAGATTGCTTTCAACGACACACAAAAAAAAAATTCAAAAACACAAATTTATTGAAATAAAAAGTACCAGAAAGCAGGGAATACCATTCCAAAATTTTACTTAACATTTTAAAATTTTAAAACAGGGGTGAATCCATTTTAAATCAACCAGACCATGCTGTTCCACATTTTTTATTTTGATAATTTTTTACCTGTTACTTTCGATCATATCATGTTGAGTCCAACGGTATGGTTAAAAACATTTTTTATGCTCATACTTTTTTTTTTGCGGCCGTTTTAAGTTAGCTTCGCAGCTGAAAACAAGTTTTGGGAAAATGTCTCTAACTCTGGTAATTTTACAGATATCAAAAAAAAAATTATAATAAGAATGTGTTCTACATTTTTTGTCCTCGCCGCAGATCAACAAAGTAGCAAGAAAATTGGTAAAAAACATCAGGAATATTAAAATTAATGTTCTCTGGCGCATGTTTGACCCATAGAATAAGTTTCAAATGGTATCTCCTAATCTTTCATAAGTTCAGGCAAGTTATCTCCTTGCAGATGAATACCTATTAGCTGGTACTGATCGAAAATAAGGCAGTCATTAAGAATATGATGAAATATTCCTGGTGTCTGACCATTGCAGTGGTCAAGTCGGTTGGACTATAGTTGTCGGAACTGACAGAATTTACATAATAATTAGAAAACTGATCTCGGAAGAACCAGCCGAGGATTGTGTAAGCCACCCGCTCCTTCCTGTTCGCTCCACCGAACCGACCAATCGAGTGAAAATCCCTATTATGCGATTAGAAGGAAATCCGGATAGTTTGTCGGAACACGCTTTCTATACTGGGACATTGCAGGTCAACATAGACACGTCCGACGAACGGTCTTAGTGCCATGGTAGATTTTTGGGAAGGTCTGGGGGAGGGAGAGAGGAGGTGATGTGTTTTGGTAAGATTTCAATCACAACTTAATAAATGAAACACTTTGTACCATACTGACATTTTTTCAAACTAAACTACAGACAAAACGAAATATACATACCTATATATCTTTTTATTCATTTCCGGTTGGCGCAACAGACCATGAAGATCTTTGGCCGCGCGATGTGGTCATCTTACTGACATATCGTTAACTTGTAAGTTGGAGAGTTACTTTATAAAGACTCTCTTCATAAAGATAATAATAAGTTATTATCAATGTTGAAATAATATTACTCTTCCGCCATTTAAGTGACCAAAAAGTATCAATTTCCTATCTATATAAATAAATGAAAACATTATTTATGTTAAATATATTATTTTGTACTTTAATATATTCAATAAAATATTTTGACTAGATTTTTATTTTCAAATTTATTGTTTAGAAAAATTCTTTTTTTTTTCACAGATGTCTTGATTATCCACGAATTTTAAAAAAGCTTGTAATGCTTTTTTTAATAAAAAAAAAACTGCCACAAATAGATTCATGCTTCATGTTTAAATGATAAAAAAAAATGAAATTAACTTTTTTAAAACACAAAAAAGGTGTTAATAGCGATAAAACTAAAGAGGCAAGAACTTCTTTTGTAAAATTCCATTTTTTGTATTGAGGCACTCTTTTTCTAAATGACCATTATATCTATATCCTAAATCAACCTATATATATATAGATATATATATATATAGTTTTTTTTTTGTAATCCTTGTAAGAAGACCGCATCGCTCGGGCAAAGATCTTCATGGTCTATAGTGCCGAAAAAAATATATATAAGTATATGTATATATATATATATATATATATATATATATATATATATATATATATAAATATATATATATATATATATATATATATATATATATATATATATATTTATATATATATATACACATATACACACACACACACACACACACATATATATATATATATATATATATATATATATATATATATATATATATATATATATATATATATATATATACATACATATACATATACTTATATATATTTTTTTCGGCACTATAGACCATGAAGATCTTTGCCCGAGCGATGCGGTCTTCTTACAAGCATTACAAAAAAAAAAAACTATTATTTAAAGATGGCAAATTACTTTGTTATCAAAATATATTTTATATTGCAATAACAATAATTGTTAAGATCCATATAATTCTGTAATAATTATAACGCATAATTTTGTGAAAAAAAAACAATAAAAAGACAAAAATATTTTTAGACTATTAATGAAAGATCCCAAAGTTTTAAAAATGCAAAATTAACACATTTAAGAAAAAAAAAAACGTGGGATAGAATTCTAAGGACACATTTTATCAGGAGCTTTAACAGATTTTTCCATTCATACATTTTTTTTGTCAAAGTAACATTTCCAGAAAATTTATCCAGGACCTGTAAGTTATCGGTTGGTTTCAACTTTTGTGGTTAATTTCATTTTCAATTTTTTTTTTGGAAGGAGTGGGAGAGGACCAAATAAATTTGAAGAAGAAACTATTTTCTTAGTTCGAAACCTATCTGGTGTCCAAATACATATCAAGAACTATTAACTATTAAAAGATCTGCTTGCTGTATCTTCGCTAACATAGGACCGGATAATATTATGTATATTTTTTTTAATCAAGCTTCTTAGAAAATTCAGCATTTTAGAACAAATTAGTAACTTGTAAGTACCAGATGTATAGTATTTGATTTGTTAGAAAAACTAAAAAAAAAAAAAAGTGAACTGGATGGGAAAATGCGAAGAGTAACGTAGTTTAAAAGATAATAGCGTTTAAAAAGTAACATGGCTACGCAGTCCAATATAGTATATATTTCCTAATATCGTTCTAATTTAGATGATTTTTTTTTATTTTGTATAGTAATTAATTACCTTTCAAATGATTATGTAGAATTATCTATATAATATATTTTGAATTTTACGCAAACAAAATTTACTTTCCGGCACATTTTTTTCTGTAGGCACACACACACAGACCACTTACGTGCATATTACTACAAGTTATTTTTGGAAAATGTTTCGCTTTTTTAATGTTCGTGGTTTTTATGCTATTATTTTAGTATTTTTTTAATTATTATTATTATTTCGTTTTGTTATCTTTTCAAATTAATATTATTTCAGCGCAGTAGAGGAGTAATAATGCGAGGGTGTAGCGAAACATCGGATTCAGTAGACTGGAAATAGTTTTTCTAGTTTCAGGTAGCATGACAAGAAATCCAACAAGGAAATTACCTAAAGCGCGTGAAGATTAGTCATTAATCTAATTTCTACTTTTAT
The DNA here is from genome assembly GCA_948150685.1 of Rhaphigaster nebulosa. Lineage (NCBI taxonomy): Eukaryota > Metazoa > Arthropoda > Insecta > Hemiptera > Pentatomidae > Rhaphigaster > Rhaphigaster nebulosa. The sequence goes on from OX411312.1 coordinate 26,456,598, forward strand.
AGATGTAATAAACTCTACCCGCATTATTCCATTTTATGAGGCCACTAGTCTGACTTTAATGACCAGTTACTAATAAAACCCTACCCTTTTACAGGGTGTTTTGGAGCAAGTAAGTTTTATTATTTTTACTCTAAATAAAGGTAAAATGAAATAAAAAGCACGTGCCAAAATTCATTACCATTAAGAGGTCAACCAGTAATCAAAATTACAATGGAAAAAACAATTATAATAAACTTCCTTTAATATAAATGACGAAGAAGAATTGAAAGAAATTCTGGAAAACTCCAAATGAAGAGTATATGGAAAACATACAGAAGTAGAAAACGAAATGAAAGAGGCCCTAAAGAATTTTCAAGATGGCTAAGAGAATGAAGAAGAATTCTGCTGAAAACTTTTCTGAAACAAAAGCCGGAGATTCAGAGCCATTTTAATACTCTTAATACATGCAAATTTCTTGCCACGTATTTAAATATTAAACAAGTGCAATAAAAAAGCGATACGATTCAATAAAAATATTTAATACTCAAATTTCTCTCACCGTTTGAAGACACGAGGCAATAAGATAATTGTTAGGCATTGGTTCATAGTGTGGACGTCTCCAATTATTCTCTTTGAGTTTCCTCCTCATGATTTATTTTTTTTTATTATCATGATATGACCTTCATAGAACTTTTTATTATTTATTGAAGATTTTCACTTTGCATTTTTGTGGGGAGGGACTTATTCTGAATATAAAAATCGTATTTAGAAAAAAATATTTATTGAAGCGCATGGCCAAAAATATGAAGTGTTGATCTCCATACAGCACACACGAGCTGCTTCCGTAAACTTTCACGAGAACACATTTTGCTGCAAAAAAACTCTGAAATTTAAATTTTAATGCTACATATTTGTACCTACATGTTTATAATTTTTTATTTGTTTTGGCCTTAATTAAGTCAATAAAATGTGTTAATGTTATGAGATTATATTTATTTCGAAATATATATTACCTAAAATACAACTATAAAACCCTTGACTCTTATTGGGGGTTAGGAGAGGGGATGAAAGAAGGGGCGGCAGAATTAAGCTTGTTCCCCTGGAACAACCGGTTCCCCCCTAGATCCGGCCCTGCGGAAAAAACGTAACTGGTCCAATTCCCGATGTTGACAGAGCTAAATCAGATCCAAGAAACATCATCAGTGTAGTCCTGGAGGTCATAATTGTATTCCACAAAATCGAAACTAAAGATGGTTTTATCAACAAAATGTATTGCAAACTACACCAGCACACGGCTTTTATTTTTAAAAAATGTTAGTAGTGTAAAAAATTACTTAGTATTAAATTAAAACTGATATAAATATCACTGTTATAAAGTACTTATGGTTATAGAAAATGTGTACAAATTTGGAAGATCTGCGATTTTCTCGAAAATGTGCAATCTGATCTGTCTCATTTATATTTCTAAATCAGAATCAGAAACTTGCTCACAAGCTTTTATAAGAAATAAAAGATTGTCTAAGAATTGTATTTGTAAAAAAAAAAATCTGCTATGCTGCTTAAAGTATTTTTTTATTTTTTGTCACCAGATGTGTTTGTTAAATTTTGAATATGGAAAACCTATACATTTTCTGAAATATCGTGATTTGTATTTATTTTAAAGTTCTATTCTAAAATAATTAGAAATATGTTTTGTGTAGATGGTGGCTTAAAATAATCCCAAAACATTCCAGAAATATTTTTAAGAGGCCAATTTCTAGAACGGTTTTAAACTCGTGAGAATAAAAGAAAATAATGAATGTATAAGTAGTCCAAAAGAAAGAAAGAGAAATATTGATTAAGGTTTAAATAGTGAATAACGATGAAAGGTAATGGAATATTTAATCTGTTTAATTGAGAAACTTTATCCATACATTAAAAATCAATTTATCATTACAATTTTCAAATGATAAGTAGAATCATATAAATTCGGGATAATAAGGCGGGTCGAAAAAAAAAATGAAATAAGCGCATCTTATATATAATTAAAATATAGTAAAAAAATTATGAATTTTAAAAATAGGTAAACAAAATTACACGATTTCGTTAATAATCTAGTGCTTGTTATCGTTGATCGAAAAAAAAAAATTGATCATTTTTACCTAAACACTACCTAATATAATGGTAATAAAGTTTTTATTAACGAATTTACAATATCAAAATTCCGAGAATCAAAAGATATCGGGATTTTGTGTCCTACGTTCCTAGTGTGACTCACATCAACATTTTTTGGCCGAATCAAATTTTTTAACTTAATACACGTTATAGGCTACTAATGTTCTAATTTTTTAACCTCGAAATCGCTAAACATCATTATTTTAATCGATCATAAACCACCCAATTATCTTTCCTTTGGCATGTCCGAGGTCGCTTTTTGTTACTTTCAACGGCCTGTGTCAGGTCAATGGCACGTCTAAGCTAGATTTTGCATGATATTTTTATCAGTTTTGAAAGCCTTTTAAGGTAACGAAAACAAAATCCTCTAATGCAATACTCACATTATCCAGTACTCATTTCATCCCTGTCCCATAATCTGTTTCTCATTCCTTTGTCAAAGTTAAAATTTCCTGCCAAAGTATTGCAATTGTTAAGTTCATTATTGTTCCTCGTACGAATAATAATAAAATAAATATAAAATCAGAGATACACCTTTCTTCATCTATTTTCTATTTTCTACAAGAAGCCATCACTCTGTAGAAGTTAGGCATTCATATATAATTGGTACATACATTTATTGGTATATAATGTTTAAAATTTTATACAGACAACCTAGCCTTATAATTGAACCAGGCAAAATGACGTGAACTGATTAAATAAGATCACTGTTCCGCCACCGCGTGTATTTCTGCCCTTGCGAAATAAATGAAAACCATTAAATTTAAGACCAATATTTTAAACTAGGATGTTTGGTGCGAGGAGAGTAGTGACGGTGAGCAGTTTCAACGAAATATATAATCAGTGATAGTGAGCGGTAACCGTTGGCAAGCTCTGCCAGTCGCAACCGTGAGCAGTACCAGCGAAAGTCTACCTTAAAAAGTCCTTTGGATATCAACGTTTTCTTTTTGATGATAAAAACTTTGCTATAATCAAGAAATAAAAACAAATAAACAAATTATTAATCGGTTATAATTTTATTAATGATAAGTATATGGTATGAAAAATAGGATATAAATGACATACAAGATACATCGACATTTGTAATGAATATTGAATCAATACAAGAATGAACTAGGGTTGTTGGTGGAGTTTTGATATAGGACCAATTAAACTTTCTCAACACGTGTCGTTTTCATAATCTCCATCTATTTATTCACACCCTACCTTGTCTGTTGGCACTTGGATTTGGTTTTGTTGGCCTATCACAATAAAATGATCCCAATCCTTCTTGAAAATATTGATTTTTATTTCTACCCACAATTATTTGTTATTCGTCTATAAATTCTTGTTATCTTGTGTTTCTCCACCTTCATTGTCTCCAAAATCATCTTCGCTGTCCGGTGCCCTCCAAGGAAGAGGATCGCCCAAGATTGAAGTGGACTAGGGCCCATTGCAGATTTCCTCCGTACACAAAATGCTTGTAGTATCGGTATATGTCTATTATTAGTGACTTATGGAATTCCCTCCCATTAGTATCGAGAGTCCAGTTTTCCTCTGTTAGTCCTCAGTGCCTCTAAGGCGGTGCAAGCAATGACATGCTCAGCGGCCTCCGGTACGCCGCAGCTAGAGAATCCTCTATGCCTGTGGGGGTAGATCTCCATGCCAGGTTCCTAGCTTAGCCCCTATGGCCTGTATCTGTGAGACCCAATAATCAGGTAAGACCAATGTAGCCACTCGGCGTGACCTGATGGTGGAAAATTAATTTCGGACGTTAGCTGCTTTTGGAGTTGTCACCCTTCCTTTGTATCCTCCCTGATATTTTTTCCAAATCCTGCGAACCTCGCCTGGATATTTCCTGGTAGACCCGTTGTGCCATTTAAAATTTAAAATAATCCTCGCACAGAGAAAGTGACGAATCTCTCACGCTGAGACTTGCACCCCCTCATGAGACAGAAATCTGTACTTCCTAGTAACCAGCAGTAGAGTTGTCCGCTGAATTGCGTCTCCTTTTCAGTCGGCGCTAGAAATTCCGGCACCAGAAATGTGATGCATACCTCACAACACCTAATTTCTCAGATTTAGTCTCAACATTGTTTTTTATTAATTAATTCACGATTTTTTTTATAAGCGTGTGACAAGAGCGGTGTTTTTAGAATAGAATAGAATGGAGACATGTTTTGGATTGTAGGACTAATGGATTGTTCGTTAAAAACATTATCAGGGCTTGATCGTTGATCGCTAACCCGAAGAATTGACTACGAGATGACTTGCCCACCGACACATCAGGATTTATTCAATAAAAAAATACAAATGGAATTAAAAAACGCTGCCAATTATTACATAATGGTTTATCATTTCGAAATAGTAATATTTCATAAATATCTGGTCTGTCCATTCACAGGAATTTACATATCGCTTTGGTTTACAGTTCAGATAGTTAGATTATCTTTCAAATGAGCATTTGTTATGTTTCGGGAAATGAACATATGCAGAATGCTTGATAAAAGAAACCTACCAAGTTCAGCAAAGAAATTAAGCAGAAGAGACCTATGGAGCAGAAATTTGAAGCTTGTCCCAAGATGAGCACCGTGAGAGTGCCGACCTGAGCGTACTAAGAAGAAACTGCATCAAAGCAAGTAGGCTGAGATGGCAAGGACATTTGATCAGAGGGTGAAATGGTACAGAGAAAAATGCTTCCAACCAAGGATGAAGTAGAGAGATGCAATGAAGCCAGGAGGCCACAAATGATATGTCAGAAAGCCTAGGGCCACGCAGACCTTTAGCGCCGGGGAGTTATACTACAAAGTTCATTACGCTATATCTAATTTTGGAAGGACGGATTTTTATTCAGATTTTGAGCGGGGAGAGAGGTTAAAGAAATTTTTTCTTGGACGATTACAAGGTCTATTATTGAAAATAATAAACCTAAACGATTTGCATAGATTTTTTTTTTGTTTTTAAATGCCTTTGGAATGCTGATTCTAAAACACCGTCTTGTCTATCTTTATAAATGGCCGAGTTATGGGCTTATAATATCTCTAATCGGTCGCCATTTTGAAACAAAAAGACGAATGGTAATCTAGAGTTCGGAGGATCGTCCTGGGGTGACCTGTGACTTTGGTGCCAAATCTCAATAAAATCGGTGCAGTAGTCTAAGAGAAAAGCCGCGGACGGCGGACGGTCGGATTTTTTTTTATTTTATTCGATATTTGGATTCTACGTATCTTGAGAGGTAAAACCTTAAATTTTGATGGGGTGAAACATTTTTTTTTTTGGTCCATTACAAAGGTCTATTATTGAAAGTAATAAACCAAAAAAATAACAATGATTTATAAGTGCTAAAAGCATAAGCATTTTAACTGTAAAGGAAATAATTAGGGTAGTAATATTGCCTTATTGAATTTTATTGCTTTTTATTTTGTCTAATATTTTTCTTTTCCTAATTAGATTTTATTGTAATTTTGTTTGCTTTCATATTTTTTTCTTGTCATAGTTTAATTTCATCGTGATTTTTTTTATTATTTATATTTTTTTAAATTTTTTTAAAAACAAATTATTCGAATTTATGTCATTTAATTCTTATTATTATTGCACTAATCTTTGTATACATGAATAGTTTGATTTTTACATACAATGTGTTTAACATTTTTAAAAATCAACACCTACATATGGAAAAAAAAACCTCTGAGGAAGGCCGGAGCATCGGGTTGAAACGTGGGGAATCGTAAAACATTTTATAATACAACAATACTTCGACCACTATCCCTCCTGTCTATCGCTTCCAAGGTTAGACAATATAATATAATATCGAACGAAGAAACTCTTAGTTATTTCACGACCGAAGTTGATCTTCACTCAGGCGCGTCTGGTATATCATTCCGCATGACCAATAGAGAGGCTCCAGTTACCCCAGGCTATAAGTTCTTCCTCCACGTGCAACAAAAGGCAAATCATAACTCATTTGTTACCCCTCAACCACCGCAGTAATCGCAGGTAGTCAGTCAGTGCTCGATTAGAGAAATTGGCCGCTGCTCTAACTCTGTCATATTTTATTAAACTTTCTGGGGTCACCACCGTTTCACTAACAAGAGATGTAATTGTGGTGAGTGATTACAACTGAAAAATTTTTGGACTAGAAGATTAGGATGGTTCTATTATAATTTTTTTTTTTTATTAAAAGTATGCGATCAATATGGATTCCAAAAATATCATTCTACGTATTTCATTTTTCGAATTTTAAAAAATATTACATACAATAGCAGGAAATTTAACGTTCTTTAAAGTTGGTAATGACCATTGTTTACCTTAAATGCACTGGTAGTGAGTTTTTTGGAAAAACTGAAAAAAAGCTCTTTCTTTTTTTTAGTGGTTTTTCAAGATGGCGGAAAACGCACATAAAGGAGGATGCAGGAAAACTTATATATCTTACAAGGATGAAGTATCTGAAAAAAATCATTACTCCATTTTTGGCAAACCCAAATATCTCTACTTTACTAATGTGCCAATTGCTGGAGATCGGGAGATAGCCAATTTCAAGAGGTGAACTTGACCGTTACTTTCAATCACACCGCTTAACCAAATTATTATTTTACAGTATTCGTTAAACGCAAAATTTGATGTTCTTTAATTGAATACAGTATAAGTTTTTTTTCGATATAAATTAACTATACTAAACGATACACCGTTTAGGAATTGTAAGTGGAAAAACAAAAAAAGTCCTACAATTATGAAATTTGTTGGCTGCCACTTTGTGTTCCAGCGGCTGTATGTTGGCAGACGTGCGTTTTTCACGCCAGGGCTGTTGACATGTGTCATTTTTTATGCCCAAAACTTAGGATAAAATAAATAAGTATGTGTTGAATTGCCTAGTAGTGACATCTATTTGGTTAGTATTTTGTATACGGTTGATACGAGATGTACTATCTCTGGTCTACATTTATAAGATTTTATTTTTTTTAGTGCTGATGATTCCTGATTTCACGAAAAGTTGACTGGTTAGGTTTACATTCCTATTTGAGAGACTCGAGGTTTTGAATCCTTTAATTACATACATTATATTACATTACATAATTGGCGTTACATCCAGCCTAGCGAGTCAGCTTCCTCATAATTCAATAATGATATAAAAAAATTAAAATATTCACTGTCATTTGATATACTTAAGGGTTTGTTTTTGAAATCTTGTTATATTCAAATAAGTGGAATAAAACCGCTGTGCACAATGTAATCAGGACAGAGGTGAGATAATATAAAAGAAAAATTATAATCAGAGCAGCGATTTTTTTTTTTTTTTGCAAATTACAGGACACGCAATTTTAAGCCTAAAATATTATGAAATACAGACGAAGTGCATCGTACAAAAAGGAAATTAGAACACAGTTACGCTGTGGTAAAAAAAAAAAAAAAAGTGTTACGGGGAATAGACCGAAAATAAAGCCTTTGTGTTGATAATGACGTTAAGAAGTTGACGCTAAGTGGTCAATTCCACTCAACTACTCAAGTGGCCATCCCAGTTGCCATTGAATTACCTCTTGATTATTTTTTTTTCATCGCCCGGGATCGATAGATGTTACCTCATCTCTCTCTTTACTCAGAATACAGTATAATGGCTGGCCACTTTAACGGCAAATAAAGCAATGCCTAGTTCAAATATTGGTCAGCAAATTATAAAAATATTATACTTAAATTGAATACAATTATTTTTAATGACTTCATGTAATAACTTGGACCCCATTCATGGCTTAACTTCGTAATTTTGGAAATTAAAAAAAAAATCGATGATTTTAGTTTAATAGGCAAGACATGTACCCACACCATTTGTAATATATATCTTACCAAAATGTAACTGCACACACTTTTATTTTATTTTAATTATATATACACATCTGCCACACAACCTACGACAATAATTGGATGAGATATAAGTCACTATAATGGACACCCTCGGTCCCTACTTCTATCACAAACTTAAATAAAATATATATTCTAGGAGATCCTTAATTAACTCCTTTCCAGCCTTTTTCTGGTACATACATGTTACATATGTTGCATACATGTATTTTTATACATACATGTATTTTCTGGAAATACATACAATATACATACAGATTCTTGCTTTTTTTCTTTGTTGATATGTCGGTGAAGTTTATCATGACATCTTTTATATGAAGGCCAAATGTGATCCTGCATCATGGACATTTGTAACTCTGTAATGATTCAGTCATTAGTTGGACTGTCTGTATTCCTTGAATCTGAGCAGTATTGTAAATGAATGTAAAAATTAAGCCATCTTCTAATTATTAGAGTTGATCAAAGAGAATATAAAAATCTCAGTCGATTGTTTGGGAATAGACGTTACTGTTAAGCCTTGTCGACAGTAGCAGACACTTTGCGCGATTTCGTTTTAAAGAAGTCGCCTAGCTATTAGTCTATAGACACTTGGCAGACGAAATTTCGTCCACAGATTCGTTTCTAGATCAAAAATTGCATGTCAATGGTTTTTCACACAAGATACAAGAGCAACGTGTCTGTAGTAACGACTGATGTGGTGTCTGCAGTGACGAGTGATGTTGTGGTGTCTGCAGTGACGAGTGATGTTGTGGTAACTGCAGTGACGAATGATGTTGTGGTGTCTGTAGTGACGACTGATGTGGTGTCTGCAGTGACGAGTGATGTTGTGGTGTCTGCAGTGACGACTGATGTTGTGGTGTCTGCAGTGACGAGTGATGTTGTGGTGTATGCAGTGACGAGTGATGTTGTGGTGTCTGCAATGACGAGTGATGTTGTGGTGTCTGCAGTGACGAGTGATGTTGTATATACTATAAGTATATATAACATCATATTATATTATATATTATATATGTTATATGTACAGTTTTCGGTATTCGAAACTTTAATATCGATATTACGATATATCGAGAAAAAAATATATCGGACAAAAATAACGGTATATATATTTTTTCAACATCTCTATTTATTTAGGTCTGGACGCTCTAGGCTTTATAAAGTGCCTATGGACATATCGCGCAGCATGTCTACTAGAGTGGACTAAACTTGTAATGCGTCCTCCAATAGTCAGCTGAATGAGAACATTGTTTATGTAAACAGGAGCGTAGGTATTGTGCCTGAGCATGGAGGCTATGTGTTGTGATTCATCGCTGTTAAGTTTAAATTTCCATTCATTAAACCAGTAAAGTTAGTATTGTGCCAGAGCGAAGCTTGAAAGAAGTTTGCGTGCCTGGTGATAATATTGTCGTCAATATAAGTTGGGGTAAATTGGCACATTATAAGTGTATATAACGCACCTTTGATTGATTTCCAATTAGTGGTGACCCATACTTCGAACATTTTATTTCTTTAGATATATTTTTTATGCAATATTTTTTAATATGGTAAAGTGCGAAATCGGCTCGTTATATCAAACTCCAAACTGGTAAGAGCTGCCCTTTAAGCATCATGAATTTTAGATTCTGATGTATCATAAATCAGCAACGATAGTTCGCTAAGGTGAATTATAACGAGTTGTATAACCTATTGATAAAGTTGGATCTTCCAAACTATAATGTAGAGCTACATCGATGCTTATCCATCACAAGATATCTTATTTTTTTTTAATATTATTTTTGCGGTGAGTGAAGCCTTCAGAAACTGTTCTTCACAATACTTTGTGATTTACATTTCTCCTTGAAAGTTTTCTAGTTTTTAAGCGCTACTCCGCAGTTGCCCTGGAAAAGCATGATAGTTGGGTTTAAATGCAGATCTCTGTTATGGGATAACAGCGAATGGTCTAAACTTATCCCACGCTATCATATTTTACCGGAGAAACTGTAGACTAGCGCATTGAAATTAAAGTAATTTTTTTCATTAACTTCCCACATCCCACATTCATAACTGACACCAAAAATAGTACAATGTAAATCTCATACAAGTTTTAACTTTATTCGATGAGTACATGAGTAAAATAATCCTCTGGAAACGAACTATTTTTCTTAGTCCTTAAGTCAGGGACAAGTGCGTACTACATAGTAAGTACTAGGTACTACTAAATTGAATAGTTAATTTCATAAAAATAGCTTGAATGTAATATTTAAAACATAATTGTATCAGGAACATTTTATAAAAAAGAGGAAAAATCTAGCTTCAAATATCAATATTTTACTGATATTTAAAGTAAAATATTATAAAATCTAGTGATCCCTTATCCCTTCAGTACCTTAACCTTCTTAGATCCAGGGAATTCTAAAATGAACAAATAAAGCGGGGTATCGAATACATCTTTTTTTATCAAATTCTTCTCATACAATAGGTAACTGAAGAAGGAAATTACCTTCTTTTTTTTTTTAGGTTTTACTAAATTAAAAACGTTCATCTAGCCAATAAATAGTTAAATGATCAAATGAGTCGGAAAACCGAAGTGAATTTAATATCGGCTTGTAAGCTACCGACAGAGGAATCCTTATTGATCTCGTTGTTCGGGGCTCACGAACATCTGTCAGAGAATAATGGACCAGGCACCGGATCAGACCGTATCAAATTTTAATCATCCTGCAAGCAGTATGTCTACCAATATGTCTACCTGGACTAAATTTCACGAATAAAGAACCGACAAAGAAATTTATAACAACAAATTTTAAAAATCAGCATAATTAGCATTCGCTTATCCGCAGTACTGTTGATATAAAATAAAAAATATTAAACCTGTATCATGCGAAATCATAGTTTCGAAGTAGTGAGCAGCTTCCGGTACCTTGGGTCAATAATAAATTAACAAACAAGAAGTAAAGGAAAGAATTATGTTGGAGAACAGAGCATATTTCGGCATCTCTAAGAATCTGAGGAGTAGATTGACCTGAATAAAAAGACCAGTGATCTACTGGACCTGTCTGAGAGAAGGATACTAGGAACATCCTGGGACCTCTATATGAAGCTGGAATGATAAATACAAAGACTGTATAATATCTGTATAATAAATACAAAGGCCTGAATATCTCGGCTAGCATCAGAATCCAGAGACTGGAATGGTTAGGTCATCTATTGAGGATGAAAGACCAAAGAGGATCTACGAGGGCAAACGGCAGATTAAAGTAAATAGAATGTATGCACGAGATATAGACAAATGGAAGCCAGAAGTAGAAAAAGCCGGAGGCTGCAATATACGGCTGTTGAGCTAAGAAATAAGAAGAAGCCTGTACCATCAGTTACACCCCCTCCCCCTCATCCCCATGACCGAAAATAGGATTTTTGGCCAGGTAGGTAAGCTTAATTCTGCCGTCTCTTCTTGAACCACCCTCCCCTCCTATTAAGTCAACAGTTTTATATCAGTATTCAGGGTAATATGTATATTTCTAAACAAATATCATTAACTCATTTTATTAACTGTTTTTATCAAAACAATCGAATAAAATAAAAAAACATAAACAAATATTTTTTACTTAACATAAAAAAAAAATTTCGCTCAAATTTGCAGCCCAGGAGAAGTGCCTCTTTCCTCTGTATGCTAAAAGGGTAAATACCTCGCCATACAGTGTGATTGCTTTCGGAAATTAAATACCAATTTTCAACATTTAGTTAACATTTAAGACGAATCACTACTACATATTATTGCGGTAGTATAGATCCCTTTTCCGTCTCTCAAGAGCGATGGATTTTGACGAGTGAGGTATCAAACGAAAGGAAATTTCACGGAGATGTGACGAATTCCAATTTTGTTTCATGAATTCTTACTAGGGCTTAAATAAAACTGATGAAAAAACTGGAAGGTTTCAAAACTTTGACGACTGAGAGTCGGCGGATTGAGACGGGATAAGTTGGGTTTTAAAGATTTTGACGCGGGCATCAAGATCATATACGCTTCATCGGAGCGTATTGGTCCAGCGTTTTAAAGCTTAAAAATTTACCGTTTTCGAGATAACGCACGATGTAAGATCACATATTCCCTACGCCATCTTGCGTATGTGGCATTGTCATGGCAACTTTATATCAATTTGAGTCTGTTTACAAACACTTTTAATGAGTGGGAAATTATATATTGTTTCCCATGTCCAACCCTAAAAGGCACTGTTAAATATGAATAGTAAACATATAAAATGTTATAGCTGGATCTAATTGCCTGACTGCTAAATTGAAGAGATGTTTTCCATTGAGGTAAGCTAATTACTAATAAATTATGAACTGCAACTTCAACATAGTCATTACAAACTATGTAGCTTCACCAAATGTGTGTGTTAAATAAACTTTTTTGGTAATATTATATTGTTTACACGAATAAATATGTTTATACTTCTAATATATTAGGGATTAGAAGAAGTATTAATATCTAATGCGAGAGTTCTCGTTCGGGTATACTAGTAAATGCAAATTTCTATAGAGATGAAAGACAAGCTCATGAATTGATTCAAAGAGATGGGCTCTTTCACTGAGTGAGTGATTAGTGATTCAGTGGAAAAAAGTAGAACTTTCCTTTCAGCGAATCACGATATCAGCCTTTTCCAATTTTAGCTCTTGGCTTCTTTATTAGTGAATCACGAAAGAGCTTTTTAAGGTGACTGAATCATTCTGATCTTCTCCCTGAAAAGGGCGGTTTTTAATATAATTTAAATTATTCCAAATAATATGCTTATTTCAAATTTTCTTGCTCATTAAACTGTTTTTGTTTAGTATATATTTAAGCAATTAATACATTTTTCCTCTGCATTAGATTAACTTTGATTCAATTACAAGCAATTTGATTCACTCCGAAGAACTAGTAACATGTACCAATTGTCACTCTTTTCACAAGACAAAGTGAAAACAAAGCTTCGGGCATCACTACGACGCGTAAACGAACTCTTATGAAACTCTAAATAATCATTTGATTGAGACCGCTATAGAAAGTTATATACTTTCAGAGACCACAGTAGTCCAACAGTAAAAGTTCCAGGAGGAAAGAAATGGCATATCTACAGATCTCAATGAATGTCAATAAAAAAATATATTGAATGGAAAAGAAATGGCGTAGAAGACAGAACAGTAGAACAATCGAGAATCTATTTCCTTCTTTTGATACGGGCTGCATTGATAAGAAAACTGCATCCAAAAGCAGAACGGACGAACGTGGGTATTCGAAAGTCTTTATCAACAAATATATTTTAAGTTAATACATAATATAAAATTTAAATAATTTAGTTGATTAATTCTGGAATCCTTTCAAAATATAAACTTATCAAAATCAAGTTAAATCTTTTTGGAGAGCTTCATAATATCAAGTCCTATATAAGCGAACCGTAAGTAAAACATGTACCCCAACATACAGCAATAATAAATTATGACGTCATCTTGATAGAGAATAGGACAGCATGGCTTGACACATGTTTTTTCTTATAACGCTTCAAGTTTTTACACTTTTTCCTTAATCTCCGATTTTATTAACAAAGACGCTTTCACGTAATAATTTCATTCTTGTTAAAATGTTTTCGTAGTTAACTTGGTTTCACATGTTTGAAGTTGTCATGACAACGATTTCAAAATTACCTATTTTTTTAAAAATATTTTTTCCCTATTTCTCTCCTTAAGGGAAGCAATTCGAAAAAAATAATTCATATAAATCTAGGTCTTAGGAGCCACTGACCTAAACCAGCTTTTATTATACAGAATAACAAATGTAAATTTAAAAATTAAATAAATGAATGGCTGAGATCTCCTTCCTTAACTAACAAATGTATGCATGTATTTGTCATCTATTAATATAGATATATAAAATATAATTAATATATTCATCTTTTAAATTTATATATTAATTAATCAAACCACTTGCTGATTGTCGGAAAAATGTTGACAGCCGGATTTATTATTTGAAGTAACAAAAAAAAATGAATCTAATTTTTTTCTGTAACAATTTCCTATTATCATGTTACAAGTACTGTTATAATTATTAAACTACGAAGTATTATACACATTTTTTCCTGGAAAGTGTGCCAAAGTTTTGTTTTCTCCTACCTTCTACTTCAAGCCCTGAAGGTCTTACTGAAATTTGAAATTGAAGACCCTTCGAGGAGTTAAGACACGAAATTCAACGACCCGGTGGAGCATAATCTTCTTACGCTGAGGTTCAACAATGGTACCTTCCATCCCAGAAGCGCTAAGTCGGCTTGTATTGCAAATTCAATCAGTTGCTGAGCTAAGCTCTGAGTTCACTATTGCCTGATGCTTGTTTTATTATATGTATAATGTATAATTAATAACATGTGAATGGACCTTATGTTTTGGTTATTTATTTTCAATTATTTCGAGCCTTTTTAATCGACCAAAAAAATTAATCACCACTGAAAATTTGAGGTTTTACATTTCAAGATATGTAAAATCCGAAAATCGAATCATTAATTTTCTTGTATTAATTATTATCAATTTTTTTTTAGTGTTTTTTGACTGAGGGTACAATGTCTATTGTTACGGAAGTTGGGCACGGAACATCTAGCGGAAATGCAACACTACGAAGTTAGTTATTAAAGTGAATATGCTAGAAGAATAGGTTAATTATTAAAGTGAATAGGTTAGGGAAGTAAGCTAGTTGTTAAAATGAATTATTTGTTGTTAATAATGAATATGTGAATGAATTAGAGTGCAGACCAAGTCCACGTACGTAGTGTGTATTAGAAACGGGCAAAAAGTACTCTGAGTAAGAAGTAACGAGTACTGAGTATTTTGCTCAAATACTCGCACAGTTCAAGTACCGAGTACTATTGTCAGTATTTACTTCAGTTCATATTGACGAGTACAAAAAATATTCAGCTCCCTTCGTGAGTACTTCCTATTTACTTTACTTACTCAACATTATTTCAATTTGAGTATTTTCGATAGTTACCGACTATTTACTAAATTCTGAGAGGAAAAGTCAAATTAGGATTTTTCCGGTAAGTGCTAATGTAATGGTTGGAAATGTTTTAAATTGGAAAATTTTAGTAGGCCACTAAAACATTATAAATAAAATTTCATTGACAATAACATTTTAAACATTAGAACGAACATTATTTTTCCTTTCAAATTTTTCCTTTAACATTCTTTTTTTTTTTTTAATTATTATGCAAAATACACAAGTGTTCTTATTTAAATAAATATATTCTACAAAAAAATTATCTTATTTTATTTTAGTCAGCTTATTTATTTTTTCAGAATAAGTTACACAATTTTAAATACTATCGGATTCATCACCATAGCATAAAGAAAATATTAAAGTTCTCTATTTAAAAATCTAAATTTCTAACAGGTTTTTAATTTATTATTTATTTTTTTACATGAATAATTTTTATTAAAAAGAAATTTTTACCAATAATATAGGAAGTTACTTTTTCCAAATTAAAAATATCAGGCAGTAAAACCAGTTTTTTAGTTTTATTTTCCATCCTCGCAATATATGTTTTTTTTATTACGTTTTTTTTTTAGCTTTTTTAGATTTTATCGAACCGAAAATTCCTAATCTCCATAGAATTGAAGTCACGTAGGTACCTCTATATATTAAATCCTTAATTATCATAATTAATTAAAAGCCTTATTGTGTATGTGTATATTCCGTCCTCAAAATCAGGATTTATGTTTATATGGTTTCTGAATGGAACCGTTCTATATTTTAATTGTATTACCGATAATTATATAACATTTATTTAAATGTATGCTTCGACATCTCCATTAACACGTATTAATAATTAAGTCAAACAGAAATGTTGTGTTTTGTATGCTGAACGTAACAATTTTTCAAATTCATGAATTGAGACAGCAATACGGACAGCTATTCAGTTATCATTTCTAGGTTGTTCCAGAATCTTTCTATCTGATTAATGCATGGAAATAAAATGGACTATACTTGAATTTATTTCTCTCTCCCCCGCCCATTCCTCCAAAAAAGACAAAAATAAGTACCATCATACAGTCATGACAGACAAAATCAACATACTCGTTCACAGTATTTATAATAACACGTATATAACAGTAGCTGATCCAGAGGAAAAGGGAGCCGAGGGGAGTGAGGAAAGCGGATGATCGCCTTGGGTTCTGAATGGTCCCGCGACATAGCGAATTTAAATAAATGACTTATTCATAACATACGAGTTTATAGCTCATATTGAATATCGCTCCACTCCTTATATAAAAATTAATAATAGAATGATAACGACTTGGCTTCATACTCGATAAAAGACAAACATAGAAACCAAATACTTAAAAGACAAGAACTTAATCGACGATTAGGCCAATTATATAGACTGCCAAACAGAATATCTTAGCTTTCAGCTGACAACAAAATACTAATTTACAAGACAATTCTGAAACATATCTGGACCTATGGACCCTAATTCTGGGGAACAGCTAAATTTTCGAACATCAAACGCATCCAATCCTTTCAGCTTAAAGTCCTTCGAACAATAATCAATTCTCCATACTATGTAACAAACAATACCCTACCTCCAAATTTCACCAAAACCTTATCCCTTAGCACAATCCCTATTCTGCTCCACACATCCCTACAATCCTCCTCGAAGGTTGAAACGACAGCGGCTCCGAGACCTTTTTAAAATATGTATATTGGAGTTCTGCCAATAGCCAGATTCTTCACTCAAATTCTGTATGTATGCGGCAAGAGCGCCCTAGCTCAGTCTCGTCTGGCATTCAATGCGAGAGACGCATTTGAGTGAGAACCACTGGGATATCCTGGAGTCATGCTTTTCCAGTTCCGGAGTTTCCCAGGCCGGTTGTAAATAATGGGTATGCGTATGGCTACGATTAAGATGTTATGTTTATTTTATTTTATAAGTTTATTCATTTATTTTTTGTATTCAGTTTATTTTTTATTTTACTATTATTTAATTTTTTGTAATTTTCTGTAAATATGGTATGAATGATTTATTTGATCACTATTACCATTGTCCTTGCTGAGACAGAATGTAATATTTCTCAATAAAAAAAAAAGAATTATAAAATACATATATATCATACTATAATGTAATTACATTAAAATTAAATAGTTAAATTATAGTTCCGAAGAAATAGTTAAATTATATTTCCGGGGAGAAATACCCGAAACACAAACAAATTTAACAATGCATTAGTTTCGACTGATAAAGTTATTAAATATGGAAGTCTGATTATTTTAAGAAATATCTATATAGTTTAAAGCATTATGTTTTTATGACCCCTATGGAAAACAATAGTTTATTTGCATATAAGAACCTAAATAATCGGTAAGAGATCTGATTGTTGCTGAAAATTAGGTAAACATTTTACCAAGTGAATATTTGTATTCCGCTTTTTATTTTATTTTTTAAATTACATTTTAACAAGCCAAACTAAATTTCAATTAAGTAAGATTCATCAGAATCTTGATTTAGTATTTTGATAGTAATGTCCCACTCAAGCGGTTACACAAATCAAGAGGGCTTTGTCATGCCATCGCTATCCCTTCGCTAATCCATGTTTACTAATCACTATTATAAGACAGATTAATTGATTAATCCTGCGCGAACTGTTATAAGCCATAGTTAGTTGTTGTAGCAGACAAAGCTCTACGTAACATGAATCCTAATTTGTGTGCGAAAATTTTCAATTTTTTTTTTTCAGGAGTTTCAGGAGGAATTTTGAGTATCAACAAGGACCTCGTCATGGGGAGGGAGGAGAGGGCGTAGAAGGGATTTTCGCCCTCCTCGATTTATTTTAAAATCCCAAAATTTGGTAAATTCGATTTTTGTGGTAAAGTATTTTAACCAAAGAATTACTAAAATTTAAAAGCAATACCAATAACTTTTAAGATAATAAATAGAAATTTTATCAATACAAAGCTGTGCTTGAATAGAAAACATAAATATTCATAATAATAATAATAATATATTTTCAAGAATAATTCAACCCTTTTTTTATTAAATATCTTCATTCACCTCGTCTTCTTTTTTCAAGGTTTCGGACTTTTTTTTCTATTAAAATTAATAATCTTATATTAATATCAAATTAAATTAAAAGAAAATTAAAATTATGACGGGGTATGTAGGATTCTGAAAAATATGGCAAGTAGTGTGTTGACAGGTGGGAATGGCTAAAAGTAGGGAAAATGAAATTTGGCCCTCAAAACCTTCCCAGTCAAATTTGTTCCTCATTTTTGGTGGTTTGGTCATTTTGATTATATTTTGCTATTTTGAGTAATTTTTGTTCGCTTTAAATCGAAATACTAATTCTTTTTACAATCTCTAGTGGTACATTTTCTCTGTTAAATGATATCGACTCTTGCTTTCTAATATCTATTGAAGCGGAGCTACGAGCGTATAGAAATGACACTAATAGCGTCTCCATTTTTTTTTGCTTTCCCAACATCCCTCATGGAGGGATTAATTCTATGCTTAAAAAGACTAATTAAATAGATAGATCGAACATCACTGAAATACAATTCCCTAGCTTTATTTCAGAACCTTTTAATGATATTTTAAAATATAATGAGTATGTTTCCAGCTTCCACAAAACCCCCCCTTTTTTTTACTTTATTCAATTGAGATACCATCATAAAATTTGGAATGTGCATTCTTATATTAACAAAAAACATATATTTAAAAAAAAAATAAGTTTTTATTTAATTCAAAAGCGAAATTTTGATTTATTTTTTTTTAAATATATATTTAATGTATTGTGGGTTTAATCTATTCAATGCAAAATATATTTTAAATACAAATGTTATGTTTAACGCTAATATAAGAATATACATACCAAACTTTGGTATCTCAATTGGATCGTGTAAAAAAAAAAAGTTTTGTGGAAGCTCATCCACTAATTAATGGTTCGAATTCTGAAATTTGGCAAAATAAATTTTTTTGCTGAAATCTCCATTTCATTTTGAAAAAAAATTGGCATATAAATACAAAATTTATTTGCTTTAATAGCAGAGCCAATAAAAACGACATCATGAACTTATGGCTCATGTATTCTTATAACACGTTTATGTAACATTTTTTTTAAATTTAAAATTTCATTTTTGGACCAATCCATTTGAAATCACACCCAGACCATGTTGCTCGAAATCTTTGATTTTTATGTTGTTTTTACGAGTTATTAGTTGTCAAATGGTGAGCTCAAAACTATGGGTAAACATTTTTTAGGCTCATAATTTTTCTTTTGCAGTCATTTTAAATTAGCTTCGCAGCTGAAAAATGTTGTTTTGGGATAATGTCTCCAACTCAGGTAATTTTGTAGCTATCAAAATAAGTGAAAAACTAAAATTATCAAATAGATGTGCTCTACATTTTTGTAATCACAACACATCACCTAAGCGGTAAGGAAAGTGGTTAAAAACATTCACGAAAATAAAACGAGACTTTTAGCGTTGAAAAAGTGCACCAAGAAAAAGAAACTCACATTTGATTTTTTTTTTTTCTTTTTATAATTTTGTAATTGTTCTACCTGCTGTAGAAATTTCAATGTTGAAAGCATTGTCCTTTATTTTACTACAAATTTTCAAAAATCATTTTCAGCAATATTTAAAGTTGATTATCTCAAAAGGGCCTGAGTGAAAATCTACGAAACTAATACAGTTTATATCTCTATATTACGGGAACATTAGACAAAACTTTGTTGCCTAAAATTCAAATGTTCCAGAGTAATAATGCATCAAATATTGCAGTCTTGCGTGACTAATCCTTATCATATCCTCCCACATGAACTCATTAACTCCCACCAGTCTCCTCCGGATAAAGACTTAGATGCGCTATAGCGGATGTAATTCTGAAAAGAATGATACTATTGTGAGCTTTCTAGAGCACATTGTTTTGGAGCAATAAGTTTTTCAATGATTCTAAATGTGTCAAAAAACGTTGATTTTCAGCTGTTTTTTTTAAATTTATTACTAAAAAAACAAACAGAAAATTATTACACAATGGTTTATTATTTTCAAATAGTCATATTTCAAAAATATCTGGCATGTCCATTCATACGACTTTCCTTATAGCAAATAGACTAAGATGCCCAGGATATGCGGTCAGGATAGAAGCTTAAAAGGTAAAGGGGAAAATGGTAGAGGCGCATTTCAGAAGCTGATAAAAGTGGAGGATGGATCCAACAAATAATGAACTGAAGAGCGATACGTGGAAGCTGGGAGTGGGCGATTGGAAGATAAGAGGCGCAGGACAGGAAGAAATGGAAAAGGAGGGCCAAGGATCGCGAGCGCCGAGAAATTAGTACACAATGTTCAATGCGCTATATTTCTGCTAGTACTACTCAGATTTTGATAATTCTTTCATATCTCGTAGGGAATTTTATAACCTGTCGATTCAACGTATCCAAAACCAATTTGGACGGAACGATTTTTTAATTTCGATATTTGGATTCTACGTATCTTGAAACATTAAACCTCAAATTTTAAGGGGGGTTAAAAAAAAAATTGTCTCGGTCAATTACAAAGGTTCGTTATTGAAAATAATAAATCAAAAGCTCTTATGTAGAATTTTTTTTTTTTAATCCTTTGATATTCTGATTCCAAAACACTTAACAGTTTTCCTCTACCTATTTAAATAGCCAAGTTATGAGTATATAAAATAGCTAATCGGAAGCCATATTGAAACGAAATGACGGATGATAATGCCGAGTTTCGAGGATCATCCTGGGTGAACAGTGACTTTGTTGCTAAATCTCAAGAAAATCGGTCCAGTGGTCTCGTAAAAAAGCCGCGAACGAGATCTTTTTTTTTTTTATTCGATATTTGGATTCTATGTACCTTGAAATGTAAAACCTCAAATATTGAGAGGGGATTACAAAAAAAAATTCTTGGTCGATTACAAACGTTCATTATTGAAAATAATAAAACAAAAATGAGGAAAACTCGAAACTTTGATTTTTCAATTATATTTTTTCGCACAACATATATTAATTTGTTTTTTCTAAATTGTGAATAAAGCATCACAAAGATAATGGAATAAATCCTCTGTTCCGTTTTAGGCAATTGACTTTTCTGATGTTAAATACAGGAATCATTTTCAAACGAATAACTATCAAGTTTTGAAACAAAATGTTAAATGATATTTGCTATGGTTATACAATATCATTATCAAGGAAGTTGGTTAATTGAATAAATGAACACTACCTTCAACACAAGCTAAAATTAAGAGCATAGTTGAAGCCGAAAGTAAACTTTGAATGCCAATGCCCACGCGAAGGTCGGGTCGATGAATTTTACCGCCAACAGGACTCCAGTCTATTCAATTATTTCAACAAGCTGATTGCAATAGCTTGAAGTATGCAAGGTTCAGCGTTTATAGTCAGATACTGGTTAAATTATTAAGAAATTGTTCGCAGTTAAAAATTACGTTTTCGTTAAAATAAATCTTGCAAAGAATAAGAAAATCAAATAAATGGAGGAAGATACAAATTTCCAAATCAAGTTGAGTATTATACAAAATCAGCGGATCATCTATGGTAGTTATTAATCTATTAATTAATTTGTATTTTTTATTTTTTTTTTGTACTTTTATGGTAATAAGAAAAGACTAGTATACCCGAGCGAGAACTCTCGCATTACATATCTTCTAATCCCTAATTCCAAATATAAGTGATATTAGGGAAGCATATTTATTCGTGTAAGCAATATAATATTACCAAAAAAGTTTATTTAACATACACATTTGGTGAAGCTACATAGTTTGTAATGACTATGTTGGAGTTACAGTTCATACTTAATAAGTAATTAGCTTATCCCACTGGAAAACATCTCTTCAATTTAGCAGTTAGGCAATTAGATTCAGCTATACCTTTTTCTATATGTAGTATTCATACATAGCAGTGTCCTTTAGAGTTGGACATGGGAAACAGTATATACATAATTTTCCACTCATTAAAAGTGTTTGTAAACAGACTCAAATTGATATAAAGTTGCCATGACAACGGCACTCACGCAAGATGGCATGAGGCCCGTGCGGACCTATAACCTGCGTCATCTCGAAAACGGTAGGTTTTTAAGCTTTAAAACGCTGGACCAATACGCTCCATGGGAGCGTAGGTGATCTTGATGCCCGCGTCAAAATCTTTAAAACCCAACTTATCCCGTCTCGATCCGCCGACTCTCAGTGGTCAAAGTTTTGAAAGCTTCCAGTTGTTTCGTCACTTTTATTTAAGCCCTTGTAAGATTTTAAGAAACAAAATTGGAATTCGTCGCATCTCCGTGAAATTCTCGTTCTTTTGATACCTCACTCGTCAAAATCCATCGCTTCTGAGAGCCGGAAAAGGGATCTATACTACCGTAATAATATATTGTAGTGATTGTACTTTTATTTTTTAATTTTTGCTAAGAAGCATGCTTCTTTAAATAAATTTATAAAGTTATTACTTTGCCTTATTATTTGGATTTTTTTTCTTTGCCTTTTTGTTCAAATTCCGTTATTATAGTCACGATAAACGTCTGAAACGTGTACTTAAATTAAACAATTGATCAAAACCTGATCTATTGCACAAGGTTCACTAACCTCAGTCGTTTGTGGCAGTGTTGTTATAGAATATAGCCTTGAAAAGATTTAATGTAATATGCTGGCCTGTTTATTGATGAATTATCATGAAATATATGTCAGTCAAAAATTGCTTATTGCTCGTCCTAAATTACAGTTGTATGAAGGTAACTGGAGGTGATGCCGTAAATTAATGGCCCAGTTACCCCGGGATACCTTACCTTAAAAAAAGTAAATGTTTAAATTTTCAGAACTTCCGCCTCGCATTTGCTTAAAACGGAGCGTCCAAACACAAAAATCTTTAGAATCGAAATTGCAGATAAAATTTACTCTTCTTTAATTTGGTATAGAATAAATATTATAATTTAGTCGAATAATGCATAGTTTCCGGGTATGAATAAAAAAAATATTATGAATGAATGAGATGGTCCGGGAAGCGGTCAAAAAGTGGAACACAAATAGTAAAAACTATTTATTAGGAGCCGACGTTTTGACCCACTTTGCAAGTCTTCTTCAGGGCTGGATTTACATTTTGTTCATTAAACTCTTACAGATGGCATTTTACCTAAATCTCTTTGTTCATGAATTCTGATCAAATTTTATTTTCTCCTTTGTGCATCATATACGATATTGACTTTTAGTTTAATTTTAATTTTTTTATCTTTTTCTTCTATTTTCAATATTTCTTTTATTTTCTAGGATCAACCCTCATTATTTTAACGATTCCCACCCTTCGCTATATAACAATTATGACTTTCTTAATCACTACCTCTACACCACTCCTTTATTATTTTGCTTATTTTAAAAGCATTTTTAAAATTACTAAAATACTGAAAATTTTCTATCAGTATTCCTTGTACATAGTTTTTGTTCGTTACATTCCCTACAGATGGTATTTATAATGACAACCCCACCCCACTACCTTCTCTATATAACTATTAATGACATTCTAATTACTACTCCTACACCGCCTCCTTAATTACTTTGCTTTTTGCTTAGGAGTGACTTCCCCCTTTGAACTTCAAGGTACTAATTTTTTCTGTTTATTTATATTTATTTCCCTTTTTTTCTTATTTAACAGATTTATTAATTTTTATTTATTGTTATTTCTCTTTTAGTTTACCTATTTTTATTATTATATAGACAATTTTATTAATAATCAACTTAATATATTAATATTCACTAATTTATTTTTATTTGTTGTTATTACTCTATCAGTTTCATTCGACAAATTCATCACAGTTTTTATTTTTTTCGCCGCCTTTTTAATTATTAATTCATTCATTTTTATGTTTGTATCTTGTTTATTCAGCCCTGAAGAAGACCTTCAAACTGGGTAGAAACGTCGGTTCCTAATAAATAGTTTCTACTATTTGTGTTCCACTTTTTGACCGCTTTCCGGACCATCTCATTCATTCAGAAAGTTCTACGGACAACCACTGAATATTGAAAAAAAACATTAGTTAAAATTCGTAACTAGTACCCAACAAAACATAAATGAATAAATTTTCAAAACATGTCCAAAATTTTCATCCGAAATCCCTTTCTGGTCTCAAATGGGGTCCAGATATTTTTCGATTTTCCATTTTGATTCTTCTGTGAAACCGAATCCAAGGTTGAGGAACTCATTTTACGCTCATTAAATGTTATTTAATTTATAATGGAATACAATTTTCGCTTGAGTGCACTGTTTAAATGTTATAGCCCAAAAACTAAAAAAAAAGTCCGAAAATTTGGGGTTGTCCTCCACCCTCCAGCCGTGTATAACCAACTAGAATGGGGCAAACTTAGGTTACTATTTATTATGTGAGGTCTAATGAACAGATTAAAACAATTCCCAGCTTTCCAACACTTATTTCCAACAGCCTTGCCCGAAAGCTCTAGATGAACTGTCATATAGTGGGTGGTGAGGAGGAAGGAAAAAGAGGACACTATATGAACCTGTTCTTTGCAAAAAAACTACATCACTACGTGTAAATCACTACGCTAAATTTGACACTAGCAAACAACATAAGGGTTAACAAATCATCAAAAATGGGTATATGTATAATTATTTTACTTATTTTTTTTTTGGCTTAAGACTTCCATTGAAGTCCTATACTGCTATAATTATTAATTAATTAATTCATACTTATTTATTAATTAATTAAAATACGTATACGTAGTAATTATGTGTAGTTATTATTTCCCTACGACCTTTTTTTTTTTTTTTTTTTTTTAACAACGAAGGTTCATAACATTGGTCTTTTGATTATTGTTTGTATAAAATGAGGAAATATATATTTTTTTAAGGAGCAGTAGAGCGCATAAAACAAAATAGGAATTGCAGGTGACTTTATTATCAGCATTAAAAAATTATATTATTGTTGGAACATATGAAATGTGAAAAAGCATGTGGCAAATGAAAGAAAAAAAAAAAAATTTAAACTGGAACTTCCTTCAGCTTCATTATATTTCTACCAACGTCCAATATGTTTTTTATCCCTCGTTCGAACAAACTTTTGGAATAATATTTAGTTCATTTTGTAATATTTTGTTGTATAAAGTAATCAATTGAAGGCAAGTCAGATAAATATGGTAGATGTTGTAGAACTTTTATTACAATTTTCAGATCACATAACATTTTTAAAGTTGACTGACAAAACATGTGATCACTCACTGTTGTAAAGTATAAGTCTCTTCTGTTGACAATGGCTGGAAAATTTTCCTTCAATTTTTGTCTGATTGACTGATCGACTTGTCTGATGTGGGTTGGCGTTTACTAAAGTCTTTAGCATTCATCATCATCGAACTTAGTTTCTGGCCTTTCACGAGATTCATTATTCCATTCATTACCTTTTATTGCCAGAGATTGAAACGTCGAGAACCATCGATATACAATCCTTTCAATGCACTTTACCAACAAAAAAAGGCATGTTGGAGTTTTAAATGCACGGCTAAGTTCAAATTCATATAGAATTCTTTCACGTAATTTCTCAGATTCCAAATAGTTTTTCGATGACAAAAATTGCACAAAAACAAACATTTCACATCTAGCTGAATTATATGGCATCATAATCCATATTTTACACACTTATTCTTTTCTTATTAAAAATTAATGTTTTATTAGTTTTGTACTCTATAGGCTCTGAAGAATATTTATCAAAATTTATTACCTTCAGAAACCACCTTCTTCCCTTCCCTCCCTCTCCCCCTCCCTCCCGCCTAGAGAGCCGTCCACAGGTTGAGGACAGTGGTAAATAAAGGGACCCAAACAAAAATTTCAAAAAAATTATTAAAGCGATTTATTTTAAATCTAAGATAACAAAATTTATTTATAACAAATATTCAAGTAAAAGTTAAAAACTTTAATAAATAACATTATTTCAAATCGAAATTTTATGTTCTATTTTGAAGCCAACCACTCTTGGTGACCTCAACCCAATATAAATTTTAAATTTTATAAAAATTGGGTTTTTCTACCCTTGGCTAACTCTACAAAATGGCTCGATAGTGTCATAATTAGTGATTTCCGTGGGAACACAGCTGTCCATCCAACGGACAAATAAACGGCTTCGATATTAATGAAACGGTATAAGTTGTACTTGAGTATTTATTTATTTAGAATATCAGAGTTTATAATTTTGTTTACCAATTTCAAATAAATTGCTTTAAAAAAAAATTTTTTGTTTCATTTTTGATCTCATTATATACCACTGCCCTCCTTAGGATAGCGCATAAAACAACTGCATGCTAAACAATTTTAGTTAATTTTCTTCAGTTTTATTCTTTTCTGTTTTATACGATGTACAATTTAATAAAAAAATAATGGCGTTTTGGTTAGCGTTTTCGTATTTTTCAAAGAATTTCGAAAAGGTTCCAAAATCTGGTTTAACTTCTTAGATGTATGTTAACATTTTCAATGATAATGATTGTTTGATACAATTTTTTACTTCTTTAATGATTGTGGAATAATATAAAACAGAAAGGAGAATATTAAATAAATACGTGTAGACAGGAAAAATAATAAAACATGTTATCCTCAAATGAGGACAATGGTAAACAATGGGTTGATGATTTCATCATAATGAACAGCTCTGACATTTCATCCGTTCCAATCAAGGGCTTATCCAGTTCGATCCAGCTCAAAACAGAAGGGGAGAGGGATATTCTCTAAATTAAAAATAAAATTTAATTTCATATATGGAGTAGAATGTATAGGGTGGAGGATTCATGGTGTCACGCAACAATTTATAGTGACATTCAAAATAACACAAATTATTTATTAAAAAGAAAAATAATTCTTCAACAATAGTTTACGAGAATTAGCTGCGAAATTTTGCGGAAAAGGGGAGGAGGGAGCTGTCCCAACTGGTCTCTCAGGCTACATCATGGTTCCAACGCAATATATTGAATGGTCTGCCGTATTAGAACCGAGTAGCGGCTCAAGATTAACACAAAATAGTAAAATGTATTTATTGAATTCCGGCATTTCGGTCCACATTGCTAGCCTTCATCAGGGCTACAAAAAGAACAAGTTAAAATGAAGATTAAAAAAATAGATACATGAAAATGAAAGTAAATGGTAGAGGAAAAAACATAGTATTAATATATATATAAAAAAAAAATTATCTCTTCTTTTCCTTTATATCAATGATATGCACTTATTTTATTCTGTTATTTACATAATTTCATTTTCTTTATTTCTATGAGTTCCTCCTTGTTCTTTGTAGCCCTGAAAAAGGCATGCAATGTGGGCCGGAACGTCGGCATTCAATAAATAGTGTTTTTAGTAGAAGTAGTGTAGTTAGTATTTGTTAGTGTTAAAACTTGACCATCATCTTCTCCTTGAAAATAAAATTTAAACTAAGGTAGAGAATTGCGGGGAAATGTACAACAGATTTTACAAAGTTCGAAGGACTGTAAAATGTTTATTTGTGAAGCAAAATTTTGCCTCTTTTTTAAAAAATGTTGCATTGACGATTGTATTTAAACATGACATTCGAGCCTATGTTTCAACTAAGTTCATTTTGATGAGATTGATAATTTAATCGAATAGTACTTAGTACACGCTTGCCTTTGCCTTAAGGGGTAAGTGCGTACAAGGTATCTGGAAGACCATTATGCAAGCAGGACCGGTTTAGGAGCAAGTGCAAAATAGTTCGGTTACCGGAGGATTATTGTACTGGTATGATCATCGAACAAAGTTAAAGCTTGTCTGAGATTCACTTTTTACAATGTTCATTGACTTATGAAAGTGGGATGTGGGATATAATTGAATAAATGAATTGAAAAAGTAATGTTTCGTTAGTAAAGTTAATAATTCGCTAGTCAGTAGTTGCCACGACAAAACATGATAGTAAGGGTAAATGTACACCACGCACACCTGTCACCCAACAGAGATCTGCACTTGCACCAACCATCATGTTTTGCTGGCTGACTGCGGACAAGCGGTTAAAAAATAGATAAGTGTCAAGGAGAAATGTCAATCACAAAGTATTTTGAAGAACAACTTATGCAGGTTCCGCTTGCGCTGAAAAAAAAACTCCGCTTACGGTGGATAAGGACCGATACAGCTGTACTGCAAAAGTTGAAAGACACAACTTTCTCAACAGGTTGGAACTAATATTTTTACAACACGTTACACTTAGAGAACTTTCGTGACTGATTTCTGAAATATCAGTGTTTAGGCTTCATGATCCGTAAAGAGCAGCTCTTACCAGTTGAGGATTTGAACTTAGGGAGACAATTACGCATTTTTTTATAGATTTTATTTTTGTGCTTCAGTAAATTTGCATTTCTTTAATATCTTACGAACTGGTGTTTAATTCTCGTGATGTGTTGATTTAATATAATCATGTGTATTAAATGTTACTTCCATTTTCCTTCAGTAAACGTTGACCTGTATACGAGTGATGTCCACCTATTTGGTCTATCCCTATTAGGTCTCCAATGGTTTGAAAATAAACCTATTTGGTTAGCATAGCTGTTGCAGTGAGATATACTATTTATGATCTGCGATAACCTTGTTATATGTTTTTTTTTCAGATTGGGTGATGACTGAATTGGCGAAACGTTGACAAGTCATATAATGCTATTTTCGAGACGCATTCTTTTAGAATGTTCGTTTGCTCTCATGAATAAATTGCTTATATTGATTATTAGACATTCAGGAAATTAATTGAGAATACAATTTCATTTGGTGTTTTTTTTCTTAAAATAAAATGTAGACAAGCAATCTATTTTTAGCACATAACGGAATCAATATAGTTGATTTTATCTGATTTAATCAATGCCATCGAGTTTCTTTCCACGTAGCGCTTTCTTATTTGGACCAAACAAAGTATAGTTCCATTGTATTTGCCAATACAATTTGCCCATGATTACTAAGTTACCTACTGGGAGCGTTTTTACTTGTTTATCGTAGTTTATTTAGAAAACTGTCAATAAATGGAAACAAAACAAATAAATAGATCCTTCGGTTACCCTTTCAAATTTTAAGTTTTTATAGTATTCTACACTCCACTTACTATTTTCAAAGCTAAAAAAGAAATAAAATGTATCATATGTTGAACATAATAAAAAAATATATCTGATGTGGAACACACATGACTTTCTTGTACGCCTATTAAACTATAAATCGGTGACTCAAAAAGTGATCCTGAATTTGGTTACTAGTTTCCGAAGATTGCAGTATCTCAAAAACGACACTCGGCGTCGCAACATCCATCTATTGACACACACACACACACACACATGGGAAGGACAACCAGTATTTTACACTCAATTTTAATACTTAAAACAAGTAATAAAAATGTTTTATTGGATTGGAAACCAAATTGCGTTTGTAACCTTTATTACCGAAACGTATGATTTCTGTATTTGATTTAAATATAATTTTTATTTTTATAATATAATTAATTTATAATTTTTATGTAAGCTTATTATGACCTTCAAGTAAAGTATCCCTTTCGGCTCACCAATTTTAACCAAAATATAGTAAATACATTAACATCAATACAAAAGTCCTATTTACCATATCTGAGATGTATTACATCATATTTTAATATAATTTTTGATGAAAGTCTAACATGACCTTCAAGTAAAGTACCGCTTCCGGTTTTTCAATTTTGACCAAAATTTAGTATGTTATTTAAATCAATATATACGTTATAAATACTAAATTTGAAAAGTTTTGCATAGTATTTTAATATAATTTTTGATGGAAATCAATTATGACCTTCAAGTAAAGTACCACTTCCGGTGATCAAGTAGTGACCAAAAAGGGAGGTTCACAACTAGATTTTACAACAATCCTAAATACAAAATTTCAACTTTCTACGGCCAACTGTTTTTGAGTTATGCGAGATACGAACGAACGTACGTACGTACAGACGCCACGACGAAACTAGTCAAAACCGAAAATTTACGCGATTACAATAATTCCTTTACTTCGTACAAGGAAGTAAAAATACTGTCCGAAACTGTAAATTTAATCAAAGCATAGGAAACCAGATTAAATGAAATAAATTGCACACGAAAAACGATTTTAAAAACACAGAAATATTTAAAAAAACAAAACAATGAAATGACTCAGCTTTAAAATAAGAGAGGAAATGCGGAAAACAAGGAAAATGCAGAGCAGACCATGAGGAAACTGCTAAAC
Organism: Rhaphigaster nebulosa; assembly: GCA_948150685.1. Classification (NCBI taxonomy): domain Eukaryota; kingdom Metazoa; phylum Arthropoda; class Insecta; order Hemiptera; family Pentatomidae; genus Rhaphigaster; species Rhaphigaster nebulosa. The sequence goes on from OX411312.1 coordinate 26,486,790, forward strand.
CGGAAGGACAAGATTTGTATGTAAATGTTTGCCAAGGTCCAACTCGGGAAGATTATCCTAATGCATGTAAAACTCATTCTGTCCAATTTACATTTTCACAAACAGCTACAACATAATGTCTGCACGGCGTTGAGAGACGATCAAATTATCACAAAATGCAATCATTATTTTTTTTAAATTTAATAACATATTTTCTGTTGTTCCAATTCTACGGTCTAATTTAATTGTATTATTTTTTAATTTATTTCTTGTATTAATACATATACATATATATATATATATATATATATATATATATATATATATATATATATATATATATATATATTAATACAAGAAATAAATTAAAAAATAATACAATTAAATAAGACCGTAGATTTGGAACAACAGAAAATATGTTATTAAATTTTAAAAAAATAATGACTGTATATATATGACTGTATATATATATATATATATATATATATATATATATATATATATATATATATATATATATATATTATTAATAGGGCGTAGGAGTGATGACCCTACCCCGTGTATCTTAATTGTGAATCGCGTTGTGGTTTGGTCCATGGACGGTCTGTCTTGAGGAAAGAAATATAGGTCCTCGTGCGCCTGCTGACTCCGAACAGCCATAATCCGTGGATCTAGACCGATTTGTCACTGTCCTTGAACCCGAGTGAGTCGGTGGGTAGGACACTGCCGAATTGGCCCCAAAGGGACCTGTTATGGATCAATGGGCAGCCTGCCGCTGCACCATGACAACCATGGTTCGCAACAACGTGAGGTTGGGTGACCCCCTCCAGGCTGTCTGTGCTCCCAAGACCACCACATCGCGCGGCCAAAGATCTACAAGGTCTATAGAGCCTACCGAAAAATAAAAAGGAAATATATATATATATATATATATATATATATATATATATATATATATATATATATATATATATATATATACAAATTAGTTAATAAAAATCAAAATATATATTAATATATATATATATATATATATATATATATATATATATATATATATATATATATATTAATATATATTTTGATTTTTATTAATTAATTTGTTTAACTATTGTAATATTTTTTTTAAATTTAATAAGCTCGATATTAAGAAGTCAACAATTTATAAATATGCACCTAGTGCTTTTTATACATCTAAATGATTATTTCTTAGCACTGTTTTTGTAGCAATGAAATTATTGCCTAGCTCTTCCTAAATCTGTAGACTGCCACATAGATACCATACTATATATATATATATATATATATATATATATATATATATATATATATATATATATATATATATATATATATATATACGAGCCGTTCCGTCTATATAAGACGTTCTTGACGTAAATTTTATTTCTTGTCTGCAATTTTCTAACTAAACCTGCATTTCTTGTCCGTTATAATTTTTAGACAAATGAATTTTATATTTCAATAAATGATTGTATCCCCAAAATGGCCCCATTTATGTTTTTAATGATTATATAAGCACATATGTATGTAATATTTGCTAATATATAAAGTATATAATATTTATATAAAGTGTAAATATATAAAATGTATTATATTATATACGCAGACAGCGGAAAAACTAGATATTTTTATTACTAGATATTTAGATAAACACGTAAAGTGCGCCCCCTCAACAATAATAGACCGTGATAAGGGGAAAATGAGTGCACTAAGAGGGAATATTTTTTTGTGGCATAACGAAACATTGAAAATTTGAATGACAGCAAATTAACAATTAGGGATTGATAAATTATTTGCCACTTCTATAAATTCGTTTTATTGAAAATTAGTTTCGAATGTTATACATTCATTCCTAGTTCTAAAAACACACGAAAAAATTGTTTGGTATAATCCATTTAAACCTTGGTGAGTACCAACATGTATTTAATTTCTTGTCTTAATTAAATTCATAATTCATAAATGTTATATAATACTGATTTATATTAATCTAATTTAATATGCATAATAATACCAAACTATATTTTGAATTGCTTATCTTTGAATTTTTTGTGTGTTTTTAGAACTGAGGATGAATGTATAACATTCGAAACTAGTTTTCAATAAAACAAATTTATAGAAGTGACTAATAATTTATCAACCCCTAATTAGATTGAGCCTTCTATACCATCATGCGGATGTCAACAAAATTGTTACCAATATTTAAAAAATTAAATTGATTACAGTACTTGGGAAAAATAAAAAATTCAAATCGTACGCTCAACTTTTGAGGAGGGACGAGGGAGGAAAGGGTGGCAACAGTGCTGAGCCAGTGGCATTTTTTTCAATATACTCGGATTTAGAATGTCCTAAAACAAAGAAAGGAGGCTAAAAACATTAATGAAAGAATAAAAATAAGGAGCGATAAAGACATTAGATCCAAAGATTCCCTTTTTCACCGAAATCCTTTTTTTTTTATCGTTTCTTTGAGTTACATTCATCTTTCATCCTTTATTAATCTATAGATCTTATTTCAGTACAATTTATAAAAACGGAATTTTTAATATTGCCTTTGATATTTAAAGTTTTTTTTTTGTTTACGCCCTCCGAGGGTGGCACCATTGCGCCCATTCAAGCTAAGTCAGTATAGTTATGAGCATTTTTAGAAATGTTGGATGAAAGGGATAAGCAAGGGATGTTGGATGATCAGTTATAAAAATGTTTAATGGATCAAGTGGTGGATTCAATGTAGGTAATAAAACTTTTCCTGCAGCGCAACACATTTCAGCTCTTATATTTTCAAATTTATATATATGGCAATATTCGCATTCTTTATATATTTCGTCAATAATGATTTTAGAATTTGATGAATATTCTATATCTGGTTACTATTCAAATGTACGACGATTGAGCCATGATCGCGTTAATGTACGTTATATTTACATCCGCTGTCCGTTTATGTGATACATAAAATATTCACTAATACATGCACATAGCTTGACTACAATGCTACCTACCCTATCCTGGCATCGCTATGAAAGATCTCCAATACACAAATATATAACATCAATAGGTCAAGCCGTTCAGAAGTTACACGATCACAAAGAGACACATCAACGATTGCACATATATTTTTACAAGTGGTTCATTGTTTTATTTACGTCTGTAGACAAAAGAGGATTCATGAGTGGCTCTTTCAGCCAGTGTGTTTGAGTTAGAAGTTCGAGAGCTGCGGAGTTGGATTTATTTTTAGTTCCTGTGTTCCCCTCGAATCCACTACAGCTTTACACAAGGGCTCAAGTGGTTCAAGCCACCGTACAGCTGTCAGTATTCTCTGTGATATTTCCTTCACAGTCTCAAACAGTTCCGAAATACGTTTTATACGTACAGAACCCAATGCTTGAAATACTGGTACAAAAGTATAAAATATACATTAATTTTTTTTTTTAATGTGGATTTTCCTCACCAGCGGGTTTATGTTTAGAATATAAAAATATGGGGTCAATCAAAATTTTTCGGAAATTTGATTTTGACTTCCTTGTACGCAGTAAAGTAAGTATTGTAATCGCGAAAATTTTCCGTTTTCAGATTTCAACGGAAAAATCCATTTTGATCACCGGAAGTGGTACTTTACTTGAAGGTCATAATTGATTTCCATCAAAAATTATATTAAAATACTTTGCAAAACTTCTCAAATTTGGTATTTATAACTTATATATTGATTTAAATAACATACTAAATTTTGATCTAAATTGGAAAACCGGAAGCGGTACTTTACTTGAAGGTCATATTAGACTTTCATAAAAAATTATATTAAAATATAATGTAAAACATCTCAAATTTGATAAATAGGACTTTTGTATTGATGTTAATGTATTTACTATATTTTGGTTAAAATTGGCGAGCCGAAAGGAGTACTTTACTTAAAGGTCATAATAAGCTTACATCAAAAATTATATTTAAATTAAATACATAAATCATATGTTTCTATAATAAAGGTTACAAACGCAATTTGGTTAAACATTTTTATTACTTGTTTTAAGTGTTAAAATTGAGTGTAAAATACTGGTTGTCCTCCCCATTTGTGGGTGTATCAATAGATGGATGTCGCGACGCCGAGTGTTGTTTTTGAGATACTGCGATCTTCGGATACTAGTAACACCAAATTCAGGATCACTTTTTGAGCCACCGAGTTATAGTTTAATAGGCGTACAAGGAACTCATGTGTTGTCCACATCAGATATTTTGATTTATTATTGCCTTCAGGAAATGCTCCTTGGCAACTTTTTAAATCAAGCAAACACTGAATATCGTACTTCTCATGATATCGATTTTTTTTATTAAAGTATTATTCTAGGGAGTGACATATACGACTAGAGACTGACTGGCTATGAATATGGTGAAAAAGACATCGGTCATATCTTTGGTTCAGTACAGAAAAGCTATTGGAAATTTTGATTTTTAAAGGAGGAATCTCATTTCTGCAGATGTTCTCACTTACCCCAGTTATCCCACTTACGTGCTTGTCGAGGGCCGTCCAACTTTCTGATCCATACAGGAGAACTGGGAGGAACACGGATTTAAAAATCCGTATTTTGGTATCTCTACTTACTTCTTGCTTGCCTATAACAAGTTTGGAGATCTGATGGTACACTCCCTTGGCCTTCTTCACTCGATTCAGAACCTTCTGGTTTATTTTACCATCTTTACGTATTATGGTCCCTAAATACGTATAAGTATTCGTAAGACACCATGCAAGAGCGACAACTAAAATGGTATGGACACGTCTGTAGAATGGACGATACAAGCCAGGTGGTGTTTGGAAGCTAGGGTGGAAGGAAGACGGCCTCGTGGCAGACCCAGGTGCATGTACTCTGATTACATTGGAAAACTGGGGGCATCTAGAGGACGCACCATCCCGGAAATGAGAAGACTAGCCAGGGACAGGGACCAGTGGGCTAGATGGACCGAGACTGCAACTCCACGCTTCACGGCACAAAGGAGTAAGAGGAAGAAGAAGAAGAAGATTTTAAGGACAATTTTTTTTTTTTTTTTACTGAAATAAGCAGCTATTCTACCTTCGATAGTCAGGAAGCAAAAAAGAATTGTATGAGATTTTAGTAGTGCATTTTGAAAGAAAGCTAACCATTTGTCCTTCCATTTGCTATCATGGTCACTCCCTAGCCACATCGGAATTTTTATTGAGGCTAGGGAGTGACAAATCAACCATTTTTCATTTATGCTCACCAGAGAAGCTTGCCAAAAAACAAACATAAGCATAGATGTAGAGAGGTTATGAAGTACTGCGAAACTATGTAATATGCAAAACATAAATCTTACTTGTATTGATTTCGTTGAGCAATAGGGAGTGACCATAAATAAAAATACTCAAACACTTCACAATCCCTTTCGCATTCTGAAAGCAACTGAAGAGATAAGAGAATGGAACAAAGAAGACAACATGTTTTCTGCTTCCTACCTTCGTTGCCTGTTCATCTCTTAGCCCGAATGTATTGACGAACATTTCAAAATTAATCAAGGGACTAATCGAAAAGTGTGAGATAAGAGGGAAAAAATGGTTTCAAAAAATGGCGATTGACAATAAAATTTATCTTAAAAAATATATTTTTTTTATATGATTCGTTGCTCATTATAAACACGACTGTTCAAATGTTTGTAGGCAAACAATCTTCCACTTTATTGAGTGGAAACGAGCTGATGCTTGTGGAGCGAAATTATAAATATTTTTCTGATAAGAGGTTGGAGATTCCGGTTGAAGGAAAACTCTCCCACCCAACTTCTCAAACTTAATTATGAAACTTTTCTAGTTGGTACAGTGGCCAAGTAGAGAAGTCATAACTTTTATTTATGAAAATCATTCGGGAAGCTTTCCTCATTATTCTCTCTCTCTCTCTCTCTCTCTCTCTCTCTCTCTCTCGCCTACCAACTTATTTGATAAATATACCATTAGGATATTCATTGTGAATATGTAATGGCTATGTGTGTATATCTATATGAGCAAGTTATTTGTTATGAAATTTTATGTGTGGTCTGTGAAATAATGAAATTTGAAAGAAAAAAAAAATATTAATGAATGTCGACATTTTGATCCATTTTGCAGGCCATGTTCAGTGATAAAAAGACAAGATACAACAAAAATTAGAATAACATAAATAGATAAAATTAAAGTATATAAAAAGTATAATGAAAATAAAAATCAAGAGTTATATAAAATATGTAAGAGTAATATAAGTCATATATAAGATTAACTATATTTTATTTATTTTGAGCTTACTAATTATTTTTATTTTATCTCTGATATATTTCCATTGCATTTATATGTTTCTTATTTGATATGCATCTTGTCTATGCAGTACTTAACAAAGTTTACATTGCGGCCCGAAGCGTCCAAATTAATAAATGAGTTTTATACCAATTGATGTTTAATTTTTACTAAAAAGAATAAAAGTTGCGCACTTTTGTGCAAAGAATACTTTTATTTATTTTTAACAGTTATAATAGCTATAATAATAATGTATAGCAAATTGTAAAAAAAAAAAGCTCAATATAAAGTCAAAACTCGGCTTAAACAATTCATCTTAAAATTGGATTCGGAAAAAAAATGCCACACAGAGATATCAAAATTCCTTTTAGTTTTGTAAACCAATTATACACAAAGTTTAATAAGGAAATAATAAATTATTTTTCCTTTAATTAAGGATCGTTTCTACTGAATTGGGTGCAATACTTTTATCTTCTTCAATTCTGTTCTATCCAATTAGTCCGTTTTCTACTTCTCTGAGTTGCACCCACTATGGTTTCAATTTCAACTACTATTATTAGGTTTTGCCGTTGTTTTAATTTTTTTTTTCATTTCAATATAGATTTTTTATTTTGGACTCCAATCCTACGACCATGAGATTTTCTTAAATATGATCTCTTGTGGATGGGTTCTATAGTACAGAAATAGTAAGATATTGTGAGGGTAGAATACATTTTTATCAACTAACACTAAAAGTTAATTTTATTAATTGATAGGTATGTTTTAAAATGTATTTATGTAGAAATTTATTGATCGTTATTTATTCGTTTGAATTTATTTATTTAGTAAGTTAATAGTCACATGGAGACCACCAACTGAGAAATTAATTGTATACCTTTTTATCCAAGAACGTGAGTGATAGATATGTTTAAGACCTCAGGAAACGGAATGTTTGTCAAAAGTAGGTTTTAAATAAACATTATTTGAAGAAACAATTGAAATCCTACGAAAATACCCAATTTTTTATTTATCTAACAAAATATTTTAATGGTCCGATTAGATGATTGTTTTTATTATCATTATTATTTTTTTTTTTTTTAAAGAGAATTAAAAAGTTTTTAAAATAATTAAATACAGCATTCACCATAAAATGCATACTTTTCCAGTTATATTCGAAATATTAAATATTTAAGTAGAAGACTTTATGCAAGTTACATCAAAATCGCTTTTGCGCTGCAAATTACAGTAAAACACATTTTACAAGGGTGTACGATTCAGTACACAGGCGCCAAGAACCGAAGCCCGACATTATAAATTTTAAAAAATAAATAAATCGATCGACCCGTTCAAGGAATAACCTTGACACAGACATACACTAACACATAGATACACATACCAGTGGCCGAAAATGCTCCTTTTTTTATTCAGGGGACTCTGAAATATATAGATTCGTTGAAAACTACACAACGAAAATTTCCTCAATTAGTAGCGGTGCAAAAGCAAAAACAAAAAAATATAAAAAGTTCCTAACTTATGTACTTTTACAGTTAATAAAGAAACAACATTAGTATTCATATGGCGATGTATCGGCACATCGATGTTTGACTAAACACCGATATATCGATATATTTTTTTTGGCCATCACAAGTCATGGACCTTGGGACTTAGTGCAGGTGTGAATGTGGCACGCAGGCCAAAACATTTGCAAGACCCCTGATCTAAAATTTCCTAATAAAAGACCTTATGTATTTTAAAATTATTATATTTCCGGAAATTATCCCTTATATACTTCATCATTTTATTCAAAAATTTATCACGAAGTTTCGGAAATGACCTCGCACATTTTCAAGTAATCTTTTTCTTCCACTTTTACATCTCTACTTGTCAAATATGTAAAACAATTTTCGCCTTGCTCATTTTCTTATAAGAAGAATCTTATGTTATCCTAATTCTCCAAAGACTATTGCCTTGTCGTGATAAGTGATCTGAAATTATATATTATGTATCTTAGGATATAAAAAATATAATAACCCGTCTGCAATCTCAACTTCACTGGACTATATAAATCTAAGATTTTTTTTTCATCTAAATTTTATAGCCAATGTACAGTATATTTCTTACTCTACACTACAATCAAATCCCTTATCATATTCCCGCAGCAGGACATCCTATATTTGCTTTTTATGTCTGGATGATATATCGCGGATCTCCTGACAACTCTGGTCCTTTCATGAAACCGATACGGGTCAGTATATAAAACTTACCGCACTTTTTTCCATAGCTTTTATCTCGGTGGTTCCTTCGAATATACTCATTAAACTAAATAGCATAATTAATTACTAATTTGAAGTATAATATAGTATTTAAAAAAAAAGAAAAAAAAGTGGGGTTATGAAATAGCAATAGATTTACAATATCTGGATCACAGAGAAATAAACATCAAAACCACAGAAAATTAACCGAAACTAACACAATAATGTTATTATTCATAAATTTAAATGTTTACGTTAACGTTTGCAACATTGTATGCAATTTATAAGCGCTATTAGAAAGTCGGGGCATTGTTGCATTATTAACATGAAGGTTATATCTCTTGAAGAACTTCATAATATCAAGTCCTATAAGATGGCAGCTGGAATGTGTACTCCATAACTAAGCGATATTGCATCAGGGCGTCTTGTCCACTGTCCTGCAGCTCCCATTTTGTCGAAGACATGTTAATCTTGAAACAGCATTTAATTTTCAAAACGCCAAAAATTAGCTTGTTGTGCAACCGTTAATAATAAAAAAAAACGCTGTAATCTAATACAATGTGATTAATTATTTCCAAATTATTATATCAAGAAAAAAAAAATCCAAATAATGTATATAAGGTATTGCAAATAATCTTCCTCCTATATTAATTCTCCATTATTGCTTCTTGCATAACATTTTTCCCCGTCATCAGGATATCTCACATCAGTAGCATTTTTTCTTTATTCCTTGACTCAATTTTTATCCATATATATATATATATATATATATATATATATATATATATATATATATATATATATATTAATATTTTTTTCAATTTTTAAGACAAAAACCAAGAAGTTATGTGACGATGATAAGATCAGTTTTAATATTTCTTTTCAAAAATCTAAATTTTTTATTTTTAAATAACAGATAAAATATTAATGTATATATGGACAAAAATGGAATCAAGGAATATTAAGAATACTGCTGGTGTGAGATGTCCAGATGATGGTAAAAAACGCCTCGAAACGTCCAGAAAACCGTGATATAAGAAGGAATAAAGGATAATTAATATAGAAGGATGATGTTTATTCACAATATACCTAATAAGATGAAAGAAAAAATTATTTGGATTTTTTTTTATTTTAGGTATTGGTATAATCATATTGTAAAACTTTATCCTCAAGGATCATCCTGGGACTGGTGCCATATCCCATAAAACCGGCCCAGCAGTGCCGGAGAAAAACCGCGGACGGACGGATTTTTTTTTTTCAACGATTTTTGGATTCTACGTATCTTGAACCTTAAATTTTGAGGGGATGAAAATTTTTTTTACTTGATTCTTTATTGAAAATAATAAACTAATAGAACACAATTTCACTAATTAAACCCGTCGGGGGGAATCATTAGAATAATAATTATTCATTTCACTTTAAGAGATCTTTGAGGAACATACGTTTATGGTGTCACGGATCTCCAGATAAGAGGGAGAAAGTGCGGAAAACTTTTGAGTTAACGCCACAGGGAATAATAATGAAATGAATACTCACAATCAATTTAAATACGAATGAGAATGGCTTTGATGAACAAAAAATTTCAATCCCCATTTTCACAAGAACTGTAATTAGCCTATTAAGGCTCGCTTTTCCAGCAAATACACATGCCTCAATTTTAAGAATTTCACATAATTTTTATTAAACATAACTTATGTTCATGTTTTTTTGTTTTTTTTATCTCTTTATTTGTTTTTATTCACATCTGTCACTCATATTGCGACAATAAGCGGATGTGATATATATATATATATATATATATATATATATATATATATATATATATATATATATATATATATTAAAAAACTGGTATGTCAGGCATGAGGTCAGTACCCATCGGCACATCCTCCTAACGTGAGATTCTAAAGGGTTTTACACAAGGAGATTTCTTAGCCAGCTCCTTTTCAGCCTTCTTCTGGTAAGTTCAGTCAAGTCCGCTGTTGGCATATTTCGTAAAAGTATGTTGAAATGTCCGTGTAGTTTGTAATAGAATCTTATGAATGAGATATGAATATGGTCTTGAATTTTAGGTATGTGTATATCTTGTTATTAGTCTCAATGTTTTTGATTGAAAAGTCTCTTTTGGTTGTGAATCTTTTTTTTGCTGTCCCAAAGATTTGTAATGCTTAGATCCATATAGGTTTTAAAAGGTATGTATGTAAGTATTCAGTCGTTGTCTGATTTGCAGTGACGATCTTTTATGAAGGATAGAGTGCAGTGGTCTTAGTCTTTTGTTTAGGCTTAAGCGTTTCTGTTTTATGTGTGGGCCACAGGCCTTCTGTCGAAAGTGAGTCGTAAATAATAGTCTGTTGGATGGGT